>JBCAUF010000072.1:2639578-2653374 GCA_038406115.1 Haemulon aurolineatum | reverse complement strand
GGCGTCTTGTCTTGAAATAGCTCATTAAAAACAATGCTGGTATGCATGTGTGTAATTACATATTTTGCCATGGATTTCCTCCAGATGCAAAGGCTGACCTGATTTTCTTAATGACTAAAACCTCGAGTCCATGCTGGTCCCAGAGACATTTCTGCACAGTGACGTTGCGGCAGAGTTGAAAGGGATCTGGCCTAATTAAATGAAATATCCTGATGCAATGGGGCATCCTGAGGAGTGTGCAGTGGGATGTTCGTTTGATTAGAGTGGCAGTCTATTTATTAGTGGATAGAGCGAGGTCTACCTTTGCGAGCGGGGCCGCTGCTGCACAGTCTCTCCACCTAATACAGTTAATACGATTTGTCATTCATTATTCATTCATTTTATTTTTACATTACTTTCTTTAAAATTGCATTAATGAGAACTGGAAGAGTGTGCTTGTAATAAAGATCTGGATATAAAAAAACAAAAAAAATCAACCAGAGATTGTTGCAGTGAGTACCTCTGTATGTTTTAATCAAGGTTTTTTTTGTTTTTTTTTTTGCCTTCTTGTTGTTCACCTGGTTTACAAGGTTTGGTAACTTGCAGAATAGCTTGTGGCATCACTAAAGAGGGGAGACAGAGGTTTTTAATTATCTGTTACTGTAAACCAAATAATGCCATTAAGGAAGATTCATGCTTTAACATATACATTATAGCATAACACATAACCGTGACCAACATATGCTGGTAAGTGTTTCTTTTTATTTCATGCTCTGTTTTATTTATGCGCAATTTTTCTTTTCCATCTTCTTTTTATTTTGTTGGTTTTAACCTTTATGAGCAACCAAATGAATAAAAATAGCACCTTATCCTGTTTTCTACCCCCGGGGCGTACATTCGTGAAGATGGCTGCATACCTGCTTGTGAACCACTTTCACGTAATTTATGAAACATTCCACAGCACTTAGTTCACAGTGATTACCAAGATAAGGCTGAAAACAAAAACTGATTGGGAGAGAAATGGGTAGGAATGGAAAACAACAACAAGTGCTCGAGCGGAAGCGATGGACAGGTGAATCCACAAAGCTCTGGTTAGATGAGGAGTGCTGTGAATAACATCTCTGCTATTGGATTTTTATTAATAATTGATTTGTCTCTCCTCTCCACCAATTAGCGGGAGAGAGAAGGAAGTGGATTTCACAACTGTGTGTCCTGTGGCCATATCCCAGAACTAGAAGAAAGTGTTACATTCTGTAATCTGTACTTGTATACGACTCATTAGAAAAAGTGAAAAAAAATTGACAAGACGCAGCATTTCCCATCACCCCCGTAGGTAAAATCCAATTGATCAGCCACTGTCAGAGGTGTAAGAGTAATTAGGGTGATTTCATGGTGTGGAGTTTCTGGTTGCAAACTGATTACACTTTTACTATTACTGGATTTATTAAAATGCATTCTACACCCCCTAACCATTAAGAATGTAAGCTGTCCAAAATCGTGTTATTACACTTGAGGTTTGTGTGTGGTTTCTAGCTCTACAAGTGAGCTGTGTCGGCAGATATTAGACTCAGAAATGAAAGTAACAGAAAAAAGAACATCCTATTAGGGAGTACTGCATATGCTCTTAAATGTAAAATGTCCAATTGTATGAACAAAATAATTGCTCATAGGCATCACATTTCCTTATATGTGTTAAAGAAGGCCCCCATGGTATTTTCCTTTTTCTTTCCCTCATATTCTATCATGTTCCTTTTTTTGCACAAGCTCACAAAATGCCTCCTCAAAAAATAGGAAAAATAATGATCACAGCTCTGGAGTATGAGAAAGAAAGAGGTAATTAGCACCACTGAATTAATCAGAGATAGGAAAATTGCAATTATACTTGTTCTTATTAAGTTACATTATTTTCTGGACCACCATGAAATTATTTTTCTGGTATTGCATTGCCTTGTAAGACTCATTAATAACAATGGTATATTCTTATAAACTTTAAAAGCGGTGGGATACAATTAAACTTAATCCTTTCGTCACAAGGCCAGTCCAACAGCAAGTCTGGGCTGCATGAGGGCAGAAATGTGAGAGCTTTTACTCTAACAAGGAGCAGTTTCCAGGAAGGAAACTGGACAATTTGGGCCCAGGTGTATTCACCAAAACTCACATCCTTGAATAAATAAAGGGAGCTGTTTCGGGCTGTGAAGGACATAAATGAATACTGCATTCAATCCACATTCATCGGGAATGATTCAGTTCCTATTAAGCTGTCAATATAGCTAATATTACAAAAACGCATGGACAGTATATATTCAGTCAGTTTTATCAGAGGCATTGATGAGTGTACAGTATGGTGACCTTCTGCTATCTTGACTGTGTCCTATTCATGCCATTTAAGATGGGAACTAAAGAAAAGGATTTATGTATATGTGCGTTTTTTTTTTTGTCCAGAACATTTTGCACAGCTATTCCTGTTAACATCATAGTAACTGAAGTGGTAATGTGTGTGTCAAGTGGTGAAGTCAGTCTACAAAGACAGCAAATACACTATAGAAAAAAATGTGTATTTTGCCTATAACATTCTTTCAATTGTATTTTTATTCTTTTTGTGTAGTAAGACTTTGTTGTAGACTTTGTCATAATTTTCTGCAGAAGGAAGCTCCTCAGATCAGCTGCAGCTGCTTATCTCCCCAATAATGTATCATGTTTAGTCCTCATGACATAGACGTACAAAAAGCTTAGGGATGTTGGGACTACTCGCAGGTATAGTTGGTTAAATGTTTCTGGTGAGCTTACATGCTTGAACACGACTGCTGCAATGCCAAGAACACTCTAGCATCAGTCACAATAGGGCTCTTTTTATTTTTTTGTTGCAGAGTTGTTCACATCCCCCAGGCATTTTGTTCTCAGGATTGTACATCATTTAATTTAATGAACACTTGCGTAAGAGGGGGAAAAGCACTTTGTGCTAGCTAGTTTGCTAACTGTCATTTTGGTAATGGTTGATAGCTAATGGGTCAATAAGGTAACACAACCTATTCATTATTAGACATATTTGTACCTCAACTCCAAACCATTCCTCTTTTGTGGAACAGTTTATACTTCCAACAGAGGGGATTAAATTAAAGTGAATAGATCAACACAGCTAACCAGCAACAATAGCTTCCACCATTTGTATGTTAAGTTGAACTTGATGCAAAAGATTTGCATGGCTTTTTAGTAATTCCATTGACATGAATTGAATTCACCACATAATTTAGCTTTTTAATAAATGCCCATTTTTTGACCCTTTAGGGACCCTTTATTTTTTTACACTTTACATTTTTTTCTTTTTTGCATTGTTTTTAATATCATTACTGGTTCACATTGTGTTACATGTTCATGTGAAGAAATCTATCCCCAGGTATCATGTATCATCCTCTGCTCTGTAGCTTAACTCTGCATAAGAAAACACTAACTACCTTAATTGTCTGTGTTTAATGCATAAAGTTTCAAATCTATTTACAACTTTGAACCATGAACTGTGATGACCCATCCCTGATATGTGTATCAGTTATGTACACATTGCTCAGCGTGGGCCCGGCCAAACCACGGATCTCCCACTCAGCTCTTATGTCTATAATTAGTTTCATAGTGAGAGGAAATTCATTTTCACACGCCTAACAGCCTCCAACTGTCAGGCACTGCCAATGGATATGGATGGACCTTATTCAACTAATTACCCGAAAGCAAATTTGCCTTTTTCTGCCTTAGCAGTAATAAAAGTTGTACCTTTAACAAAAATCCAGATAATTCCCTTTCAGCGCCTATATGGAATATGTAATAAATAGATAAAGTTACAAAATGGCTCTAAAGTGTGCTTGGAATGATGATGATTTAATAGTCAGTAGCTTCTTAAACATCCTCGAGTAAAACTGATTTAGCCAGATCCTCAGCAGCCCTTTGAGCCATTTGGGAGTGCTGGTCATGTTATGTAGATTAATTTAGTGTTATCAAGCTGTGCAGACCACATGCTAGGTCATTGCCTGTGTCTCCTTCTGAATGTTGCACTTCCCATTTGAGTTCTGCTAAAAATGCCAGTCGTTTGGACTTGATGTTATATGAAGTGAATTCTGACTCGTGTAAGTGTGTGTGAGTCATTAAATATCCATTTTTGAAAATTAACATGGGAGTATGTGAAAAATGGCGGTGCTGTGGAGAATTCCTCCGTGCAGCTGTCCATACAAATGAGTGAAGCAGTTTAATAATGATGATACAACGCTGCACTGTTTTCAAAAATGGTATTATCAAAGTAGGTGTCACATTTTGATTGGTGGGCATGTCTTTTTTATATTTTCTTCACAATATTGTTGACATTTTTTTGATGGAGCTCCAATCTATTTTTACGTGGTCCCTCTGGGATGTTTTTGGATTCAGTTCTCTTACAGAATCTCAAGAAAAGACTAGTAAATTATGCAGCAGGGGTGTGAAGATAATTATCCTAATTGCAATCAGAATACAGTTAAAATAACACAGATGATCATTTGCTTAAAAGAGGTTCTTTACAAACAACAATTTACTTGATAATTGATAATTAGTAATAATGAATTGCTGGTGTTTGTGTGGTCATCATCAATAATTCTTACAGGCTATGCATATAGTAGATGTAAATGTATGCCTAATCGTGCAAACAATGAGGTGCAAATCACCAAAAGTGGCAACATGCTGATCACAGTCTTTGTTTATTTATGGGCAAACATGGGCATGTGTAAGCGGTATAATGATTTGATGCAAAAAACAGTCAAACCTTTAGCTTGATATATGTCAGCTTGGTTTAAATGAATAAACTAAGGTTTCTGGCTTGTGCCAATGTTGTTAATGTATGACATTTAATCAGTTGTGAAAGTATTCACTTTACATCGTAATTGTCTTTATA
Organism: Haemulon aurolineatum; assembly: GCA_038406115.1. NCBI lineage: Eukaryota > Metazoa > Chordata > Actinopteri > Lutjaniformes > Haemulidae > Haemulon > Haemulon aurolineatum. The sequence goes on along the minus strand of JBCAUF010000072.1, from coordinate 2,648,489 downwards.
CTGCCTTGCATTCAAAACTCAAAAGTAAAAGTGAGTATTATTGACAAAAGAAGTATCAAAAGTAAAAACACCATTTTGCAGAAAAAATGATCCCTTATATAGCATATAATATAGCATTACATAGCATATTACTGATCTGATCCGAGAAAGAAAACTGTTGAACAGAGCTCATATTGAATCTTGACAAGAGTTCGCCTAAAGGCATGTCAATGGAAGTCACTTGTTTTACATTTTAATTGGCAATACATTCTAGAAAAAAATGCTTTCACTTTGACATTAAACTTTTTTTTTTTGTAAATTCTTGTCAAAAAAGCCACATTTTGTTGATTCATGATTCCATTTATTAAAACAATAAAAGGAAAAAACATCTAAAGGGGTGAATACTTTACAAAGGCACTTTATGCCAATTATGCATTGACGTCATAGTTTGACAAGTTTGTGTTTCATTACATGTTTTTTCATCCATCCATCCGTTCGTTATCAATGCATGCTTATTTTCATGTGGACAGTTCAGCAGGCTACCACAAAGCTAACACACATACTGTAGACCACCATCTAAGCTTGCATTCATATTAGCAATTAAGGGTCTCAGTAACATCCATATTCCACAGAGGCCTCAGTAAATATCCATTCGCAGTGACACACGTAACTAAATAGCACGTTTTTTCCCATTGAATACATCCAATTAATAAGTCAAGAGTTGCCATTTTCACAAGTGCGTCACATTTCCACCTGTCACAGCCGCACCATTAAACATGAACATGAAAGTGCCTGCATGTTCAAAATGCTTTTTCCCACATTCTAAGGAAAAATACCATGTAATTTAAATTCATGCTTACATGTATTTCATGTGTTTTATCAGAGACATATCTGTAAGCACAGCCTCTAATCACCTTTATGTAGCACAGGCACTTTGTTTCTTGTGAATCGCTTACAGATATACAGTTGTGATTCAGGGCCATACTGTCCAAATGAATCTGAGGTTGACTTTGATCTATAATGCAGTGTCATTTCTTTCAGTGGCTGCTGATGAGATCTTCAGCTTCATTTGGCTGAGGTCTGGAAATTATTTTTTGTCTAGGGGGAGATGGCAGTTTGCTAATAAAGCCTGGGAGTGAGCTATCACTGAAGTTCTCTGTAGTGCATGATAATGCAACATAGCCACTGGCTAATTTTGCTGTATGTGGAAATGTGCATGCAACTGCAGGCGTATGGGATACCCTAATGCATGATTCCTACTAGAGTTCTGTTTAAAATGATGTGTAGATGTCCATATAGTTGTTTGGTTGCAGTCTTAGTTGGAGTGTTATTTAACAGAGTAACCTAGGGGGCATGTTGACACTAAAAACCCTCTTCATAACAGTCCAGGATGCAATTCACAGTAACAAAACAAACTGGCAACCCACACCAAGTTTATTCATGCAGTTGGCTATAGGTTTGCAGAATTCAGAGTATAAAAAGGCTTTTGACATCGCCCTCAAGCTCTCCTGCTTTTTCATTTGGATACCAACTTCTGTCACTTTTCCTCTGTACAAACATTTACAGTGCTTACATCCAGAGAGAGCACTTGAACACTGCTTTCCAGCCCAGTCTTAAATAATACTGTGGATTCATTCGACTATATAAAGGATCAATGTGTGTGCTGTAAGTTGTTTTGCGTTCCTCAAGATGTTGGGCCTATGCAGCCAACTCAGCCCCATTCAAGAGGACATGATTTTAGGGATTGCTTTATTGGATGTCAAAGGTACTATCACATTGTAAAATACTGTACATTTACCCAATGTAGGATTTATTCCTTTCGTATTTTGCTGGTATAGCTCACATGTCTCTCTAACAAGGCAAAGATAGAGTGGTTGAGAACAGCAGCAGCCGTGGCCTTGGTTTGCTACAACACATGAGGCTGCTGGGTGAAGGCCCGTACCTCTGTCCTCAAGGACCTGTTATGGCAGAAAAAAAATGCACTTTTTTCACCTTTTATTTATTCAGGGGCATTTCATTGAGAGCAATGCCCTCCTTCTCAGGAGTACCCTGATCAAATTCATACAGTTACACATTCACACCTGGAAGCTCCACTGGAGCAGGTGGGGTTAAAGGGTCTGCTCAAGGGCACCTCAGTGATGGTAATGAGGGAGGGGCAAGTGCTGGATTTGGCTACCGCTGGCAGTGGCAAGGCTCTGACAGCACTTCTGTTGCTAAGACTCGTGGGGCACAGTATGTTGTTGTTGAATGGTAAAAAAATAACCACTGCTTTAGCACCACTGAGGTGCTCAAATTTTACTGTCCTCTACACTAGGAGATACTCATTCACCATTTATGGACAGAGACCTCCCTGTTTTATGTTCCTGTTTTCTTAAAAAAGGCATTTGGAAAAAACAAAAACTCTCTTATGAAATAAATTATCTGTCCAAGGCCAGTGAAACTGATGTTAGCTTAAAAAGGAACTGGGACTTCAGTTCTCTACAACCTAATAGGCTTAAGCGTACAAAGACAGCCTCTTTATACACATGGCACAGACACTGACAACCTCAGAGATTAAATAACCAAGCTAAGAATGTCAACATTACATGACCAATACAGATATAAAAGAAATTAATGAAAAGGTGGAGGACACATGTACCTTTACAGATAATGAGATGTGATGGACAAGAGTTTATCTGAGAGGTCCCATTTAGCAAATACACGATTATTCCTTCATCCTTGCATCTTCCCATCTAATCACTGAGAGGGAGTAGCCAAGTAGAAATGCATAATGTAGGTGCTGAGACAATAACTGAAATGAGTTGTTCACAGGACGCTCGTTATGGCTGCAAAGGCTGTGCTAAGTCACCTGAAAGCCCTCTATAACACTGTGGCAGCTGTAAAGTTGTGGCATCTGTGGCTGTCACTCTATGGATGGATTAATGTCTAGTAATCATACTTAATTATTATCCCCACCTGCTTGTGGACTGCCTGAGACTGTGGGACCTTGTAAAACGCAGTGCTGAGAGCCAAGCAAGCATCTCTGGGGAGCTGGTTGAATGTCACCAGGCAAGCCTACCCAGCCAAGGAACATTCAAGGCTGTCAGGTTGGCCCAGTGCTTTTGGAGACCATATAAAAAAGAAAAGGTCACCAGTTCACTGCCAGCAGCAGCCAATATGCCCATCGACACTGGTTTGCCTGGCCCAAGTGTCCTTCACCATGTTTTTTTTTTTAAGTTATTTTTGAGTTTTTAAGAAGCAAGAGGCAACATCTACTCAACAGGAGAAGGCATAAGCTTTAGGGCTGAGAAAAACAAGCAAAACACAAATCTCGTTTCCGTTTTTCTGTTTCTGTCTCACAGTATGTGTCACCCAAGCAATATTTACACCCCAATTGCTTTCAAATATCGACTACTAAAGAAACATATATTCTGTTTTGATAATATTGTTCTGCCTCCCATGGTTTGTCATTTTTCAAGGTCTCAAGTGTATAGGAACAAAATATATAGCAATATCAAACAATATGAAACCCACAATGTTTTGCCGCTGGCATAAAAATTTGTTTGTTAGTGTCCCCAGGTATGGTGATCAGGGGTTGTGTTAGCCAAACATTTTCGCTGAGGGCGAGATATTGTAATGTTAAGTAACTCACAGGCAACACTATCAATACTTACATGTAGACCACCTGCAGTAGAGCCTCCTGTCCAGTTTATTTCTGAGTGTGCATATTAATTAGCTATTGTTGTTTTTTGTTTCTGATCTCACATGCATGACCTCGTTATCTACCCGGCATTAGCTAAATAATATCTATTGTTACATAGCTTAAGTATCGCAGAATGTCACGGCAGCTGCGTGTCCAAAGATTCTTTAGACAGCTCAATAAATGTGATGTGCTTGATAAGGAAAAAAACGAGGGATTGATGCATTGGAGGATGAAGGACAAACAAGTACTGATAACGTTTATCAGCCAGCGGCAGCTAATGTTTCGGAGCAAGCAAATGGTAGCAAGGAGGTCAAGAGGGATTACTGGGTTCAGTGGGAGCAGGAGTTCATGTGGCTGAGGAGGTAAGATGGCACAATGTTGTGCGATATCTCCCGAAAGAGCTAAAGTAAGTAACAGATCTGCCTGAGGGTGCATGACAAATGAGAGATCGGCATCAAACGATCACATTACCATGTGTTGCACGTTCTGGCCTGTTAATCAAGAGCAATTTGAGGTCCAGCCTCCCAACTCTTAGATAAATATGAACTCACTGCCAGCAGCTGGTTAGCTTAGCATTGCATATTTAGGACTAGACACGGGGAGAAATGCTAGCCTAGCTCTGTCTGAACTTAGGTACAACTACAGTTGTTGTTTTTGTGCATGTTGATTATTAAGCTTTATAGATGCTACAGATTTAGTTACCTATGGACAGAGCCACATTAGACATGCCCTCCGATGCTAAGCTAAGGTAACTGACTATTAATATTAAACTCCTTCCATTGAGCCTGTAACACCATCTGAACTTCAGTCATATCCTCACCCATGGAGCGTTTGTGCAATGCTATACCCCTGGTAGAGCACTGAGACATGCACATAATTTTTCCTATACGTTCTTACAGCCAGATGTAGTAATGCGATTTAAGCAAGCCTTTACTGTGCAGAGATAATTAGCTTCACATCACATAATATCAATCCAGACTTTGGATTTGCAGATGCAGAAAAGGTAATTTTTCATCCATTTCAGCGTGATCAAAGGTATATGAGTTTTTGTCTGCTTTCCTATAAATCCTTGTGGTGGTACCTCATCATGAGTTGTTTTGTTTATCTTTTACAGTAACTTAATTGCTGCCTGTGGAAACAGATGTCTCAACACCTTTCATTATGAAAGGGCAGGCTGTGAGATCCAAGAATTCTGCTCCACAGGCAACCAGAACAGAGCATGAATTTCAATGCACACAAGACACAGAAATTGGTTTCATTATATTAGCAACAAAACAGTGGAAAATAAACAAAAAATAACATAAATAGCATCTTCATTTAGTTTTCTAGCTTGGTCAACAATAGGACAATCTTAGATTGGGAAGCTTAATAAGATTTGTTTGTTTTCCAAAGTGTTGCTTTGCTTGATATATTCACTGGGAGATATGAGGGCTTTCTGGGTAGTCTTTTTTTAATACTCATGCTGAGTGTGTGGTATAGGGTAGCAGTTTAATTATGTTAGGAAGCAAATTAATGAAAAAGGCTAAAAAAGAGACATCTGGCTCAATGCATTTTCCAAAAGATAATGCTGTTTTGCGTAGCTTCGTGATGGTGGACAGAATGTTCTCCAGTGATAGTGGGAGCAGTTTGGCATGGATGCCTCCTAACACCATGTAGGTTAGGGTAAATGAAGCGTGCACAAAGTTATGTCCGTGCATATCACTTTCGTACTTTGCAGAACACTATAGGACTGATTCCAGTGTGATGGTGAAATAAGCTAGATAATTTGGAAGAAAATTAACAGCTGTGCCTCCTTGTTTACTTTCAGTGTGATTTATGCTTTAATTTTGAAAAGTTTTACCTGAGGAGTAGAAAATGAGTGAATGATCATGATCACAGCAATTCAGAATTTCCCAGTTCGCCACGAATGCACTCTAGTTGAAAGGCTACAGTCGTAAAAGTCTCACATACTGCAGGCTTTCACCCATCACCAGGGCTGAGAGTTTCTGCTGTTTTTCTATTTTTTTTTTTTTTAACCTAATTAGTTTCCTTGCAAGCTCTGACAATTCATTAAAACAATGTAACAAATGAATCGAAAAACTAAATGAAAAGCAAATCCAAAGCGTGTGTCAGATATGTGAGTTGCTTGTTCAGAAAACTTTGCAGCTGCACACAGATGGAGTCAGATGCTCTCACAGTCGATCAGAATAGAGCAACACACCAGCCAAAGTGTGAAAGCACATTAACATTGCCAGCCAGGCTGTCTAATTTACCTTTGGTCATTAAGAAAGTTTCTTCTTATTTTATTCCCACTGGCCCTACCATTGCTATGCCCTCCTGCTCTGCAGTTGGCAAACACATAGATCTACATCGTATAAATACTGCTTTCTAATAGGACTGGGGCCAAAATGTTTTTATTCACAATATATTAATAATGCACTTATTAACTTCACACTGGGTAGATTATTGTAAATACCCTTTATTAATTACTTATTTATATTCAAAACTACAGAGTTGGTGGCTTATTAGAAAATTACATCCCCACAGGCATTTATTAAAGGGTTACCAGCATTTATAACTCCATTATTAAATATAATAAACACCACCGTAAGGGATTTTTACAACCTGGTCACATTAATCTTTTTCCTTATTGGCTTCTAACAGATAAAATATTGTCAAATGAAGCGTTACCCATTGATAAGACCATTAGTCATTGCTTCTGAGCACTCCTTTACTGGAAAGCGGTACCTGCCTTCTGTAAATTGGAGCAGTGTCACCAGTGCAGCAGGAATGAGATTAAAGTTTAAAACGTCCTCATGTGTGAAGGCTCACATGCAGCATGTTATGAGCACTCATATGTTTGTGTCCTGTAGAAAGCTGCATTATTTACTCACTGCAGACAGTTTGATCTTTATTGTGATGGTACACATTTCAAGGCTCCAGGCTTCTTCTTTTTTTTTTATTCCAGTTGGCTCACTGTAAATAAAAGCCTGTCGAGTGGTGGCTCGGTTATCCGTGTCCCGTAGTGAATGAACTACTCTTGCACTTATCTAAAAATGTGTAAACATTTTATAAACCTTTATTATTCCTGCTGTATTTTATTACCTTGACTTGTTCTACATAATACATTTTGCGGTTGATCGTTGTCGATTCCTGATTAAATACGCTTTCCCTCTTTTGCATAACGCTGTTAACACATTTCCCCTTCCTTTGCTGGTTTACTGTCAAAACAAGTCATCTGGGTTACCCCTTTATCAGCTACCCACTCAGCACTGCCACAGATAAATCCCTCTTACTCTTTTACCATGCTGCTTATCACTTACTGTGCCATGATGTGGTCACAGCAAATACAGCAAAAAGAAGACGAATCTGCTCGTCTGCAGAAGTTGCTGCTGCAGATATGCCCGAATTTTAAATTCACCTCAGAAATAAGCTTATTTAAGCCTACTAGCAATTAAAGTTTCCAAAGTCGATAGCTGCCATTTTCCCTCTTAACAGATTTTAATGGTGAGGCGAGAAAAAAAAAATACTGGAAGGAAATTTCTAGTGACATGACACTGACAACATTCAGAGGATCCATTCTGAAATTATAGCACAAGTAAATGATCATGATTCAGAAAGCTTGTCTTGTATACACCAACCATGCTTTACTGGTTGAAGCAATCATTGGGTTTTTTTGACCATTAGTGACACTGTACAGCGATGCCTTTTGCACCTCACAGGCTACAACCTAAATGAGTTGTTTTGGATGCTTGTGTGAACTTGTTATATCAAAGCGAACACAAAACATCTCCTCGGATGGTGGTGTCAGTCTGTTTGTCCTCCACTTCGGTCCAGACAGAAATATCTCAGCAACTCTTGGAAATAAATTGCCACAAAATGTTGTACAGACATAGCCGGCCTGCAAGGGTTGAAGCCTATGGACCTTTGTGATCCCCTGAATTTTCCTCTAGTGCCACCAGGGGGTCGACATTTTTGTTTTTTTGTGAGATCTTGAAGTTTTGACCAATTGATGGACTTTCATTGAATTTTGGAAAGATATGGTGTCCAGAAGAGGAATTCGAAAGAGCAAGATTTTGCTGAACTTTTTCTATGTTGCCACCAGTATGCCAAACTATTTAACTACAGTGAAATGTCTCCATAGATTGACACCTTGGTTTGCTAACACTCTTCCATATATCAGCATGTTTGCATTATCATTGTGAGCATGTTAGCATTTACATCAGAGCAGCAATGTGCCTTAGCACGAACTCGTAGAGCAGTTAACACAGATGTAGCCTGTTTGTCTTGTTAACAAAAAAGAAACATTAGAAAATCACAAACAACTGCAAACAATGAGGCTTTCAAACCATTAAAAATGGCTTTGGAAATTTTGAATTTTGGTGGATGGAGGATTTATTTAGCTGAGAAATGAATGCTAACAATGAAAAGCTTCACAGGGTGACTTTAAAGTCAATCCACCCAAATTAAACAAATCTTACCTGGGGTCTCTTTGTAATTAATTAGTTGTCCAAGTGGTAGCTGTGCTGGTGCATATAATGCACTCCCTCAGTACTGGTTTAAACAGACAACAAAGCAATGTCAAATTTGCTGGTTTAAATATACAAAATACAGTTATAATCGATATATTTATTTTGTTTGTTTGACCTTCTCAGAGGTACTGAGACCTGGAAACTATTGCTTTGACCTACTTGAGCAACTGTTTTGCATCTAAAGCAACATTCCTTCCGTCTACTGTATCTCCCTGGCAGAAATTTGAATTGAAATTGCCCTCTCTGCTCCCAACGCCCGAAAACGGCATCTAGCATGCTTCAGAGACTTTATTTTTCATTTGTATGAGCTATCTAACCTCGTGACAATCACGTTGCCACCCATGTGTATAATAGTTGTTTGGACATCATTTCAGAAAATGGAAGTTAACATACCCAAACATGTTACTATTATTGCTGATACAAGGTCGGACTTGTCAAAAAACCTATACATATATTAGCATTGTAACATGACTGGAGATTCGAAGCCTCAAGAAAATCAAAATAATCCCCCTGTTTGAGCACCTTATTTAGATAAGACATCTTACTATACATGTGCAAAGCTTCATACCACACATTTTTGTTAGATTTAACAAAAACAAGAGCAAGGAGCACAGTGAAAGGCTTCATTGTTTTGTGGACAGTATCATGCCGAATATGCTGGCGTGTGTGTGTGTGTGTGTGTGTGTGTGTGTGCATGTGTCCTTAACAGAGCACTACAATATGTTTGGATGATTTGAGG
>JBCAUF010000072.1:2423940-2435443 GCA_038406115.1 Haemulon aurolineatum | reverse complement strand
CACGAGATAGCAGACGTGACATGATACTCGGATGGGCTAATGCTCATGTATCGGACTTCCATCCATCCATCCATCCAATCCGTCCATCCATCCGTGGGCTTTGTTTTGCTGTTGGCTGTCCGATATGTTTTGCGCTTACTGTCAGCTCGGCGGCTGCTCGCGCGATGTCCGTTCCACTCACATCAAGCCGTCCTGAAGCGGCTGTTCCTGCCCTACGGTAAAAATATGACTTCCTCCGAAGGTATTATTTGTTCAACAAAATGAAAACACAGCGTCGACCTAGATAACATTGGGTGGGGCGGGCGGGCGGGCGCGGGGAGGGGGGAGGTTTGTACAAGAAGACGGGGGCCAAATAATGCTTGCTTTACATGTGGCGGAGCCGAAGTCAAGATATCAGTCTCCTCTTCCAACGTACTGTAATTGAGGAGATTGTGAAGCACCGTTGCAAGGTCAGGACGACTGGGGAGGAAGAAAGGCTGTTTTGTGCGAGGAGCTGAATGGGGGCCGGTGCTTTGCATTCCTATCGCGTGTCCGCCGAGGATAGAGTCATCCAACCAAATGAGATCCTGCAACATACGTCCTCCCCGAGTGAGGGCCGACTTTCAGCCCCGCTTCTTAAAAGGATTACGACGCTCGCCGCGGCATGAGGCGAGCGAGCGAGCGCGAGAAAAGAACTCAAAAGTTGAAAAGAACAAAAAAAAAAAAAAAGAAGTGGGGAAAAAAAAAACACAGAGTGAATGAAGATCAAAAGTAAGTACTGAGAATGATCAAACCACTTTGTCTTTAGAGAGTGGTGATTGATGTGCCACTCGTCCTTCCAGCTTGTAAAAGGACTAATAGCAAAAGAAGAATGGATTATCTGAGTGTGGCGTACACTTAGAGAGCCAAAGGCTGCGGCCTAAGAGCCCGTCTCCTGAAGACGCCATTAAGGGATCAACCTTCGAGCACCGCACTTAATCATGACTCTGAGCGCTTGTTGTTCTCTCGCACGCCCCTCCTCCTCCTCCTCCACCCACCCCCTCCGAGCACATGCAGCTGGGGCCGCCTCTCTCCTCATTGTCGGCTACAACCGGAGCCAGTTGTCGCACAGGACCGCGGTATGTAGATCTTATCTGATTGCAATTACTGTTTGTTAATTGCCAGATAAAGTGCGAGTGATGAATGAACCCCCCCCCCCCACCATCCCCTCTACAAGGGAATGAATAGCTGTTTTTGGAGTTGGAACACGTGGCTCGACGTAAGACAACAGCCATCTGCATCCGTATCCTCAGGTGGAGGCCGTGTTCTCGGGGAGGAAAAAAAGAAAAAACACCTGCGAGAAACACAAAAGGGAAGGCTTTTGTCATTGCGAGTGACATCATGGCAACCGGAGAACACAGCGTGGAACAAAACCACTTTTTGTTTGTGGAGGGGGAAAAAAAATGAATTGGAAATAACACAATGGCAGGTTATTATAAACAAGGGAGCCGCTCTTGACACGCAGTAAAAGATAGAATGATGAAACCGCACTTGAATTACAACATCCCGTCTCCGGTTATTTGGTAAACTCGATCTCTCCCCCTGGTTGGCTTTTTTTTCTTATTTTGTTTGTTTAGTTGTTTTTTTCTGCCCCTCCTATTTCTCCCCGTTCTCTTCTCCTTCCTTTTTTTTTCTCCTTCTTTTTTACGACGGCTTTATCGAGTTTTGAAGCGCGAACAAATGAAACTTTAATCTCTCCTGAACGAGCGCAACAAGAGCAGTCGGAACAGGAAGGAATTAACAGAAGCGATCGAGACGAGGGTTGCCGGTAGCAGGGAGGGGAGGAGGAGGAGGGGAGGAGGAGGGGGGGAGCAGGACTCTGTCGGTGTCTTGTCGGGGAGCTGGTTGGCTCCTAATCTTGCTAATCTTGCTGTATTGGCCAATGATTTTTCTTTTTTTTTTTTTTTTTTTCCTCCCTCTCGCCCTCTCTCTCTCTCTCCTCCTGCATGAGGGGAATTGTACACTGCCTCTCATTAGCAGGCGAGCTGCATACAGGCCTCGGAGGGCCCGGGCTGTCACTGGGGGAAGAGAATGTTTGTTTATTTCATTATTTCTTACTTTACCAAAGGGCACATATCCACTGAAAATGGTTAATGGCCTGTGGTTTAGGAGTGTTTGTGCTGTACTATCATATCTCATAAAGTATTTACAGCCCCTGATAGGCCCCAGTGGTTCTGGGCCTGGTGGGTAGACTCCTCAACATAGTCCCTAGCAAGTAAGCAATGTTCTCTGCAGCGTGCACGCACATACACACACACACACACACGCCTGCAACACTGGCCTCCAGTAATGGGCTGGAAATCAGAGGAGGGAAGGAAAAAAAAAATAAAAAATGCCGAATGAACACAGACATAATATGCTTCCCAGTCCTGTATGACTCAGCGGCTGGGGCGACCTGGGGGAAGGACTCGAGCGTCTTATGGCAGCGGAGTGGAAAGGTGCAGGGATTTGTTTGTTTGTTGTGTATTGAGTGGGGGAGGGGGGGGTCGGGTAGGGTAGGGTGATATTTGGTCCCTGTTCATGCTCCCCCATTACCAGCTGCTCACCTTGGCAGAGAGGCAAGGAGTTTGCAATATGGCACAGGCCTGGCTGTACCCGCCGCCGTGCCAGCCCCTGCGGCCTCCAGCGGCGACCTGGAGCACACGTTGGCAGTGTTTGTTGATTAGGCGATAAGTTCCCGGGGAGTGTGTGTGTGTATGTGTGTGTATAGAAGGGTAAGGGGGGGTTGGGGGCTTCAATTACGCTCGTCTTCCTTCGCAGCGGTTGGAAAGGGGTGTGTGATGAGGTCACGCAGCGACGAGGCCCCGGCAAACATCTGTCTGACAACGTCGCGAGTGGGCGAGGGCGATGTCGGGGCGAAATGCGCCGCCGCCGTTTCCGTGCTATCACCTGCCCCCGCCGTACTGTCTTCCCAGCGCCCAGCGGTTTTGTCGGGGCGGTGAGATTAATTGATTTTCTAACGTCAAAACATTCAGGCTTTTTTTCTCCGCAATCAAGAGCTTAGTTTGGCCGAGTTTAAGTCAGAGGAGGGGGCAAGTCGATGTGACAGCAAAGTAGAGCCGCAGCCGTGATTTAAGATGTTCTGAGGTCGGGAGGACAAAGTGGACTTTTTGATGAAAAAAAAAACAGAAAAGTTTTGGAGTTGTTATGGAGTTGTTATGAAATCCGCCTCCATAGGGGTCTAAAGGGTGTCAAAGCCCATAATCCACCTTTAATCTCAATTTACTTTGCTTGTCTTTGTGTCTCTGCTGCAAAATGTCTCGACATTATTAAGGTATTTATTTCTAAATTGAGCTGAAAAGCCAAATTCCCTTGAAAAAAAAAAGTAATAATCTCAATGCACAAATAATAGTTCTTCCTCTTTCCTGTGGAAAACAACTTTTCTCAACGGAAATAAAAAAGAAGCGTCTGTGAAAGAAACAGGTTAATACAGACTGTGCTCGAGTTTAACTTTTGAAAAAAAAACCTTGAAACTGGATTGTTATTGCGGTCAAGAAAAAAGGGGAGTCAGAGAGAAAAAAAATAAAATTTAATGAATTTGTGCTTTGCAGTGTAATAAGGCCAGGTAAATAAAAGAATAAGCCTTCAGAATATGCCGTGTATCGTTTGTGTGTAATTGCAAACTGTAAACAACTATTTGTATTGTTAAAATCCCCCAAAATCCCAGAGACAACAGCGAGGACACGACCTCGCTGTCCTCGCTCGTCGCTAACAGCCCCGCAGCAAAGTGAATACAAACTGTTGAATCGGGCCGTAATTAAAAGATAACATGCTGGAAATTATGCAGGGGGGGGGGCGGGGGGGCATGCAAAACAAAAGATGTCGCACGTCCGCCAGAGAGAAGTATATGTTCGCTGACATTTCACCTTTAAGTCTCTGCAGCTCTGACCACATATCTCAAGTTTACACATCAACAGACATTTGATAGGCTATTTTTGTGCACAGTCTGAGGCTACCATCTGGCTACATAGAAGGCAGCCAGTTCTCGACAGGCCAGGACACAAGGCCTTAAAGGCTAACTGGCTAATTGCCCTAAGCAGCCCGTTTCCAGTGCCATCTTTTTGGCCTAACTCGAGTGAGGCACAAATGGCGGCCAGATCGAGTCTGCACTAACATTTGCCGCTCTTGAAGCTGATTAATTTCACAAACAAAGAACGGCTCGCTTGCAAGTTCTCACGCACAGATGTCTGATGAGTACCACTTCACTTCTCAGCCCACTTCAGACTGGAAGATGAAGCACGTCGCAATAGAAATAAATATCTTAACGCGGTGAAAAAAAAATGCCAACCATCGGAAGCATTCTGGCATCACTGAGCAGAGACTAATTGAGATGTTACATTCAAGGTTTTATAATGTGTAAAGTGTCATTGATGACTCAATGGTCAGTGTAAATGCACAACAGTGTGATCCGTAACAAAGAAATCCTCTCGACTCTTTTCTTCTAGCCTTTTATTTTTTTATGTGAGCACATTTCGACGTGTTTTCAATGCAAATCAGCTTGTTTCAAGTATTCTACGAAATCAAGTTTCACTCTTCTTGATTTGAGTGCATCAAAGTTTCTTTTTTTCACTCAAGTTACAGTCGTTTTTTAGAAAATCATTAAAAGTCACTTTCCGTTAGACACCCACTGCAATGGCAGGCTTGTTTTAGACAAGGAGTGGGTACGGACATTTTGAGAAATAGACTTATTTGACTTCTTGCTGATGATGTTTGCTCTGCACCAGGTGCTGATTAACATCAGTAATGTTGGTAAGGCGTTAATTAGTGACACATGAATCTAATATGACCACTTCAGTCAGATTAAAGTTACTTATCCACCATTTTCCTCAGTAAAAAGATATAGGCCTATTTGCTTTCCTCTTGCGTCTCGGGGAGTGATGTCACATATGCGTCAAGTCACGTGTTCAGCATGAGGACCACACTATTTTGAGTTTGTGTCACCTAGCTTCAGAAACACCACGTCAGATTTGAAGAAACCTTTTTGGAGTCGCGGCACGACACAGTCAAACTCACGGAGGAAGCCACACGAGGTGGCGCGAAGCAGAGAGCCGCGAAAAATGTCAGGAGATTCAGTGCTGACGTCACTGTTAAAAAGGCACTGTTAGTAAGTGACCTATTGGTAAAACCCGTTGTCATTTTTATGTTGATAAAATAACTTGTAATCCAACTTAGTTACTTTACTGATTGATTGATTTTAAAAGTAACTAAGTAACTTTTAAAAAGGAGTGATCAGTAATCAGATTACTTTTTCAAGGTAACTGTGGCAACATGAGTTAAATTCGAGCTTAACCTTTTCCAAAGGTCACAAAAACTGCACAGCAGCACATCTAAAGAACAAATTAACACGCTGCAGCTCTTGCTTTATACTTAAAGTGGACCGACATGGCTGCACAAGTGCTTGTGTGCACGTTTCCTGACACGTCAAACTATTCCTTTAAGAAAATGAGGGTTTCAGGTCCCTGTTATGGACAGAATGACTTGATAAAACAGAGATTTTTCTCGCCGTGTCCCAGAAGCCCCGGTGTTAATGGATATAGCGTCATGCTCTCTGCCTTTTTTACGATTTGGTACCATAGGAGGGCAGAGGAGAAAAGGCTAGCTATTGATGTGCCAGAGTTTCTTGGTGACCATACTGACTGCACATGTGGCTTTCTTTTCTCCCCCTGTGACAGTTTAATTGTATTTTCGATATAAATTGATCAAGGGCCATTGTGAATGCACGTTGGGCTGCCACATTGATTTCCGGGAGAGGTTTTTTTTTTTTTTTTTTCCCACCCCTCTTAATTTGAGTAGAAGGGCAGCAGTAAATTCTCCTCGCCAGCAAAGGTGGGCAACTGGGAGGGACGGGGTCACTGCAGCAGGCGCTGGAGTTCGATACTCCGAGCCGCCTCGTAATATCCTTCAGGGGGAGCGGCGAGGAGGAACTCTCCAGAACCGCAAGATCTCTCTGTTTCCATAGAAATGACAGTCGACACAGCATATGTCACACCGTCTATCTCACATCTCAGCCGAAAGAGGACTCAACGGTTATTAACTGAATTGTCGTGCCGGCAGAGATAGGCAGCTTGATAGACAATCATAGAAAAGGACATTGCAGCTATAACAGCGGGAGAAAGATAATAATGTTGAAGTGGATTGTTTTCAGCCAACTGAGTCTCTGTTTGGAAGCACATACTGTAAAGCAGAACACAAAACAAATACAATTCTGCAGGATATTCTCCCGGCTTGGTTAGACAGAGAGAATAATGAAAAAAAAAGCAAAAAAACAAAAAAAACCCCAGTTGTTTTGACCAGAATTCAAGTGGGTTAATGAAACAGTGCTCCACGCTCGATCCTAATCCGAAGATGCTGAAATTCTGCAACACACTCGACTGAGTTTTTTTTTTTTTTTTTTTTTTCTTTTTCGACAGACAGTGGAAGGAATGAAAACAGTCATTTTTTACCAGCATTCAAGCAGGCGAACAAAACAGTGTTAAAGATGCTAATCCACAAAGCTGTTCGTCTCGCGTGTGCCAGCTTTGCCCTGATAAAACAGCATGAATTAGTAAAGCTTCCGAGCACCTGGGATGAAAAGCTTTTTAATATATGATGAGAAGGGAGACTTTGCAGCGTGCTCCCACGTGACCCCGGCTGCGACGCACAGTATCCCCCCTCAGTCTGTCCAAGCGGCGGAGCCAAGAAGCGCCCCGCAGACACGACAACGACAACAACGACGACGACAACAGCTCGCGCTTTTGCCGGGGTGGAAAAAAATTATTTTTTTTGGGGAGCGCCACAATCAAACGTGCCGGCACACTTGAGTTAACAAGGCGCGGATGGCGGAACCTCTGGATGGCGTGCAGGGGTAAACATTCAGACGGCCTCGGTTTGTGCTTCGCAAACACGTGCCCTCCTTTTTGCCCTTTACCTCCCCCTGCAATTATTACCATGTCCTTGGTTATTAAAGAGGGCAAAGGGAAGTAGGCAGGGAAGCGGTGGGAGGGGGGAATCGACTGGACAAGCTTTTGATGAGTTCTCTGAGATAAATATGTTGGGGGGGATTTGGCGGTGGAATTAAAATGTCAGCGCATGCTAAGCTGCTGTTCATGCAGAAAAAAAAGAAAAAAAAAAGAAAAAAAAAATTAAACAGGAGATGGAGAGGGAGAGAGCAAATAATAATGAGGAGCTCCACAGACAAGTGGACTCCGGTGGTCCTCTGGCATGTTGGTCATGTTGCTGATCCATCAGGGATTGGCAGGCAGGGCGGGCTGGACGTGTGCACGCGCCTCGCTCCACTTCGACCCCGCTGGCATTCTGTTTTACAGCGCTGTGAAAATGCCACCGCGGCCCTGCGGTTAGAAAAGAAAAAAAAAGAAATGAAAAAAAAGGCCCGATGACAACCTGTATGTAGCGGTGCATTTTTTTGAAACGCGCCGGCTGTGTGCGTGTGTGTGTGTGTGTGTGTGTGTGTGTGTTTTCTCCTTGGCAGGATGTGAATCTCACAAGAGACGAGGTGAGGCCACGAATGTGTACCGGGCGTAACGCGATGACAGTTTACTAAAGATGATACGAATCTGTTAAATAACACCAAACGCACTTATCAAAGCTGTCAGGGTTTCTTTGCCAAGGCCCAGAATGGTCACTGATATGCGCGCGGTGTATCAGAAATACTTAAGTGGAACGCCGCGATTCCGCTTTGAAATTTGATTTTGTTGACATCTCCGGTACAAAGTGCCGGGATGTTTTCGCGCCTCGCACTTTCTCGGAGATCTGCTGCCAATCACGCGGGGCGCATCCGGCGCTGTGCTGTGATGTTTTCTGGGTTTTGCTTTTGACTTTATGCAGATGAAGCTCTCCGTCGTCCACGGCGGCTATTTCCGCTCACGGCAAACTGGGAGATATTTCCCTGGAAAGAGCTAGCTGACACTTGGTGCACGCGAGAGCAAATTAAGCAAATGTGAAAGCTTTCATAAAGCCGAGTTTGAATCACTGTTGTGCTATAACAATTAGCAATAGGGAGCTGCAAAGTGGAAATTTATTAAAATGAAAACGCCACAATCTGTTGCTTGAAATTGTTGTTCTGGTGCTGCAAGGATCCACATTATCGTCTTTTTCTTCCTCTTCCTCCTCCTCCTCCTCCTCCAGCTTCACTCAGACTCAGATCGAGGCGACGGGAGCGTCAGGTACGTCCTCACGGGGGAGGGAGCGGGCACCCTCTTCAAGATCGACGAGAAGTCCGGGGACATCCACGCCACCAAGAGGCTGGACCGGGAGGAGAAGGCCTACTACATCCTCCACGCCAAGGCCGTCAACCGCTTCACCAACGAGGCGCTGGAGGGCCAGTCCGAGTTCATCATCAAGATCCACGACATCAACGACAACGAGCCGCGCTTCACCAAGGACCTGTACTCGGCCCGGGTCCCGGAAATGTCTGACATCGGTAAGTTTGAAATGGATTGTCCAAATTAATGATTCTGAGCAAAATGTTTTTTAATTTTTTTTTTGATGATGATGAGGGACAAATGTTTTCATCAGTTTGAAATTTGAAAAATAACCCTGACTCAAGGTTCACTTTTTACTGTTTTTTACTGGTGAAGGCTGGGGCGTATGGTTGAAAGCTTTAGAAAAGGTTATTAAGTGGACATTATATTGAGATTTTTTAAAAATATTTTTGCAAATATGAAAAAAAATATATATATATGTGTATACTCATGTGTTTGTCTAAACCTTTGAACAAATTGGACTTTTTTCATATTTACAGGTGTGCAAATCAATATTAAATACTTTTGTTTTCACTTGATCTGTCAATAAAGTCCCTTCAAAAATAAGCTTGCAGGTAAAATATTGTTAGCTCATGCAGGTCACTCACCAGTATGTCCAGTTCTCTTTTCATTTCTGGCTGTTTCCAGTCCCCTGCACACCCAGCAGGCTCATAATTGTAACTGTGGTCCATCGTATGTGTGTGCATGTGTATTTCCAACCTCTTCAGGGTCTAAAATAGCACGAGGATCCATATGTATTATTGCCACCCGGCTCGGATGCTTTTCCTTTATCTGAATGTGTGTTTTGTGACGGGTGTGAGAACTGCCTTTGAAAAAATAATACAAATGTATAAATATGCTGAAGTATTATTTTGCAAATCCAGTTAGCGTATGGCCTTCCCTTCTCCCTCGAGATAATTCTGGCATGTAGTGAAATGAATGAGTCAAAAGATGAAAAACAAACAAACAGAAAATAGAGGAGTGAATAGATACCAAACGAAAAAAGAGAAAGAAATAATAAATCAATAAGTAATATGTGATACTAGGTTTTCTTTCTTTCTTTCTTTCTTTTTTTTTTGAGTGTGTAGCAGGCAGAAAGAGTGTGTAAAACCATATTTATTGATCATAAAACAGACAATAACCGAGTGTTTACCCAAACTGAGGTGTGTGCTTGTGTGTGTGTGTGTGTGTGAGGAGGTGGATTAAAAGGCTTATGATTCAAATAGGATAGAGACGTTATGAAATGCCAGTCGTACCGGATCAATGGGACTTTATCAATCATAATAATGATGCAGACTCAACAAAGAGGGCCTGACTAATTAATTGAGAGACTAGGAGCCGTTTTATGACCGGAGAATAAACAAGGTAAAGCGTCTCTGTGACGGTTACAGCACTGGTGCAGATAATCTTTTAAATACAGTATTGTATCTTATTAAAACAGTATTTAATTTAATTACCAGCATTGTCAGCTGTGTCATCACAGTGAATAATTGCGGATTCCGTTTCTGCAGTGCCAGTTTCTCGAGCACCATATGCTGTTTTCATATTATCATTTCTTCTTGTCACTCTGCACCAAATTAAACTTTAATTCACCGTGCACTTTGGCTCCGGCTCTTAGTCTAAAAGTACAGTCTGGCCTCATGAATATAGATAAACAATGTAAAAAGGCCTCCTAATCAATACTTGAAAACGTGGAGTGAACTCTCTGTTCTGCCGCCGCCATGCTTCGGGGGCGGTTGGGGGAGGGGGCTGACGGACATCGGTCTCGAGGCCCAGACATGTGACAGAGTTGTCACTTGGTTCAGCGACCCCAAGAGAGAGCGGCCGGCACTTATCTAAGGGCAGCACGGGTGCCCATGGCAACAACCGAGGTGTGATGTCATCGCTTGGCAGAGCATGTGTTCACGAGTGGCTGCGTCGAGACACTGCCCCTTTAAATGTGACATACACTTTGAGTTTTATTATAGTCTCGCGGCTCTGACATTCTTCTCTCGGACTCTCGCTGAGGGACGATTTTGACGCGCCCCTTCTTTGACAACTGAATGATTACAGTCGGGGTAATTTAGTCCCCCCTGCACGAAAACCGCGATTATTCCTGACTTGTTTGTCAGAACATTCTTTTCTCAAAAGCTTAAAGTCTGCGATGAGATGGCTGATGTGGATCAGTGATATTTTCTAAAAGCCGCCATGTCAGGAAAGCCTCTTTGAGTCTAATTCCCTAGTTAAAGGTATTAGCGATCAAGGTTCGCTGAACTTGCTCAGGAATCTTCCCGAACTGTCACTTACACCAAATCAGACAGCCGTGGTCTTTCTTCCTTTGCTTTTTTTTTTTGGTCCCCGAGTTCTTCTCCTCCGCAACACCCGTCATCCATACAAATCACATCGATTTTAAAAGGAGGGAAACTCTCCCCTCGCCCCTCACAGATCATAACTGACACCAAATTAGAGAAGTTTCATGGGGTCGTTATCCCATTGTATTGCACAATTCTATATTTATACCACTTTGCCATTAAATATTTCTACTCAATTAATTTTCTTCTGCATGTAATGAGGCAACACTTGGCCCCGCAAGGCGCCATTTGGGAGGTAGCACTTGGCTAACCGTTTCCCTTTGTTCTACTGAAATAGGGCTTCAGCCTCTCTGGAAGAGAAAATGGATCACAGTTGTTCGCCTGCTATCAGATATTTGGCTTCTTAGACACTCCAGATCTGTGGATACACTAATAGGCTTCTTGGGGTTTGCAAAGAGCCGGTATCGGTGCCGCATGTATGCTTAGAGAGATATACTTAGAAAAATACATTAGGACTTATCGATTACCCGCGGAAATCAATCACGTATAAGGGTATAAGTGGCCGAGGAATAAAGATCGGCTCGGGTAATGCAACGGGACAGAAATGATCAGTCACATTCTGCATGAACGTGATTAGAAGAGGATCCGACACCTCATCAGAAGGTGCATCAGCTTAACCAATTATCCAGCAGGCAATTTTCAGCAGTATTGAAGAGTTGATCTAAATCATTGTCATGAATCTTCTTCCCCCGCAGGCACCTCGGTAATTCAGGTGACAGCCACGGACGCCGACGACGCCACGTACGGGAACAGCGCCAGGGTGGTGTACAGCATCCTCGAGGGCCAGCCGTACTTTTCCGTGGACCCGGAGACCGGTCAGTGACGAGTCAAACGTAAAATCCTCCGGGAAATACTCTCAGTGCAGTCAGTTTATGGTTATTGGTGGCGCACTTT
>JBCAUF010000072.1:2385354-2396009 GCA_038406115.1 Haemulon aurolineatum | reverse complement strand
CGTCGTCGTCGTCGTCGTGGAAATTCGTGTCCGTCGTGGCACGTCGCTGTCGACAAGTGGCTAATGTTCTTTAAAGCTCACGCGAAGCTGCGGTATAGAGGAAAAGCGGATTTTACGGCCACAGCAAACACCCGCGAACGCACCGCTTTGTCGTCTTTTTGCAGTATCTGATTTTCATCTCCACACAGCTTTGAGCATTGGCTGTGAGGTGAGCTGAAATACCAAATATTTCTTTATTGAGCTGAATGTCTTCAGAACCATTTTTCTCTTCGGCTGAAAAACGAAGTACACAGTTTGTTTTTTGGGGTTTTTTTTTTTATGACACATCGATTAAGAAAAAAAAAAAAGAAAGAAAAAAGAAATCACCGAACCGACACGCACCGGGCTCAGTTAGAGGAAAATACTGGTCCTGCTGGACTTTTTCGCTCATCTCGACCACAGAAATGTGCACCCGCTGCACTCTGTACAGCGTGAACATTACTGTAGCTCCCAGTGCTGGAAGTACGCCACCGAGCTTGAAACTACGGCATCAAATTAGATTAAACATCTCAGCTGCAATTAAAATTCATCATGCAATTTTATTTTCTTCCCCCCTAAATGGCTCATTTTATCCGTTCAGGTGATGAAGAAAAACAAGGAAAAGTAGCGTTTGAATCAATGAACCAAGCCGGAACAATGATATTTTGATTGGAATTAATGGGAAAATTGTACACGAGTGTTTAAACTTGGACTCTCTCCATTTATACGCCACATGCAAAGCATCAAAGTCTATGATAGGAATCAAAGGAGTTGCCTTAAATTATGAAAACAAACCGAAGCAACGAGAAATGGCCTGAAGACTCAACTTTTCTTGGATTTTGGGGTCAGGATCTTCTCACGAGGAAATAAATAGAGTCTAAATGGACATCAAAATGCACCGCCATGACCTACAGCATTAAAATATATATATAAAGTGCAAGTTTTTCTTACTTTGAAGATAAGATCAACACTTGTTTGATCAAGATGTTGTGTGCAGTCGAATGTATAATAATGTAACATAGCAGATCAGTCCTGGAAATGTGCCAAAAAGCAAAGGACACCAGTATTTTCCTTTAAAAATCATCCAATTTGTGCCCTCTGTTCCCTGGCCTTCATTACATGTATTGTATGTGGTGTTGGAACACGAGGCCAGACCGAGTGTTCAGGCTTTACCCAGCTGATTTCCTGAGGGACGAGCAGACTTTTCCGTAACGGGGGCTTATCAAGGGCCACCTGACCTTTGAGCGATGTGGAATAAGGTTCTTAAACCCAGAGGTGTGTCTTGGCTCAGAGAGAAGGTCAAAACATTATCCTGCACTGAGAATACACAACAGATCAGACGTTAATGCGAAGGAGAAGAAAACAAAAGACAAAATATATATTGTCAATTACTTTAGGCATCTAACTATGAATTAACAGTTTTTGAAACAAAGAGGGCTGCTTGAACTGGGGAGGGCTGAATGATATCAACGAGAAAAAGACAAAACAAAACACACACACACAGAAAAAAAAACAGGCCAGCTAAAACAAGAACTGGCCTCACTTTAGCAAAAGGCCAACCTGTGAAGAGGCTGACATTTATCAGACATTTGAAACAGTAATAACAAAACACAATGGCATAATTGCCACAGTGGTACACTTTTTCTCCGCGCACTCTGAAGCAGGCTTGACATCAGCGGCGGTGCAGCACGTTAAAACAATCCAATTGGCGACACAGTGGTTGGAAAATTCTTTATGCTCGGCTATTGTATACACGTGCTCTCCCGTTTGCACCCTTGTTTTGTTTATTAGCTTGTTGGCTGGAGCTCCCATTGTGTAAGTGGCCATTTCAGACTGCTGCAACGTTGCCATGATAAGCATTTAATGGGTTTAGAAACCCTTCACTCTAAGAAAACTGCTTTTCCGCCTCAAGGTGCATTGTGAGGTCTCAAATGGAAATCAACATGACAGCGGCACTCACCGAAAGCATTTCTTCCGTCGGTCTTCACCATTTTCTGTCTTCATACGGGGTGTCAGCATATCGCCATTACGAAGACGTGCTTGTGTTTTCCTATGGAGAGTATAATTGCCTCCAAGCATTGGCGCCATGCTCCGCTAAGATAAGAGAAAATGTTGCACATCGTAACGTGCCGCACGCCCGTTTTTTTTTTTTTTTTTTTTTGAAATTGAGGCAACTAGATGGTGACGCCGATGTCCTCTTTCTCCAGATACGATAGATCTGTGGTTGTTGATGTGTAGACACTGTCGGCCTCGGGGCTCACCTCTGCTAACGGTATATTATGTTGGTGACAATGTGATTGAGCAGTCGAGTTTTGTCAATGTAGAAACAATTTGAGAGGTTGTGGTAGTGCAAGGGGCCCTACGCCATTGGCCATTCATCAATCTGCTTTGTAAAACGTGATATTTTGTACTGAATATTTATATGACACAATTAAATATCTTTAAAATCAGATTTTCTCTGCGAGGCATTCTTCCAAATAACAGGTTAAATTGAAGGTTAATGATTTGGCAGGTTTATTTACTTGCAGTATCTCCAGTGGACCACTCTCACTTCGTTTTCATGCGATGGAAGCCACAAGCTAGCAGGCAAGACATTTACCGTCCTCACAGGTATGTATGTAACATCTACAATAAATCTCCGTATAAAAAGACCCACGTCTACACGTCAGATGGTAATTCATATAGCTGGATCCAGAGGCTACTGAGCTGAAGAAATTGTTAATTAGACAATCTATAATTAAGATCTGTTAGACAGCCAATCGGATTTTTGAGAGAGGTTAAAAAACAGAGTGAGGAAAAAGGGAAAGAAAAAAAAAATCAGATTTTGATTATTAGAAGATGAGTGGCAGATGTGAGACAGATGGTGACATCGTAGTGATTGAATATAATTGACTTAACCCTTTTTCTGGTTTCAGGCTGGTTCTTCGCACAGAGCGGGTGACGATTACAAGAAATACGCAAAAAAAAAAACAGACTTTCAATGGATTTGAGGATCTGAAACTTTATTCACAGTATTAACTTTGATGGTTCATTTAGTAGTTCATACTCCCTTTAAAAGCTTATTTCCGTTCCGTTCCGTTCCATTTCTTTTTGTTTTTTTTGTAACATTATTGAGCTCCTGTGACAGATTTAAAAATCAGTCATCGATGCCTTTCAATACTGAGACAAAACACAAACATAAGACAACATAAGGCCACCAGTGCTACAGTATTCAACAGCATAAAACGTGACATTCAATCATTTTCTATTGTGTGTGCCTTCTGTGCGCTTTAATTGTGAATATCGTGGCCAAAAAAAAAAAAAAAGTTCACCCTAAATCTGTGACCTAAAACTCAAACCAACACCGCTAATCCTCACCTGTGTCCCGTGCATGTTCGGGAACGACCACCACTGCTAAACTATCACAGCTCCACCATCGACTGGCAGCTCTGCTTAGCCAACTCTGGGCCTGGACGGCTGCCGCGTTTGCAGACGGGGCCTCCCAAATGTGGACGCGGCTCCTGATTGGCCCGCATCCCTCCTCCTCCTCCTCTTCGTCCTCGTCCTCCCCCGCTCCGCCGGAGAAAGGTGCTGTCACTTCCTGCATTCCTCCGCCTCGTCGGTCTCCTTCTCCTGCCGCTCCCGCTCTCGTCTCATCTCCTTCAGCTCCTGTCTGTATTTCCGCTCGATGAAGCGCTTCTGATGAGCCATCTGTGGGAAGTTATCTGGTACAGGGAGAGGCAGAGCGGGAAACAGAGAGAAGTCGACCAAGGAGAACAGATAAAGAGAGAGGCACAGAGGATGGGAGTGTGAAGAGACAAGGTCAGTTTCCGACTGGGCGAGGACGGCAATTTGGGGCTCAAATTGCACCGACTCTAGTTCTCATGGCATGTGTCATGTTGTCACTTTGGGCAAATGAGCGAAAATGTTGCGGGCAGCATAGCGATTAAATTGCCCCCGTGTTGTTATTTCATTAATAATGATGAAGCAACAAGAAATTAGACAGGCCTTGTTTGGTTTCAGCACACTGACTATGAGATCTGATAACATAATTACAAGTGAACGTTTCTAAATGAGATCTGTAATAAGATGGCGTGGCGTGACAGCAGAGAAAATAAAACAAAAACACGCCGATGGCATGTTAACATATAGGAGGGAGATAAAGTGAGCGGGGAGCCGCGGTTGGAGTGCAGGTGATCTTTAAAAGTTTTGAATTGTCTCGTGATTCTTTGAAAACTCGCGCATAAAAACTGCTGATTACCAGACGCCTTTTTATGGTCGGACACATGCTGCCACTTGTTGTCAAACAGGAAGCTGGAGGCAAAAAAAAACATGAGAGGAAAAAAAACTTCTGAGGCGAAGTTCTGAAGCCTCAATTTGTTTTTTGTTTTTTCAACTCACTGCCAACTTGGCTGGAGCCTCACAATCCAAATTTTGGGCAAATGCAGAGGGAGGCCGGAACGACGGCTGACTCTGATTGGTTAAGGCTCCTGTTAATCAAGGAGGCACTTTGCTACAAATTAGTTATGGATGCCATATTATGTGGCTATCAATAACTTTTATATTTCAGTGGTCACAGGTGGTACTGCAAATCAAGCCACTTCTACGCTTTGTTGCTGTGGTGAACTTCAGAATCAGAGTCCAAAACTTTCAGCTTCAAGACACTTAATTTATCAGGCAATTCAATGGCTGCTTTTGTTCCGGCTTTCCCGGTTTTATTTAGGTTAAATTTAGGGCTTATTGATTTGTCTGCTGATTACGGTCTTGATTAAACCATCAACTGTTCTGTCTTAAAAACAGCTGAATAAGACGATTAAGACAGCTTGTTTTGTCTGACTACAAGTCCAAAAGGCCCGGTGGTATTCAGCTTAACTCACATTTGAGAAACTGGACAATTATTTGATCATTTGAATTGACTCTAGCTTCAAATTACAACTATTTTATCACCAGCCAAGTGTTTTGATGATTTCTTGCATTGATGCATTAATCATTTACAGGGCTGCAGCTGGCAATTGTTGTCTTTATTGATTCATTTGACGATTTCCTAGATGAATCAATTCATTGAGAGAAACTGAGATGGCCTTTTTTCTTTTTTACACTATTTTCTGACCTTTTGTGGACCATAGTTGAAGACTATGTCTTGTTTTGTCCGTCCAAAACCCAAAGAAAGAAGGAAATTTCCACATTTGAGAGGCTGAAAACAGCATATTCTGCTATTTTTTTACTGAAATAATTACTAATACTACATAGTGGTTAAAACAGTTGGCAATCATTTTTCTGTCAATCAACTTATCATTGCAGCTTTAATTAAAAACCTGGAGAATTTCCTCCCCGTAAACGAAAAAATTTGGAGATGCCTGGATGTCTCCGGAAAGCAACAACTGTCTTTGGCTCGTTCAAGTCAACCCAACGACCCAGCAGGTAGCAGTTCTGTGATGCCGATATTCAGAGCTCAGGTAATTTTCCATTAAGCATTTGCATTACTGGGTCTACTCGCTGCACATTTCAATTTAAAACAGCACGCATGACAGATGCCCGATGGTTTGTGTCAACTCGCTGAGACACAAATTTGACTGTGCTGTTTTTCCCGGTCGCTGGCCATGACCACGCAAAGCCAAACAAATTCAAATCAGTCTTTCAACAGCTTTTCCCATACAAGTTTTTCAAGCCCGTCTGTGATGGAAAAAAAACCGGAGAGGACTCAAAATATTTGCAAATTATTTTCCTCTCGTCCTGGCCTCTCTGATAGTGGTTTATTCTATTAAATACTGCGCTTTGTCAGAGCCTGAGCAGTCACTCTGTATTATTTTGGCTCATCGGCATGGCGAGTTCGGAATAAGAGGTCAAAGGTAGCGTGAGAATGCTGACTTCCAGCTTTAATTTGATGGTGGAATAAAAATATAGCTCTTTTTAATACATGGTGCTCAAAATTCAAGAGGCCCAAAGATGTTAATGCAAACTTAGATAAAGTCACCCATGACCCACAGACATCAGCAGAAACCTCTGCCAGTTGTTGCCGTTTCTTTGGGAGCCCTTTCGCCTTCAGTCTTGAGCAACACTCTGACTTTTCCAAGAACATCCAACCACAGGGTCACAAAAAAAAAAAAAAAAAAGCCCTGTTTTCTGTGGTTGTTTGTCCAGGACCATTTTCCTGCTAACACTGGAAGAGCTGTATATGAAAAGGTCTAGACTGTTTGCCCAGAACGGATGTAAACATCCCCAAACACTCTTAAAGCTGCGAGTCAGCACTTAAATTGTTTCATTTCCAACCCAATATGCTGCAGCACAGAGCCCCAAACAACAGACAAAGAGTCACCGTCTAAATACTCGGGGCCTGCACCGTATCACGGGCAGATAGTGTATATTATCTTCCGATAAATGGGAAAATTTAATTATTACTATTGTCCAGACAGTGGACTCACAGCTGATAGTGCCGTGCCTCGGGCTTTTGAGCCAACCACTCGACTATCTGGCGTGGATTGTTGTGTTTTTTTCCGGAAACGGCTGCAGACCCAACATCCACGGTCGGAGAAACGCACGGCGGGAGCGGAGGCAAAAATGGCTCTGGCAAGTTGGATCGACACATTATCCATCTGGATTGAGCTTGAACCCCCCCCACCACCCCAAGCCCCAGGCCCACCCTCACCCCCTCCCTCTCTCTCGTGCTGATAGTTTGCAAATCAGTCATTTGAAAACAGTTTATTTAAAGCACGCCGCATCTAAGATCTAATTAAGGGCACAGTCAGAACCTTCGTTTCTGGGTTGCTGCGTTAAATGAGCGCATTTTGGAGAATTTTGAAAATCCATTTATCAACCAAGTCATCGATCAAGTTAGAAATACAAGAACTGTTCTAATGCCAGCTACTTAAATGGGAATATTTTCTCATTTTCAGAGTTTTATACCATTTTATGTTAAAAAATCTTTGGGTTTCAGACTATTGGCTGAACAAAACACACTTTTTAAACAACTTTGTGTGTGTGTGTGTCTGTGTGTGTTTGTGTGTTTTGCCTCAGCTTGAGCCTAATAACAACACATTCTTCAACTGACTGTCAGGAGGAATTGGCGAAACCGCAATTCACATTAAATGTGTGTTTGAGTTGTGAATGGAGAGGAGGAGGGCGACGACGTATTCTTCCTCTTGCAAAAACTCTTACGTCGTCGTCATCATGGCAACGGAGAGCATAAGTGCAAGATAACGGCAATATCCTATTAAAAAGGAGACGGATCAAATAAAAAAAAAAAGAAAAAAAAGGAAAATCTTGAAGAGAGAATGCACCGAGAGAAAAAAAAAAATCATTCTGAGGGAAATTTCAGGCACACACACACACACACACACACACAGTCTATTTCAATATGCTTTCGGTGAGTGAGGAACACTTGGTGAGCCTTGGAGAGAAAACTACATATTGCAGTTAAAATATGGAAATCACCCGCATTTTTCCCTGGGAGATGACTTGAGAATAACCCACTCGAGAGGAGGGGAGAGAAGAGAGGGGGGGAAAAAAGAAAAAAGCTTTGGACATTTACATTGTTTAACATGCGGCACAAGAGCAGGCGTCAAAGAATGGGCTCGCTAAAGAATACACAAGGCTTTTCATTTCAGCCCGTGTTGAAGACATATTGCGAATCCTCAGCCGTCCGGCGTTCGGGAGGAAAAGCACCTTTGAGAAACGGCGCACTCTGCATGCTGATGACCTGCCGGTCGAGGCGTTAACGCACTTAGCTCGACTCGGAGCCTTTTGTTTATCGACAAAGCGCTAATTCCTCTCAAGGACGGAGGTTGCGGGTCTTGAGATTTTCGTAGCTGCAGGGCCAGTCCAGGGGGGTGAGGGGGGACACAACGCGGCCTGTTGTGTTGTTGCCGAGGCCGATGACGGGGTGGTGGCAGCGGCGCTAAAATGCGCGCTCACGCTCGCGCCGCAGCTGGATGTGGAATCTCCGATGAGGGATCGGCTCCCCCTTTTTTTTTAGGGGGGCCCACGAGAACATACAGCGTCCTTTCACTTAGGCATTCACTATTCAGCCTAAGCCCCGGCACTGTGAGGCGACTCCACAATAGACTGCGCCGGCTCAGTCTATCACCTAGAGCTCACGCGCGCCACATCAGTCAACAAGCCAATAGTGAGGCCCTGCATAGCGGCACTGATGAAGGGATTTCCCCGCCATGCCAAAGGGCAAACAAAAGACTCAAGCCAGTGAATAGAGATCCTGCATACTGTACTTTACTTTGCCTCTATCCATCCAATGCTTTTATCCGGAGATTAAGGGGTTTAGAGAAAGCTGAGGATGAAATGTAGTCCCCCTTCCAGCGACTAGCCAGATCGAGGCTCCTTCTCTTATTCAACAGATATTGCATTGTTTAAGAAACAAGCAGCTGTGAGGAAGCCGAGAGAAAAATAAGGGAAAGGGGGAGGCGGTGGAGAGTCTTAGAGAGATATTGGAGACTTTAAACAGAGACGGTGCTATCTGTGAGGATGAATGATAAATGGTTAAGCCGTTTCCATGTATATTTGATGTCGCCTTAGACCTAACGGCGCGTGGTGCATGGAGCCTCGGGGGCCGGGGTGGGTGAGGGGGGGGAAACTCTGCACCGCCGACTCCTCTTCCTTCCGTCTACGCTTCCCCCTCTACCTGGCTGCTCTCAGCTCGATTTGTTTGCACTCATGTTTCTCCCGGTCTGGGCCTTGGTTAACATTTAATTCTGCCTTGACAGATACAGGCAGGAGACTGTCAAAACGCGGGGCCATCAAGTAATGAAATGTGAATCAGCCGAGCCACCGGCGGATCGGCTACAGACAAGCACACACACACATACACACACACACGCCAAATATTGGGGGGCCCCCGGTCTCTTTAATGAGCTCTGAGCTGTCTGACTGAACACAGCCGTGTCTCTCACCTCTCCGACACCGCCGGAGCCGCGGATCCTGTCTGCCAGGGAAGGAGGAAAGAAGAAAAAAAAAAAAAAAGCGCTGCAGCAGAAACAAAAAAGTTCAAATCCTGCTCAAAGTGCTCCTGATACTCGAGGAGGCCCTAAATAAAACATGGAAACGAATCCTGACACGTGGCGAGGGAGGTGTTTTCGATCCGAGGGGCCGACACGAGGCAGGGCTGTTGTACACGAGGAGTAATGGCGCCGCCGATGCTTGCAGCGAGGGCCAACAAGACAATCAATGACGAATTACATGACACCGGGGCTAATGTCCTTGATTAGTCTTGCTATGCGAACAAATGAAGCGAGGCCCTTGACAATCGCATGAGAGACAATGCGGCGGCGGTGGGAGCTGATGCGTCAGGCGGTTCTCGCAGCGGATGAGCCGGAGTCTCATTATATAAGCTCATGGTCAGGAGACGCACGCATCCTTCAAAGGCGCGTTTGAACCCCCGCTGACTTACCTTGCATATTTATCTCCAAAAAAAAAAAAAAAAGAAAGAAAGAAAGAAAGAAGAAGACGCTCAACAATGGAATAATAGAATATGAAAGCCGCGGCGAGGTGTCTTCTCCGCGCCGGAGTGATTAATTCAGGCTTGAACTGTGAATTTTTTAAAAGACGAAATGATCAGCCAGACCACATTTGATGAAGAAGAAGAAGCTGACCTCTAAATAATGAGCGCTACCTGTAAATGTTGGATATGGAGAGGTGGGGGGGGGGACGTCTGACGAAGCGCAGCCGGAGTTTTTTTTACCCGGCCTGGTGCAAACCGCGTCGGGGCTCCAATTAACGAGAAACTTTCATTAGTAATTTGGCGTTTTGGGATAAAAGTTATTAAGTTAGTTCGCCGAGGCTTGTGTTTGTCGGATCAACGGTGCAAAACACAATCTCCCGATTCCATTACAAGACTAATATTATCACATTATTGGTAATATTTAAAGCCGAGCGGCCCCCTTTTTCTCTCTCTAATAATTAATTAAAAATCTAATAATTGACAGGCTCACCTCAGGTACTGCAGGTGGAAGAAAGGAGTGCGTCGAGCTGAGGGTGTAAATCAGCGGGTTTTAAATCAAGTGACAGCGCAAAGTCAAACAAAGCCCCCCCCTTACCCTACTCCCACCCCCCGAAACTGGAAGGGGGAAGACTCGGAGAGACGATTTTAAATCAACTGACCTTTTAAAAGACATTGCTAATCTAGTCACATGAAACAGCAATTTACGAGGGGGGGAAATGTTCATTTACTCGCAATGAGCGTCTATCAATCATGGTGACAGAGGTGTACACCGGGGAGAGGAAATGGGAGGAATTAAGGGGAGGGAGGAAGACACAGGAGAGAGGGAGAGCGTGCGCGCTGAACTACGCCCCCTGATAAGGAGGGAGGGGCGGGCGCAGGGAGAGCAGACAGCCGGGGAGACGGCGAAAGAGCGGCTTTAAATAATAACACCCGGGCGCTAATGTTTCATAAAAAGCCAAAGCTCGGCGCGCGCAAACAGTATCAATCACGAGTGGCTGGAGGCCTCATTTAACGAAGCCGGAATGAAAGCAGAGTTTGACCCCGGCGCCCCCCCCCCTCCCCTTTTTTTTTTTTTTTTTTGTGAGTTTCTCGCGTTCCAACAAAGCCATTTGTGTTCACCTCCGGCTAATTAGTCGACAAAAGAACAAACCGCGCATTTGATTAATGCGGTGGTCGCGGGGAACGGGCCAAAGAGCCCGGCCCGAATGCC
>JBCAUF010000072.1:2277961-2290872 GCA_038406115.1 Haemulon aurolineatum | reverse complement strand
ATCGTAGATGGCTTTGTCAGATGTGTTACTGAAAAGGAGGATAAAACAAGACTTACTGTTTCAGGCTCAGATTACAGAGAAAACCAAACTGTTAGAAAGGTCAAAGTTGGGGGTCCAATTTTTGGGTTGAATTTTTGCATTAGTTGAAGAGATTTTTCATTCTGGATCAAAGTGGTGGACCGACTGACTAACATTTTTGTACCATTCTTGCCTCGGGACTCCACTGACCACCATCCATGTTTGTTCAGCTCCATGTGGTCAGTGGCTCATTTTGTCAGTAGATGAATTAACCTCTAATAATACATTGAGAGATTCTAATTCAACAATAGTTATATGGGCCATGTAACATCTGATGCTTAAGTTCTCCCGTCAGTCCCTGTTTGACTGCATTACCTGCAAAGTGTTCCACAGTGCAAAAAGTGGGGATTTAGTCCTCCGTGTAGCTTCTTCAGGTCTAATTACTGCATATTCAGTGAGCCAGGTTGTTCCTTTGCAGAGACGAAGAGCTTTCACTTTGCCCAACAGGGGAGGGAATAGATGAATAGTAAATGTGGAAATTTTCCCACCTGAATTCTTGCCTCTATTCATTATGCAGTCACATCCACAGGCTTTGTAATGCTTCAGCTTTCTGCCATTATAGCGAGACTTAGATATGATCTGTTAGCTCAGGCTCACATGCTGTGTGCTCAAAGTTTAGAGGAACTCACGCTTTTGTGATATTTTTATCTGTCTGGTATTGAAAAGAGATCCCTCATAGTGCAGACTGAATGCGCCTCGGCCAGGATGTCAACAAGTGACATGCCATCTTAAGCTCTATAGATGTATTATGGAGGCGCTATTGAAGGTCTTTTAGTGATCTTCTGACTCCTAAAGTTTCTAAAAATCTGAAATGAAAGCTTTGCATGCATTATGTGCAAGGTTAATCATTGCTATGCAATTGGAAAAACTTTCAAGCTTTCACCAAACATGCATTAAAGTTTTCACTTTAACCTTCGTCGTTCAAGTGGACAGAAGTGACAAGTGGAAACATTCTCCAGGGAGTTTTAGCTGGTTATGAAACTGTCTCAATTTACTGCTGATGAACCATCATATTTATTTATTACTGCCTGCCACCTTGTCGCAATCATGGTCATGATCCCCATAAAATGAGACAAAAACGATGATCCATTTTGCTTTTGGCTTATTGTCATGAAGACATCACATTAGCATTTTAGTTTAAGTATTACTGAGAAACCAAATCTGTCAGTTGTAGGGGTTAGCAAAACTATCGATATGGCAATATATCGCGATACTTTGTTTCTAAATTCAATATCGATATTCAACGTTTTAATATCAATATTTTTTTCCAAATAATAAATTATGTTCTCGACGGATTTTAAATCCAGTACTACTTCCGCACCTCCGCTCCGCAAGGTGTTGCTGGACTGCAACATAAATTGCATTGTTTTGCCTTAGTTTATCCCATGAATTATCACTATCATCTGAAGTACATACAACTTGGATTTTAAGATGCATAATGCATTTTAAAATTTTCAGTGAACTATGTAGAATATTGCAATATATTGCAATATATTGCAAAATATGGATAATAATATTATATCGTGACTCAAGTACGTATCATTTTGCGAGGTCCTTGGCAATACCCACCCCTAGTCAGTTGTAGGCTTACATGTATGTATGGTACTAAAAAAGTTTGTGTTCTTTTGTGTCAACAAAAAAGTTCCTTGCCTGCTCTAAGTTATTAAGAGTATGATTGAAATGCATGACATGACATCTTTGAGCTTTGTGCTGTTTCTCTTCCAATACTGATTTTGATTCAGAGAGTGTCTGGTTAACCAATTCCCAAATCTAAAATCTGTAAACCACTCTACATGGAACTCACTGGAATAATTTGCATAAAAAATAACATGATGATGCCAGGAATTGCTGTTGCACTGATACGACGGAATAAATATAATTGATAGCATACTGACACTGACATTTTCTAATTTGCTTTCTCTGGACGATTATGTCTGCTACGTCTTCCAAACAAGCCTCATTATTTTCCTGACGCCTGCAACACTGAGCATCTGCCCTTCGAACAGTCCATGGCGTTGAATTGGTGCATCTTTTCTGAGTGCCGAAGATCGCGAACAAAGCCTTCCAGTGACTGTGGGTAGTCAAGGTGCATCGCAATTGGCTTGTTACACGCCTCAGTAAGCCGTGATGGGAGGTAAAAACATGTAGTTATCTTGATGTTCAATCTGTGGTTGGGCTCAGTCTGGAAACTTCTAGAAGCACCTCCAAAATGTCGACATGCTTATTACAAATCAGTTGTTTGGACTGTGAAATGGATCATTCTCGTCCACAGTGCTAATTAACTGCACTGACAGCCTGTTTTATTCTTCTTTAAGCACTCGTGTTGTGTACAGTGGCTGAGTTGACTAATGAGGCACTGGGTGTTGCTCCGCTTCCTTCAAGTAAGGTGGTGGGTTCTCACAACAGTTACTGAGAAGAGAAAATGTTATGCTGTTGGTCATTTATTCGATTAGCTCTTCATTGAGCTGCTGTTTGCCTCGCTCATTGACAATGTCTGTTGTCATGGAGACTTGCTGAAAGATGTACAAGGATCCTTTTATTTCAGGGCTCAACTGAAGAGACAATAGCCCCATGCAGTGACTTACAGAGCCAAATGTGGTACCAAATACGGGGTCAAGGACAGCAAGATGCATCTTCAGGGGTGATGAGATGATTAAGATTAGACAATAAAGTGCATTCGGCAGGTGGGGATCAGCTTCCACCTTCCAGCATCTCTAAAGCTGACTCACTAACATGTTCTACCTCATTTGTTTAACCTGCACTTTCCATGCATTGTGGTTGTGCTGAATTGTAAAGACCACAAAACCACAAGACCGCAAGACCGCAAGACCACAAGACAACAAGATCTCAGCCACTTCCTGGCAGGCAAGATTTTTTCCATCTGCCTCGAGTCCTTTAACCGCCTGCAAGCTGTAGTTTCATATTTACTGTGCAGCAGGGATGGGAAGATTAATCGATTCATACATAGACATTCATACATGTTACATAGACATGCACGGGTGCGCCAGTGGATCAGTAGAGGAGCTGTGAATCGATGCAGTTTTGCAAAGAAATCTAGACGCATTGGTTGTTAAATGTTTGCGTCGATTTGAGTATTGAAATCATTTAATTGTGTAGCATAATTTTTTTTTTCATGGTTCACATTGCATCGCAGTGAATCACACTGTTTTGAATGGAGATGCGTATCATATCGGCCTCACACCAGAGATGCCCAACCCTACTGCACAGACATGAGACTGAGTATCTGGCTCCTCCTCTAATTCTGTGTGCAAAAATATATAAGCAAATTTTCCGAAGTGTCGAACTATTTCATTGACTGCTTGCAACTTATGGACGTGCAGCACTGAACTAATGCCTCATTATACACATAATTCTCTGTTTATTTTAAGACATGTAGCAAGAAAATACCAGAAAATAACTGTCACCATGTGAACCACTTGACTTGACCAGGCTTTATAATGCAGCCATTCATTCTACATTATATAATTTGAGGAGTTTGGCTCATAATTGTATACAGAAACCATGGCTTTCAGACGGGCATGAACTAGAGTGTGTTGCATATAAATTGCATGCAAATAAGCAGCTGAGTCCATGTCATTAATGAACAATAAGATGATGTCAAACTCTCACGGATACTTGACTCAAGGCTGTGAACGTGCTTGAATCTGCAGCAATGTGTCTGTTGCCAGGTTTGATAAATGTGGGTGATCCTCTAAATGTGTTTGTTTGAAAAACCTTGCAGACTTGCTTTACTTTGGGGAGGAAAAAAAAGATGCTGTAAGATATTTTGTATCCTTTGTTGTGAGAATCTCAAAAAGACAAGCCGTGTATGACTGATCTATTTTGCAAATTCAGCCTGCAGCAAGCGTTCACTAATTGATCTCTTGTGCTAATCAGAACTCGAGTATAGTTAACATAAAAGGTTGGTTTGTATCTGTTGGGTAATTAAGCGTTCGGGCAGTGAATGAATAACAGATAAACACAACGCATACAGTAAAAACAGGGGAGGTGATCAGTATGCCGATAGCATGGATGAAGCAGCAGAGGATGTGGGAGATGACCACGTCTCCTCCTGTCGAGGGGAAGAGGAGGGTTTACGAGCCTGATGACCCCCATGACAGAGGTCTCTCTGTCAGGGACTGGTCTGCATTCTGAGCGGTGCAACCATGAAGCCATATCAGCACAGGGCACAATCAGATGCACAGCTGAGACTAAAATCAAATCACTTATTTTTACTTATATTTATTCTCACGGTGGAAAACAGAGAAGCTTGTTTTAGAGGAAATATCAAGTAATACTTGAACATATTATACATTGACAGAGTAAGCAACAGTCTAACTTTCATCTCAAAGGTCTAAACGTTGACATCAATTTTTCACACTTCCATTTACTTTAGAAAAATGTATGATTTGATTTATTCTTTTAGTTTACCTCCTGTAAGACTGCTGTGCCAAAGTTGATGGAAATTTCCACCACAGTCCAAGAAAGACAGCCCACAATTCTGCAACAACAAACTTTGTATTTTGTCTCCATTCTGACCTCGTTTTTTAGGCTTTCGAAACCTCTTGCATAATAGGCAAAAACATGATTGGAAAACATCTTTGTGGACTTTGTTTTAATCTAACATGACCTTTCATTTTGTGCCTACTTCTCTTCAGTCACAATTTGCTGCTTACTTCTTCATTACTATTTTGAAAAAGAACGTTTTCATTTATCTCCAAAATCAAAACCAATCTCTGGCCCTTCTAGCATCCTAAGTTTGACGGCTTTGATGAGGATATTTGCTTTGGACAGCTTAGTCGAAGGCTGCAAATAAATACTACCTCAAAACTTCATTGAATGTAAACCGGGAAGTCCAGTCTGAAGGCTTGGTGGGAACCAAGAAAACGCAGCAGTTTACACTCCTTTGCTGCAGGAGTTTTACATTTCTGCAAAGTTACGACTTCTGCAGTAATTTGGTAGTCTGTGCTGTGGCTTGTGAGATAAACAGCAGTACGTATTCGCTCAATGCTGCATGCTATATAGGGTATTTAATTGCCAAATATAATGGACGATCCTGGAATAAACTGAAGCAGCCCATGCAAATACAACTAATTTGTTTTGCCAATTCTGTTATTATTCTTTAGTGGTTAAGTGTTGAGATTATGCAGTACAGGAGCGTTGTAAAGAGGAGGTCGTGATGGATTACAATTGAGACGAGTCAGAAGATTTTTGGCAAATATATTAACAACAACAAATGTGTCGTGTTGATTCGAACATTTATTTATTTTTTGTCACCACAAACCCATTTTGCCGTATTTTATTCGCGTTGATCGGTTCATCTCTTCTCAAGGTCTACATTCACGCTGTGCTTTCATCCAAATTGCTTCAGAATTTTTGCTCCTTGTTCGCAAACTCCCACACTCTCAAAGCAGTGAGTCAGCATGCAAAGCGCCGGGCGGGAGTGGGGGGGTGGGTGTTTGACCGTCAGGAGCGATTCTGGGGGGTACATTGTCTCGCTCCTGGACGCGTGGACAGGAGGAGCTGGGGATCGAGCCGACCCTTTAATTGCACTGTTCTCCCTGAGCCTGTGAGCCGGGCTGCTCAAGGGACAACGTGATTGCACATCAGCTTGAAGATACTCTTTAAATATATATGAAATGCCGCATTAGATTAAAAACCTAATTGCTCAACTTGCGACGGGCTACACTGGAGTCAGACTCAGACGGTGGATATTCACCGTAGCGCCCATTTTGCAGCTTGCAGCGTCAGTTCAAGCTCGCAAATCTCATGAGACGTCCCACAAATACGCCAGGACAGTCTCCTTAAACGACCTGATTAGTGACACTGAATCCCCCCTCGCTTTCACTTAGCGGCCGTTTGGGTAGTCGCGCGGTCAAATTAGCCATTGCGAATGCATCATGTTCATGAATTAACCTTCGTTTGTAGCCCCGTCAGTGTGGCGGAGCATGTGCAGCTTTTTTTCCCATAACAACCTGTTCTGAGAGACGCCCGGAACAGCCAGTCTCAAACTCGCCGTTTCCCCGCATGAGGTTTTGATTGGTCCATTGTCGCACATCCACAACCAAGGTCACTTCAACAGTCTCTAAAACACACGATGATTTACAAATTAATACCAGATTATCAATGTATTGCTGTTGTTAAGGTAATGATATCGCTCTGATGCATTAACTCTAGAGTTAAAGAGAATGTCGCACTGAGCTGAGAACAAAGGGATGAGTCATGCAGCGTTCTGTAAAGGGCAATAAGTAAAGTATGACTCTTGTTAACGAATGTCTGACAAGAACACAAAGTCATTAGAGATCCAACAGAGAAGTGTGGTAACCAACGTAGTTACCATAATTACTGGGTTGCTATACATGCTGTGAAGTTTACACAGTAGTTTTTCTGTTTTTACTCGACCGGCTTTGGATTTATTTATTTATTATTTTAATGAATTTATCCATGAATACGGTTTATTGTTTTCGTTTCTCATTTCGTGCCACTGTTTTCTATCTGAAATAAAGATTTCGCGCACAGACCAGATTCATCATTTGACATCTGAGAGACGTGTTTTTCCTCTGAACATACAATTTCTCGTCAAACTTGTTCATTGAAGTGAGTGAAATATTCAAAACCATTTTTTTTTTTTTTTCTGGCTGCACCGTTCCATCGAGTGGAAATATTCATGTGCATCCTTTTAAACAGCTTTTTGAAACTTTCTCTGCTAGAATTTAAAATTTGTTATTTTTCAGTGCACTGCACGAGATTCTGCTCACTTGACCGCTGTTGCGATGCTGCTTGTTAAAGGGGTAATTGATGTCTGTGCAGTGAACTGAACGAGTGGGTGGAATCAACACTTGAGCATGTACATTTAATAAGGTGTATAATCACCTGAAATATATTTATTTGGGCCAATCACACAGAAAAAGACGAACATTACTGGCTACGTTGCAGCACAGTCTCTCTCACTTGTGGAAAACTCTCAAACAAGTTGCTTGCTGTGTGCCACTTCACCACTAGATGACTATAAATAAAAATCTAAGAACAATCTGTTATTGCTAGCCGTGACTTTGGTGGGTTTATGTTGCCAGCCCTTGTTTTATGTTAGTTTTACTTTGGGCTGCATAGATTTCATTCCAAGATTTGCGGTTTGGGACAGAGAGTGAACTTCGAAAACTAGTCACATTAGCCCCCGACACAGTAATCACAGACTCAGAGATAGTCATCTACGATCACATTAACCTCCTGCAGATGTATTTTGGCCATTTCGAGTCCATGCACCAGGCCTAATGCGTACAATATAGCTGCATTGATTAAAACAGCTTGAACTAACCCCTGACCTCTTGCTCAAAGAAACTGACCAACTTTCATGTTTTCACTCTCCACTGATAAAATGCCAAACTATTTGTATATAAAGTCACAGTAACTGCTCTCTAACTACATTGATTTATGTTAACTAACATAGAAAATGCAGTTAAGGATCAAAACAGGTCTGAATAAACTGAATTATTTCTGCATTTAAATGTTCGAGATGAGTTCTGAAACACATTAGGTGACTCTGATGAACAAAGTTTTCAACACTGAAGTGATTAATTTGTGTTCAGTTAAAGGAGTTCAAAGATACAAGATAGATTTGCGGGGATGTGCGATGATTAACAGAGTGTGGAAACAAGGAAAAAAAGAGCTTTTAAAGTTGAAAAAAAAATCACTCCTTCAAATAAAAAGGTGCAAGCCAATCACACAGATAAAGACAAACATCCCCGGCTGTGAAGAACTCTCTCAACCGCTTAATTAAAAGTGTAGAGCAACAACTAAAAAAAATACAAGACAATTACTGTTCCTCTTACAGTGCTCCAATAAAAGGTCCATTACCAAAATCTTCTACTACAGTATAGCTATAGTGTTTTCAGATGACATTGTACTAGGTGGTGACATAACAGGACACGACATCATAATGGTAAGACATTCAGGGTCACGGCGCTACGGCTTGGAATGGAAAGGTTCACAGAACTGTATAATAGTCATCTGGTACTCAAACAGAAACATGTTCAAATCTAATTTCTGCTACAATGATGAAAGAGGGCAGGTCACGGCGTGAACAAATCAATCAGCGGTTTTCTTCCTGACTGTGCATCCACTTTGCTGATTGTCCAGCTGTTCACTCGTGAAGACAGTCAATTTGGGCTCACATCTCTTGAGTATAGAGCAGAATATAATGAAATAGTAATAATAATAATCATAATAAATAACAGAATAAATGTAAGCCAACTGCCAGGTAACCTTCACAGTCACTTTCTGCTGCTGTTCTTTAAAAGAGCCGTGTTATTCTCAAGGCAGGGTGGTCTGAGGGTCAGCGCTGAGTGACAGAAGTTGCAGCAGGAAGAATAGAGGAGAAACGGTAGCGCATACTAATCCAGGTGAAAAATACCCAAAAAAACAACACTTAAAGGACAATTCTGGACATTTTTTCCCACAGACAGCCTCAGCAGCGCCAATTGTGTGCGCTCCCATTAGTCGCTGCCGTGGCGATGTGGGAGACAAACACAGCGATTGCAAAACAGGTGCAATTAAAAAGAAAAACTTCTTTTAGCCCTTCTTTTAGACCTAAAATGTTAGGAAACTATAGCCCCAGGTTGAAATTGCCAGGTACTGTCCTTTCAGCCTCCGTTGTAATTTACCAAGAGTTGTTAGAAGCTCGAATCACCTGTTGATTCACAACGTGAAGTGACAATTATCTTCATCATCTGCTGCGCAGTTACTGTACCGTAATGTTCCTTTCCTGCAGGTGGTGCAGGGTGGCTCGTTTTTAAAGACACTTGACAATGAACAAGGAGCTCTCCCTTGTGGAGAATGTACAGCATGCCTGATGCAAATGAGTGAGTGCACAATGCACTATGCAGAATAAATCAAAATGTGCTGTCGAATCGTATCTCGTGCACATGGAATTGCATTTTGAGTGCTACATACAGAAAAGCGTGGCCTCTATACATACAGTATGTATATATATATATATATACACATATTGCTCAATGGAAATTAAGGGGCTCCTTATACAGTAGGAGATGGTACAACAGTCAAAACAGTATCGCAACAGTTGGTGAAATAGTCACAAAATTTAATCTGACATCAGTAACTAGGGTTCGTGTCCAGTCTGTGGATAGATTTAGGCAACAAAAGCACTTTGATTAAAGTTAAAGAAAGAGTTTTCTTCAGTCTCGAGTAGGTCACGAATCCTATAGATTACATGTGAAGACTAATTGCTGCTTGCAATAGTAGCTTTGCTAACTGTCAAAGTAAGCAGGCTGGACCTCTGAATAAATAGCTCCAAGTTTGCTAGACTCTTCTCTCCCAGGTGTTCTCAGCAACAACAGAGGTTTTCTTTTCTTTTTTTCCCGCCCTTGGTCTTACAGCAGTTTTTCCTCTCATGCTGAGGTGTGGAGGTGATGCGGGGGTAATGAAAGAGAACTTGTTTAAGTGTGTTGTTTACTTCGCAGGAGAGCTCTGAGGCCGCTCGCAGGTTTTCTTAAATGGCATCGTGCACAGGCATCAGCTGCTACAGCGCCCATTAGCTTCCCACTCTCTCTCTTTCTTTATCTCTGACACGAGCACAGACAGACACACACTAATACACCGGGGAATAAACAAATGTAGTTACACAATATGCAATTCTAAAAGTGAGATAAAACTCAGGTCAGGAGAGGAGGGCTTGAAACACCGCAAGATTCAAGGATCTTGTTCTGTCTTGAGTCCAAGCGGGCGAGATCGCAAGAGAGATTGAAAGAATGGAAAAAGTATGGGAGATATGAAAAGCTAGGAAATAGTTGCAGCACATGAAAAATATTGTTAGGCCTGACCAAG
Organism: Haemulon aurolineatum; assembly: GCA_038406115.1. NCBI lineage: Eukaryota > Metazoa > Chordata > Actinopteri > Lutjaniformes > Haemulidae > Haemulon > Haemulon aurolineatum. Next base: position 2,280,954 of record JBCAUF010000072.1, on the reverse strand, counting down.
ACCATAAAATGTGTACCCTAAATGAACAAAAGAAACAAAAGAGACAAAACAAATTTCCACAAAAATGGCCGTTCACCCTGAGGCCTCTTGTTATGAAAGAGTTTTAAAGTTACAATATTTACAAGAGAAAAAAGAGAAAGAGAAAATGTCAAGGCAAAAGTTGAAGAATGGCACACAAACTAAACACGAATGAGAACACACAGGGGGTCTCCTGGATGACAGACCGAATCATCCCCCGGATCGGCCAATCAGCAGCGGCAATGTCACTGGAGGTTAGATAATCAATGCTGGACTTGTCAAACAGCACACAGACCACACCAAGAGCTCTCACGGTCCACCAAGAGAAGCTTTAAGAAAAACACACACACAGACGAGTGCATGCTAAATTAAAAAGTAAAATCATCACATGAAGTTTTTCATTTACACAGTAAGTTAGCTCTCTGTTAACAGTCTTCAATATGCTCGTGCAAGTAAGAATTAAATGCAAGTATTTTCTACTTGCTATTGCAAATTTCCACCAGAAAATTACTATTAGAGCTGTCCCCTGCTCTAATAATAATTCTCTGACGGACTTGCAAGTCTCTGAGTAATTCTCTGTCTGTGCATGCATTTTTAACAATCCAATTTAGACCCTTAATTGAACGTAACACAGAGGACCTGACTTGGAAGCCAATCCTGGCATTATGTGTCGTGGCTGTGGATGGCGAGGGTTTGAGTCAACATGGTCTAATTTGATGCATGCAGCTCTGCGCACAAATCCTCAGGAGGGCCCGCCCGCGATAAGGACAGATACGGCAGACGAGGGAGGGCCCGAGCTGAAGCGGCGCTAAAGGCCACGCGCGATGGGAAACTCAGGCGGCGCGAGAAGAAAAAAGGAATTTAGCGTGAGGAGTGAGTCTCGACTGAAAAAGAACGATTGCGTTCATAATTTCGGGGAGTTTCTGCTGAGTCGCCGGCGGTGTGTGGAGTAATGAGTGTGCGGGTGATACATAGGAGGCAGTGAGGCGAGGCTACCCTGGAGTCGGTGATATCGCGGGCTCCCTCAAAGCTTATTAGGATTCGGCTGAAACCTGGCGTCTGGTTCAAAAGTGATATACCACAGTCTGACGAGCAGGGAAACCAAGCATCACATCACTATCGCACACCGGGAAGAGGATTTTGTAGAAACCCGTGAAATTCACTTTATGAGATTATTCGGCGGGGAAGAAGACAAAATAGACATTAAGGATTAATTGACAAAGGCAGTCTGACTCAAGAGAGTTTAAAAGTAAATGTGGATCAAATGAAAAAGCTGGTGCTATATATTAGCCCAGTAACAGTGTATGTTGGAAAACTAACTTGCAAAGGAGACAGATGTCTATAAACTGGCCGTCACGGCTGATCCCTCATAGTCCAAGACATTATAGTCCGTCAGCAAGATTTCTAATGAGTTTTTTCTTGCTTCTCGCTTTCCTTACAGACGTTCTGGTCTCTCTTGAGGCTCTCTGTAACATTTTTCAGCAATGTTTTGCCATTTCTGTGCGAAGTGCAACAAAAATTGTGAAGACAAACTACTGCAGAAAGGTTGAAGAATTTGTGCTCTTGCAGGATTTTTGGGGGATTTGTTGTCCAGGTAGTCTTGTTCATTGTGTCTTCTCTAGTCCATTACCAACATAGCCATAGATATACTTCAGTTATTCAGTATGTTGGAGCGATGACCGTTGGCCTCTCCATCAATATACAGTTTGTATCCAAGTAGAATAACAAGCAGTGGTGGTCTGTCCATTTTTCATCCATTGAACCACACAGGACCATTACAGTAGCCTGCCTACAAACCTCTAGGCTCCTTACGCAGAGAGGAATCATTAAAATGCTGCTGGAAAGGAAACAAATCTTGATATCACATTTCACTCTGCTGGCATGAGTTTTATTGAAATGGAAATGAAAGTTGAAATTAAACAAATTAGAGAATCAGCACATTTGTTGGGGATGATGTAATGCAGGTAAAAGCCTGTGCAAAATGTTCAAAATCTCCAATGCAAAACAAACACCAAAAGATAGAGTTTATTATTCTTGGCACTGAGGCTGGAGAGTGGAGGAACATGTTTCCAACTCTCGAAGGTGAATGTACAACCTTGATTTCTTCACAGAGCCCATTGTTTTACCGGGGACATGCAGCAGACAGCTTTCTCAGCATCTACTCCTTTGTGCTTCCTATATGAGGCTATTGTGAAGGTGAGGTGTGCTGTACTGTGCTGTACAATGGTAGTGAAAAATAAGAGACACGACAGGGCCAAAAGGCTTGAGTCGTGTTCTCAATGGATTGTAACTAGTATTTGATTCTCTTGTTGTCTTGATGTTTGAGCTGTCTTTACCTCTCAGTGTTGCTTTGACACAAGTTGAAATGCCACACCGACAGTCTCACAGAAGAGCAACTCTGTTTTTTTTAATTGCGTCCCAAAAGTTCTGTTACGCAGAAGTTCAGATTTCTGTCAGATCGATTTCAATAGAGGTAAATCAACAGCGAAGCCCATTATAGGTCAAAGCAAATAAGGAATATACTTTCTACTTGTGGCTTTTTCTCATTCTCATCACACCATGTCTTTTGTCCAAATCAATCAATTTTGACTCCTGGTGGGACACAAACTTGTGAACCTGGAAGTGACTTCACACCCACTTGTTCATTCAGCCTCTTTCCTTCACATCAAAGGCTTTAGAAGACAGAAAGGAGTCTGCTGAGATTTTGAAGTGAACTCTCTATGGCTTTTTTCCCAACCGAGAACGAGCAAAGTCCATCCTCTAGCCAGGGCAACATGAAGCACATCTGCTGTGCGGGTGACATTTTGTGCCATTGTGCTGAAGTCAAAGAGGATTTCGAAAGCAAAAAACAAAAAACATGATCTGATTCAATGTGACATGACTGGAAACAGGACATACTTACTTTTTATGTTTGCAATGGATTTTATATTCCATATGTATACGATACAATACAATACGATGCGATGCGATGCAAT
>JBCAUF010000072.1:2250256-2264467 GCA_038406115.1 Haemulon aurolineatum | reverse complement strand
TCAGTAACATTAATGCATACTGTACATAGAAAATAGAAAAAAAAATCTTAATATTGAGACATCCTGTCAGTTGTTCCTTATGAATTATGAATATTACAAAACATAATTTCTAAAAAAAAAAATTTTGCAAACTCAGACAGGGGTGCATTTGTTTGGGGTTATTTTCAGCAGCAGATTAATGCTAATGTGTTGAATAGTATGTTCTGCTGCAGGATGGTGTATGTGGCCCTGCCCTCTAAGACTTATATTATACTCATTTTTTTCACAATTATGTTTTGATTTCAGACATAGATGCTGCCTGGATAAAATGCAGGTGTTTGACACCAGAGACCAGGTTTCATGTGCAGAGTCGTGTCTGTGGTTTGGTCGAGGCAACAAATTGCATTTTGTTGACAGGTCAGGGAAAAACTATGGATTCACTTAAATGTTAATAAACGCATCTTGTCTTGTGCACTGCAGTGCCTTTTCTTTATAAGACCCATGATGAGCTAGTCAGTAATCTTTAACCAGTGTCTAGCTATATAAAAAAAAAGGTTAACAATACAGTCACTGCAGCTGAATAGTATTGACGATCGGATATTTATCAAAATGCAGTGGCTTTGGATGAAGAGACGATTTCTTTTCAGCAGGATGAATTCATTGTTAGCTTTTGTCTTTTGTTGACAAGACATGTTGAGAATATTACTGTCTTTATCCTCCGAGCTCAGAAAGTAAAACTACATGGTTTAAGTTTGAGAAGGAGGTAGTTGTCGCTGATGGATTGAACTCCCGAAAAGACGAAGAGCGCGGGAACACACACTTGAATTTCCCTGCCGGGCACCTCACCACAGCCCCGGTCTTGATTGAAATCCTCCGCACTGTGCAGTGCTGTGCGGTGTGCGATTGTGGCAGAATAACATCACACCTCTTCGCCTGTGCTGCTGAAAGAGTGGTTCGAGGGCGGTCAGTCAGGGAAACCAGGGCAATCAGTCACGGAGACAGTCGTACGGCATTGTGCACATGAACAAATGACCAATGTTTTCGCTTTTTCTGGCGAGGATATTCTGAAACTACAACCGGAAAAGAAACACCACTAATGAAGACTTTGTTTAGCCTTTTTTTTTTTCTCCTCTAAATGTTCACGGTGTGTCAGAGCACACTTGGCTTGTTACTGATGAAGCCACAACGAGGCGGAAATCGGTTCGTAGGGATCGTGTGGTGATCAATCTTCATCTGTAGGCTCTCCGAGGCCCTTGGGGATTGCGCAACAGCACCGCAGCAGCACAGATCAGGGCTCTGTTCAAACAGGGGGAAGCCGAGAGGAAAGAGAGGACAAGCCGAGTACACAGGATAGACACACAGGCAAATAATTGAACGCAATGAGGCGCCGGGGCGGTCGGCTTCGTGTTAATAAAATAATGAGATGTGACCGAGGCTCTCTGAATATTGTCCACTTAGCGGCATTTATGGTCTGTCTGGATAATGAGATTGTGTGAATAAGTGTCAAACGCAGGGGAAAAGGGCGGATTCACACAATGTCCACGTTTAATTTGACGTTTTTTAGGGGGGGGGGGGGGGTTGCTTTGGCTCTGTATGTTTGTTAAATGAGACTGGGTGGAATTTAGTATTATTTGGTAATAACTCAACCACGGTGACCAGCATGGGCCTATTACCATGGAGGGCACGCCTCGCTCATCCGGCGAATTACCGTCATATATATGCAACAGGTGGTACTAATGAGAGGGCAGCATGGACGCAAAAGACGACTCCGGCTCGCGGTCGCTATGCTCAAATCTGACCGTCGGTCAGCTAATAGTGCACATCCAACGCACCTGTGATTCCTTTTATTTGCTCGTCTCTTCTTTAAGTGAAACGTGGGCTTTGAAATGGAAATTCAAGGGAAAGTAAATTACCCTTTCCCTCTGCACTTAGTGGCTGACGGCAGATAAGCTAGCTGATTTGCCAAAGCACCTCAAAGGCCACAATGGAGGGAAATTAAAAGGTACTAAAAGGAGCCATCTCAAAGTCTGAACCAAGACAAACACTCCCCCAGTCACAGCTAAAGGTCATCCACAATGTTTAGCATTTGATGCCTTGAGAAAACCTGCAGGTAGCACCATTGCAAGGTAAATGATAAGTAAGTGAGTAAATAACAGTAGCCAGACATTCAGTTCTTGTTTTTTTTCTTTTTTTCTGCTTGTTTCATTTAAGCCATTACCACCCGACAATAACTGTAGTTTCAATCTGGACAATGATCTCAGGGCCTCTGAAATGTTGAGCCTGTCTGCGGTGTGATCAGATCTTAATATGCAAATTGGACTCCAGAGAACTTTATTGTCATCCCATCCATGTATAAGTACACTGTGGAGACGGAGTTTAATTTCTCTGAGGCCAGCAGTGCTTCATTTAACTTTTTAAATTATGAGGGCAGAGCTGCTGGACTCGCCGGCAAACGTGGTCACAGGAAGCTCTGGTTTTGAGTGCCTTTGGTGCATAATGTTCAGTAGTTGCCCAACATTTGCTCAAGTTAGAATAGAATACACTGAACTGAATACACTGAAAATGCACTGTTGGCTGTTTGAGTGCCGGTGATGAGACTGGACCTTTCTGGTGCGTGGGAGTTTTCATCAAAGCTTTAACTTGTTTAACTGAAAACTGAAACTGTGGATGTGTTGAAATTAGTTTAAAAGTTTGAGCCCATTAGCAGTGCAGTGGTACAGTACTTTTCAGCTTGATAGGATTTGGTATCAATTAATATTTCAAAGAACTTTAATGTCAGTGTTTTCTGCTTTGAGTAAAAATCATGCTTTTATATGGAAACAGCAAGATGGTGCTTTCCATTATCACATACAGAAAAGTGTTATCACTTTGATAGAAAGGCAAGTGCTTAAAAGCACTCCGAATATCCTTGAATGTCAACACGATATCAGTAAAAGGGTTTTTTCTTAAATTTCCATGACTCAGATTTTTATTAAGTGTAACAATATTTGGTGGAAGCTTTTATTCAGAGAACTTTAAGGTATCATTAATCTATAAAGCCTTTGATGGATTTCATTCAAACAAACCACACGACTTTCTCTCCAGTGATGTGGTTTGTTTAAACAGGTTCTCAAAGCAGACCCTGCCTGCACCAAGACCTGTGATAGCCCGATGAAGTGGGCCGATTATTTATCATTTTGAGATGATCAGTAATCAAGAGTCAGATAAACATTTCTAAATGTTAACACATTCCTGAATGACAGCAAATCTAATCCAACACTGGCAAGCTTTTATATCATGTTATAATGTAAAGGATAAATGACATTGCAGGTGACACGTTGTAACCCTGCTCTCCCAGTCACAGTCTGAAATCTGCAGAATTTCAAAAAAATCCATCTAAAACAACATGTTATGAGCTGAGATATGAGGTTTATTAAATTGCAATGTGCATGAAAGTTTACCAGGGCTACCATACCTTGTGCCTGGTCAGACCAGCAAGTGAAAAATATGAATGACTCCTTAAAAAATACATACATTTTTAGTCACTAACTGTGACTCAATTCAAGAAAACACAGTTTGAAGCGAGCTACTGTATGATGTAATCCTCTTTTGTGGAGCAGTTTTATACCGGTCCAGCTCCCTGCTCCCTTTAAGGTCAGCATGGATGCTTTGCAATTAGCCGACGGCACAAATTTGCATGAAAAAGTTGAACTCTGGATGGAAGCCTCCAAAAGGTTAAAACATAATTGATTTTAGTCTGAAATTTCGCTTGTACGAATGTTCCCTCTGCATGTTAATATTCAGGAAACTCTCAAACAATTTGCACAGGTCCAAGTAGACGAACATAAATATATTAATGTGCATAAACTAAACATTGATTCTGCACATATATTATAATATGGCCATTAACTGTCGGAAAGTAAGTAGGGAGAGGGATTGTCAGTGTTTGATGGGAAAGAATAATGCATGGGAGAAAAAGACAAAATATAGCAACAAGACAAAAAAAAGGTGAAATAAATTTAAGATAGTTAAGATATTCAACTAACAACAACTGATTAAGCAGCAGTCTCATGTGCTTAGCTTGTAAACCTATGCAGGACTGACTTGGCTGGACACTGGCATCCTTTGATTGTTTACCGTTTAGCGTGCTTCATTGGCTGGTCCCATTATTTTAGGCATGGAGTGAAGTTAATACATTGCAAACTTCTGCTCCGACAATGTTTTAACAAACCCTCACTAACCTCTGTTAAGCACTCTTGTTCCATTATGATAAAGGCTCAAATGGAAATTTGAGATCAGGGTTGAGGGAGCGAGCGCACAGTGATGTAAAGTAAGAGAGGACTTTCCTTCCCAGAGTGCATTGTGATTTAATATCACATTCTCTGCTCTGAATTCAGATCCAAGTGATTTAAGTGGAAAGAAGCAAACACAACGAAGACATTTGCCCCTTTTCTGGTAGCTCTCACAGGCAGCAGTCATTATTTTCCCTTACACGGCGTGCTTAAAAAGCAAGCGTGCCCCACTTTTGATCCTGCAGCCTGTCGCTCTGCAGGTGGCAGCTTGTGCGACGAGACTGAAGGAGTCACAAAATGACACAGCGTGAGAAGACGTGTTTTAAAAGGAGACCAGCTGAGGGGAAGCAAAGTTCTGTCGAGGTAATTCATAAAAACCTTAATGTACAGCTAACACGCCTTGCAGATCTTTCGAAACACTTTACATTTAATCAATCAGTGACATCGCCGCCCACCGCTGCCCATTCTCCATCAACCCCTCGAGATGAGTTGTCATGGAAACCTGATGTGAGACTCCAGTCAAGGTATCAGGATGATGGCGTATGATGCTCGTGACTTATCATTTTGGGGCAATTGGAGGGATTTTGATGAGCTTCTAAAGGGACTTGAGCGCTCTCTCACCCTCCTGCAGGAAGCCGCGGGCCATGGGAACACGTGCATGAACAGGAAGCACCGCGGGGAGCGCTTTGCCTCGTGATCACTCACTTTTGCAGAGCGTACACTTCAATTTTGAAGAGGGATGGAAGTGGAAATTGGATATTAGAATCACAGACGGAGGAAATAGCTAGTTGTTGGCACAATGAAAACTGCGATACATTCATCAGTGGGACAAATTAAACTAGCTGCAGCGACTGTTTAGCTGAAGTATAAAGTACATGCCTGACGGAAAGAATAATTGATCGAGTCAGAATTCCCAACTGCCCGGGGGGCCACCCTATAGGGCAGCTCCTTCGCTCTGACACCTCTCCATACATTGTGCATGGGTACAGGTCCTGTTTGTGTATGTGTGTGTGCATACATGAATGTATAAAGCAAGAGAGAGTAAAACGTTAATTTCCCCATGAGAGATTAATGTAATATATCTTAACAGTAAACATAATTTTGTACAGTAAATGTTTTTGGTTTTTTAATCATTTATTGGATACATAGATTTTTTTTTAAAAGTCCAGTTTAGATTAATGCATTAAATAGTGGGAGAAACCTGGCAGTCGTGAGCTCAATGATACTAAAACCTTGTCAAAGAGCGACATCTGCTGGCTCCACTGAGAAGTGATCTTGGTGCATCTTCGCTGCAAAGCTATGTACAGTATAATGCCGTGCAGTACTCATGCTACAGTGCATGACAGGTAATGCATGCACTGCACCACAGCCCATTGTCTATGAATGTGCTAAACCTTGAGTTGATGCTACGTGGAAGCATGATCTTTGTTTTAGCTAACCTTGACTCCATTAAATCCTGTAATCTTTCCTTTTGGGGATTCAGAGAATTATAAAATTGGAAAAATATGACTTTTTCGGGCTAACAGCATGCTTAATGAACTGGAACTCAGTCTTTGTTTGACTTGCCTGCTCTGAGCAGTTTGTGCGTCCAGTGTGTCCCCGTGTTAACAGATGTTTCAACACTGATTAGCGGCGTTGTGTAATCAGGCGGCCGCTCAGCACAGCTCCCCGCTCCGCACACATGTACTCAGTTTAGAGTTGTTAAATTTAACGGAGGCTAAAGATGGAGGGGGAAAAAAGGGGGATTTTTCTCTTTCTCTCTCTGCCTCTTGGGAATCAACCAAGTATGTTAAAATAAGAAAATATATGCAAATGGGTATTGCATTCATTGTACCTCAGGGCATCAATTAGCTCTCTAAAACACTTGGGTAGAACTGTGGAATAACAAAAGCAGAGGTTATATGATGGCATGCTTAGATGTGGGAATATTTCTACTTTATGCCTTTCAGGCTGATTATTTTACTCGGAATAATTAATGTAGATCATATATAATAAGGCAGACTTGCACTCTATGTAGACAATCTTGAGTAAATCAAAAGGGAAAACGCTGCAGCAACGAGATGGGTTCTTTAAGCTATCTTGTCAGTTTTAAGATGGCTTATCAAAGAAAGTGTTGTGTCAACATGCATTGAAATTGATATACTGTAATGTACAATATACATTAGCTGAACTGTTAATGTGCAGGTTGAGTGAAAATGTGGTGCGACTGTAATTTCTCCTGTTTTTCTGCTGAAGCATTAAACACTGCATGCTACAGACGGGTGTGCTGTTACTTTGTCCTATTTTTGTGTTTGGTACGTAGTGATGCATATACATCGATAGATAGTGCAGTGTGGTGTTGAGGAGCAGTGTGGTGTTGAGGAGGAGGTCTAAAGTGTGAAGAGCTGGTGTTGATGAGGCCCGACTGCTTGGCCTTGGATGCAACGACTGGAGGTGCTGTTGGACTGGTGAACTGACAGGAACAGACGAAGACGAAAATCCGAGTGGCTGCAAAAGACACATCTGGACTCATTGACCTGCACAGACAGAAAGCTCTGCATTAATTCACTAGGTGGTGTTGTTCTCACATTCTGTGCCGTTGAGACTCTTTTATAACCTCGTATATTTTTCTTTGTATAAAATATATTAAGACTATAAGAAAAAATAAAGACTTTTATTTTCATGGATGTGTAAAAGGCAGCATGCAAAATAACAATAAGTAGGCTAATACTAAATAACACTGAAATAATAAAATAAATAAAACTGTACAGAGCCTCTGAGATTTTTGATTGTGAGGTTTCCAGGTTTTTTTTTAAAGGCCCCAAGACCCCTGTAAAAAACATAAAAAGGCCAAGTCCCCCCGCTGCCTTAAAAACGTGAGCCGACTGAACTACCTGAGTTCACTGAATATGAAGTCACAAGTTCAACAGGTGCATGTTATTCGGTCCAAACAGCTCCTCAGTCGGGCTGGCAAACACTCCAATCAAATTCAATCCTGCTCTCTCAGTTCGTCATTTGACGTGACGCCTCACAGCGTTTGCATAAAGGCAACATGCAAGGCTGCACCCAGAGACCTTGTTAAATTATAAGTGCACTGGGACTGAATTCAGCACTGACCTTCACCGTGGTCTTTGTTCAGTCTCCGTTCGTATGTTTTATTCAAGTAGGAAAAAAAAAAAAAACAACCACCAAAAAACAGAAGGGCCTCTGGGGCTCCCCGGTAGGTCACCTGGTGGAGCTGCTACCATCAATCATGGCCGATTCTTTACTGCAGCGGTTCAATTCCAGCCTAAGGCCCTTTGCTCCTTCTCTCCACTGTTGCTGCCATAGTGAAGCTGAAATGCAGAATAAGTAATCTTTAAAAACAAAAAAAGGGATCTGTGCAGCGGTTTAACTTTCAAACAGGTCTAACGCGTAGATTCATTTGGTTCAGTGCACCTTCATCTGTAAAGTCACTGAACTCATCATATCAGCCATCAAGTGAAAAATAATATAGTCGTGCCCTCGAGGATACCCCTCCAGTGCTCCTAGGGGTCCTTGAGGGTCCCCAGCAAAAAGGGTTATCATTTATTTTCAAGGTACTTCCATCCATAAGGAGCAAAATGGCAGAATGTATGACTTCTGACTCTATTTTTTTATACACTTAATAAAAAATCTACAACAAACTCTTTATCAGATGGAGGACCTTGGGACGAAATGCACGGTCTAATTGATGTCAGTTTAAGGGCCCTTGACACGTTTAATGTTTGAGAGCCACTGCTCTTGGGTTACCCCTCCGCTGTAGAAAATGCGATAATGCGCCCTCTGGGGTGCCATTCAAGTGTAGAGAATAAGATGCAGAGTCGTATAGGCGGCCCTGCGGGGTAGAAAATGACTCGGCTTTTATTTGCCTGTAAATGGTTTAATAGTTAACTGTTCCCTGTGTGTTGTTATCGGAGTCATATAGTAAAACTATTTTAATTTAGTTTAACCATAAATGCATCATGATATGTGCACCTGTGCCCCACAGTGTGCAGTTGGCCCTTTTTTTTTTCTTTTATTGATCTATTTGTTCTGCCCCTGCCCCCTCTGATAGCCTGATCACTCTCTAGGAGTTGCAATCATCATTTGGAGTTGTCTGATGGCGGTTACCATGGGAATCGTCCCCAGTGCTCCCATCCATCCCACGTGACGGGAATGCAGCATGATAGAAAGTGTAATTTTCCTACTGAATGACTAGTTATCCAGCAGATGTAACATAGGCAGAGTCGAGTAAGTGGGAGTAAAATAGCTTGAAAATTAGCGTCTATTTAGTTTGAATGGCACGGGGGTTGACTTGAGGACTCTGTTTGTTTGCCTTCAGACATTATTTAGCGCCACGTCACACATATTAGAGCTTTTATTGTACAGTAATTACCACTTGAGGTTGATGTGAGCATTTTCAACATGTCAGAAAGTGGCAATAATAGCCACACATGACGCGAGCGTGGCAGGAAAATGGAGATGGAAATGATGCCTCTCTGAGAATAATCAAAAAAGCCCCAAAAAAACAAAAAACCCCGCCCGAATGCGATTTTCTCCAAGTGGCCTGTCGTAGCTGCAGCAGCATCCAAGGCAGGCTCACGAGATGTCGGCGCCCCCGTTTGGGAATGAGCGTCCTTCTCTTTATATCCAGAATCCCTCCACTTGTCTTTTCCACCACAATTTGTTGCTAAAAGACAAAAGAGTCCTTATTTACCCTCTCTGCTGCTGCCACACACACGTGTGCGGACATTTTCTCCAGCAGTGGTGTCGTGTCGGTGCAAGGTTTAGTGAGCGGGATAATGATACGCTCCAGCCTCCTTAATAACTCCAAACCTTTGTCTCCGCGTTGACTCACTTCACTTCGTCCACGCCACTGTTGCCAAAAAAGAGGTCCTTGGTCTTTGTTTCGATGCTCTCGTTAGCTCGAATTGACATGTTTGTGAGCTTTTGTTGCACGAGCTGTGAGTCACGCTGTTTCCCGGACGTTTTCCACATCACGTCGCACACAGCGTGGCATTAATGGCAACGCTAAGTACAATGGCTGAGCCTTGTTTTAAGTCTGGGGGGGGGAGGGGGGAAGTTTGAAGCTGAACTTTTGCACATTTTTGAAAGAATAAAATGGATCATTTTAAAAAGTTCTTAAAGTTTCAATTCTGAAGGTTGTATTTCGTCCTCTTCCTTGATGATCCATAAATATTCACATTTTGTTCTCTTATTCCAGTTAACAGGCAACACCTCGTCTGAAAACACAAACTAGGCTTCATATTTTGTCTGTTGCTGTAACTTCCAGGTACAATGTGTCAGAGTGAGTCAGCGAACGTGACAGAACATGACTTAGACAAAACACATCACCTTGTCCGAGAACATCTTTTATTCTTGGCTGCAATCACGGTTGCTTAGCAATGAAGACCAAAACTCCCATGACCCTGCACAACATCACTACGGCATCAAATCCAGTCCTGCTTTCGCTGTTTTCACCGACTGAAAGACCTCCGGGAGCAGAAACTGCCAATGGTGCGTTCAAATGACCAATCCGAATGGAGGAAACAGAACAAAAACTAAAAGAAGACGAAGAAGAGATAAATATTTAGTAAATGACATTTCTTGTGTGTCTGTCTCTCAAGAACACAGGAAGACCTCAGTGGCATCACTTATTCAGGTGACACTGTGGCACCCGGATCACCTCGCTGTGTTTTCATTCATTATTCACAAGGACTTCAGCAAGATGGTGAAAGAGCATTTTACATGTGGAAGAGTCATATAAGTGCCAATGTCCTTTAGATTACGGCCCCTGCTGACTTGTCATATGCATCGACAGTCTCCGTGAGGCAGACGATCCCCTGCCGGGATCAAAAAGACACGTCTGTGATCTTCTGCTGTATCAGAACCTCGCAGATGCAAAGGGTCCCATCAGCTCGCCGTGCATCCGAGACGAGATGGCCCCCGACTCAGCCTTTATTTATTTTTTAGAATCGGCCGGGGTTAAAACACTTTCTGAAGAGCGCACGTCCCATTTCTTCGCCACAGTTCGACCTTGTTGCTGGAAGTCCGCGGCTGCACCTTTTCTGCAGGATAAGCACTCTCATGTAGGATTTATGCCCCCATGTAGACACGAGAAATGGATTGCCTTCCCTTGTCCTCTGTCTTGTCAACACCGGGACATCTATTTTTCACGCTGATGCCCCGACAATATGCACAAACATCAATCACGCATCATCTCCGAGTGAAGTAATTATGGAAAAGGCAAGCGTGCACACGACATTAGATGTTAAGTCTCTGCAGGAAAACAGCAGATGCAGGAGCAGAGACGGGGTCCAGCGTAAGGATCTTGCTGCACGCGAACACCAGAGGGCAGGGCAGCATGCTTTTTTCCTCCATGTGAGATGTGAGCGGTTGAGAGAAAATTGACAATGAGTTTGAATGAATAAAGTGTCAAACAGGCTTTGCAGAGAAAACATTGGGATTTACTAAAGTCGGAACCTTCTTAACCCAATGTAAATTAAGAACAAAACTGCGATCAGTGCAATATTTTAGAAAGTAATTGAAGAAATGAACACACACTTTGCTTGCACAAACAGCCAGTCCATAAATCAGATATTTTTGAGCAACTTTTTGCCCTGCTACCATCTTTGAATGGACAGTGTTGATTACTGTTGGCTCCCAAAGCATGTTTTGATTCAGTGCTTTTCTCTGCAGGGGGGGATGGTTGTCAACTCCACTGGGTAATACAGTATTCATTACCCTCAATGCAGCGCTTCATGGATGTGCTTTGTGTCTGCGAAGTGAACCGCGGGTTCATATGTGTGATCTGTCTTTTACTGTATGTCCCTCACTCTTGTAGAGGCGCCACTATCTCAGATCACACATGCTGCAGCTTCCCAGAGGGAAATGTGCCTATGACCAATGTAGCATCATCGCATGCCCCCTCCGTGCAAACAGGAGAATAATAAGACTTTGTCCAGAGAGCTAAAGCTGAGGTGTCTGCTCTCAGTGAGATAGCTGGAAATCTCAAAATTTCCAGTTTTAAAAATCTGTCCGTGGCCAAAAGAAAATAAATATATGACAGAAAGTAGCTGCAAATTAGATCTAACAGATCCGGAGACAGTTTTCTCTCCGCTGTAAAGAGGACAATTCTGCCCTGCAAAGCTAAATTGCAATATGCCAAAGAATGAGAATATTTTTTGGGGAAGGAAAACACCAAATAAAATTTGCAAGAACTGAAAACTGTTGTGGCTGTCTCCGTTTTGACAGATGCTAGTTACGAGACCTTTAACGGCGAGCCGAGAGAAGTAGAAAACAGCTCGGTTTTGGCTCCACTTCATTATTAGGAGGGAGGTCAGCTCAATTTATGTGAATTATTGAATTAAAATACCCTTTGTTCCCGGCGGCCCTTGGAGTAGACGGGCTGTTAAACCAAAATCTACTTTAAACGTGAGGGTTTTATGTTACGGCCATATTTTTTTCACAGTACAAACTGTAGTCACACCATCTTTAAGACTCTTTCCCTCTTTTTTTGCGCTGGGCTACCTGCACACATGGGCACACGTGTCATTTACTCGGTGACATCGTTAACTAACCTGTGATGAAGTGTTTGCCATACAGTAGACTGGCAGCATTGATTGGCATAGTGCCATGATTTACCAGAAGCCACCGATCTCTTCTTTTAATGTCAATTGCTTCTTGGAGAAGTAAAGAGAAATGTAAATATGACGTGGCAGCTTCTAGGGCATGTTGTTACTACAGTAGCTATTCCAACAATGCACCAGTACTTTTACAGCGCTCGTTATCACCCTAAAGGTGACAGTAAAGTGGCGTACGCCTGCTCTATTCCAGTGTTGCCAGATTGGACGGTTTTCCACCCAGTTGGGCTACTTTTGATTACTTTATGCGAAAAAAAAAAAAAAAAGAAAACGCATTTGGGCTGCCAACATTTGGCTGTTTTTTTCATATTGTGAAAACAGCACAAAAAGCTGTCATTTTGTGGTAAAAAACAAAACAGAACAACAACAACAGTACGGATAAAAACAGACCAGCATATATGCATTGAAGCTGTGCTACGTTTGAAGCTGGTAAAATAATTATTTTGCATGTAGTCCTCATAAGTCAGTCATGATATAAATAATTAAATTCAGCATATCATGTTGCATTATTATAATAATAATATGAGTTGCAGTCAGATTGCGGCATCAGGTATGTATTTTTTTCAACATTTTACATGTAAACAGCAGGGATTTAACTGTGTCAATCTGGGCCTGGTGCTAGGACGCCGAAGTTGCAATCTGTGTAGCCTATTTGTTTAACTGCACTCTTTACTCGTTGTAATTTGCAATGACCTATTTATCCACCGTTCATCTGTGGTTATTCGATGCAGATATGAAGCTTTGTCTGGCAACTTCATGATTTGGGCGGGTTTTTATTGGATTGGGCGGGATTTAAAATTGTAATTGGGCTGGAAACTGGCAATCTGATCTGGCAACGCCGCTCAACTCTCTTCACAACCTCGGCTGAACAATGCCCGAGGCGCATGCAATCTGACACTACTTGTTGTCCATGTTCTCAAGCTCTGACCTCTGATTTGTGTTTTGGATGACGGCGAAAAATGCATGTCGAGACAACACTGGTTGAAGACATTAAATGAACAATTAATTGTTTGGGCCACAAAGCTTACAGTACCAAACTGAGGAACCCAAATTCCCCCAAGTAGCTCTGGTCTGAATCCATGTGGTCTCAAATATGAGGGAAGTAGACAGTTTTTCTTTATCACAGCCCTTCTTTGTGATTTAAACTGATAAGACAGTGTATTTGTACATTCTTGGCCACATAACTGTTCCCTTATAACAAAGACACGAACGGCTTCCCAGCTAAGCCAACTTAGTGGGTGTTTGGAGCGGCTCGAAGGAAGATGGAGGGATTTGAGAAGAGAAAAAGGGAAAACGATAAAGCAAGACGGACAGATGGGCAGACAAGGAAGGAGTAAAGGTAGGAAGTAGAGGAGGAGATGCAGGGTGGCTGGTGCCTATGAGGATTCACGCTGTGTGAAGGTGACCTGGGATTACTCCGGTGCCGTACCACAATCTCATCCTGGTATCTGAAACTCATCGCCCAGCGGAATGAGCTCAGCTGCCCACATCCCTAAGTAAGTCTTGGGCTGAACCCCCAATCTGCCCCGAGCAAGAATGTAAGCCAGGCTGGAGGATATTCTCTCTCTCTTTTTTTTTTTCCTTTTTCCTCCCAACAGACAATGCTCCTGAATGTTAGTTTGCGGTCGATTTGGATGATGACATGTGGTTGGAGGGAGCCAGAGAAGATTCCCTGCACATATAATGATGGCTTTAACTGGAGCTTCACTTGGCTGGTGTGGAAAATCCATGCAATGCTCAGCATTATTACAGCTTATTAAAGAAAAACCCATATGGCAGATGAAGTTAGCGTCAATAAACACATGTTATACAAAACTCCCTATTGTGTTGATGCTAGTTATTTTTTCTATAAGTTTGTGCATGCAGCATGTTCATATTTTCATTGCAGCAGAATCAATTTAAAGTATTTCCATTCTGTAGAACGTTTTCCATTTTCCATTTTGTTAATGGGAAATATTTCAGTGTATGTATGCAGGTCAACATTCACAGCTAGCAGAAAAATAAATCAGAATATCATGTTTCAGAAATCATGTTTAGTGAGAAAAAAACCCCCCAATTTGATTAAGTTAAGAAAAACCTTGCAAGATTTTTTCTGGCTTTCAGATTCATTTCAAAATTAGTGTTTTTTAGCTTTATTTCATCAACTGGCACCACATGCGGCACTAAAAGAGAATTTCTAGAAGTGCAATCATCCCAAACTGAGTCAGTAATGCTGTCATAAAAAAAGAAGAAAAATTCAAACATTCACATGTTGTCAGCCTCCTCCTGTCACTGTCCTATAAATACCATGCATCTCTCGCCTGGGTCCAGACCTTTGAATCCGCCCACTCCATCGAGTC
>JBCAUF010000072.1:2178483-2194869 GCA_038406115.1 Haemulon aurolineatum | reverse complement strand
TAATAATAACTTTATTTGTACAGCAACTTTCAAAAGTGCTTTACAGATCAAATGAAAACAACACAGTGATCAAAAACCTAAAGCCAAAAGCCTGATCTGCTTTACAGAGTGAGCTAAAACAGTCAGGAAAAAACACAGAACCATTATCAGCAATCGGAATAATAATGAAATAAAATCATATAAATACAACAAAAGAAGCTAACACCAGAGCTACTGTAAGAAAAGCCTTCCTGTAAAAGTAGGTTTTAAGACATGACTTGAATGAGGGCAGTGAGTTTTCTGACCATAGCACCATAGCTGAGGGGCTCTGATAGAAAATGCCAGAACGAGACTAGGCGGTCTGTGGGAGCAGTTAGAAGGGTCATACTTCAGGAGCCCGTAGCTCTGAGATAAAAGAGGGAGCAAGGACATCTAGGGCTTTAAAAGTAATAAGTTTAAAATCAATCCTAAATTTAACCGGTAACCAGTGCAAAGTAGCAAGGATGGGTGTTAGGTGGTCTCCTTTTATTAGTTAAAAGTCTTGAAGCTGAATTCTGGACGAGCTGGAGACTTCCACCTATTGCTACCACAGTTTGAACATAGCCTGTATTGACTGGCATCTGCCTGTGTAAATTGTTCATTTACCTTTAGAAATTATGAATTACTGCAAGACTCCCAAAACAACACCTAACCAGTGAATAAACCCTTGTATTGGCCTTTGAATGAATCCCTCTACAAGCTTGGCCGTTTTCATCTAAGGCAAATGTCCAGAGATGAATAGACAGAAAAGATTGTTATAAATTTGACAAACAAAACACTATCATTCAGAGAAATTGCCAAAAACTTTAAGTTGTACTTTGGCTCTACAAAGGAAGAAAAGGTAGTCCAAGAGGTGCCTTTAGAAATATGTATAATCATCAGCTGCCATTCATGCCTATGATTTTTGGGTACTTAAGAGTTAATTGCTTGAAAGTTAACAGAAAAAAGTTTTGAAAACCTTTGACTGAGAGAGTACATATGACCTGGGAAATCACTTTGAATGTCTCCCTTTTCTGCTTTGGTGATTGAATAAAGTCATTTTGATTTTGTATTTAAAAAAAGAGTTGATTTCAATCTTCTTTTCAAATTGGTTGTCATGCCCTGAAAGCACCCCTTTGAACTGAATCTGTGTACACGTGCAAATTGGTATTTTTTCACACAAATATTTCACCCAGCCTGAGCTCATCATACTGTAGGTTGCATGTGCTGCGCTTACCACGCTCAATGAGCTCCTGTGTTTGAAACATGATGGTTTTATTATGAAAATGTCCTTTCATCTATGTTAAGACAAGTAATTTTACTAATGAGCCTCTGGCTGAATTATAATTGACAACTGCCAAAGACCAGGTGTTTTCCCGCATTTGAAATTCAAAATCGTGCTGGATAGATGTTTGCTTAAAGCATGCATTCAAATGCTGAGTGTGTCAAGATGAAGGACCAGCTTTGGCACCAGCTGCCTGGCACTACGGAGGCCCTGATTACGGCACCGGGGGCGACATGTCAGCTTGAAATACTGTGCCCTGGGTTAGCATGTTTTGAGGCCAAAAGCTTCAGTAAAAACCCCAGCTGGATCATGACTTTACTCAATGTGTGATGGAGAGTAGGCGAGAGAGGGCTGCAAAAGAAGCAATCCCAGGCAAGGGCATCTGCAAGGCCAATAAATAATGGGGTGTGTAAGGAGCCGGAGTGATGGCTAGCTGTATTTACTCTCTGCTCTTCTGACAGCTCTGTGAATGTGGTGTTTTTCTTCTTCTTTTTAAACTCTCTTGCCTGCAGAGGGACAATTAAAGAAGCCCGTGCTCGGTTCTAGACTCAGTGAATGATAATGGAATACTGATGAGAGGTGATGCCCAGCCATTCCTAACAGGGTTTCACTGCTGAGTCCTGCATTGATTTGTTTCTGTTTCTACTTTTTTTTTGCCGACTGGATGAAAAAAGGCTCCACCAGCTGACAAGACTGATCGAAAAAATAATAAATTTGTTTGAGTCTGACGAGGTGGCGGGGTAAGAAATATATACAGATAAAGTGCTGGGCTGAGGAAGTTTTCACCCAGGAAATAGAATATGTGAGACATTAAGGCATTTCATTTACATTTCACAATAAGTTCTGTCCTGATAGTGCTCTTTAGGACGAAATATCTCTGTTTACCAAAGCTGGGAACATACACAAAGACTAATGCAGGCTCACTGCTCAGGTTCAGGGTTCATTTATCCTTGCAGGTGGTGGAACCGCATGGAGGCAAACCCATGTAGCTTCATCAGGCTTAAACCAGGTGCACGCCTGGCCACCAAGACCTCGTTGTTTCCCTATACCAGCCAAGCTTGCAATATTCAAGGGATGATGCTTTGAAGAAGTCCAAGTCATACTAACGTTGGTTACCTATCCCGCAACAAATTAGCCTTTGAAGACTGTATAGAGCAACTGGCTCCAGCAATGCAGCACACAGGCTTACGCATCATCCAACTATAGAAGACTCAGAACATGCTGTAGGGATTGCATATCTATTTTAGGAATGCCTCAGGATCCCAAGGAAGACTGTGAGGACATGGCTGGAGAGACCAAAATCTGGGCTGTAATACTTACAGTAGCCTACTGTGACCATGACCCAGACTCAAATAAGCAGCAAGAAATGGATTGATGGATAAATTTAATATTTAATTTTCTTCCTAAACCAGAATCCTTCTGAACCCCCCATGAATATTAAATAATCAATAGATCTTAAACCCGCAACCAGTGGCATCCAGACATGTTTTAATTTAGATAGATTTGGAGATAAAGGTGAGCAGGCAAACGAGACAACAAGACACAGGTGGGGCACAAAAGGACAAAGACAAGAAGAAAACCAAGAAACAGCTCACAAAGACAACCACTACAGAATAAAACAGGAGAAATAACAGGACCATGACAATTTCATGTACGAAAGCAACATGATACATGTATGTCATGCACAAATGTTACATATTGGTGGGCTTTTAAAATGATTGTGTGCCCTTTATGCAGCAGTGGCCAAGGTGGTGGATCCTCAACCTTAACAAAGTGTTTTAACTTCCTTACCCTATCCAAATGAATAACTTCATTGCCATAGCTCCCTTCTTTCTCTACCTTACCTGTACTGTACTTTCCATTTGGAGATATTGGCGAGCAATGTAATGAAAGAAATGTTAGAATTCAAGGTCTTTTTTTTTTCAACATAACCTTTGGTTTTGCGGAATCAACCAATATTCCAAGTATTCTCTGGTGATCGAGTTGCAGTTATACCATAATGAAAATGTATATCCATCAATAGACAATAACGTTCTTCACTGTAGAAATTTACACAATAAGAGGCAATAAATTGAGAACCAGACCAACTTTGAAATAAAAACTTTAACAAGAAGTGTAGTCTTGCACGAGTAGGTGAGAGAACTTTAACCTGAGATCAACTTTTCTGCACCGAAACCTGGATGAACTGAATTATAGAATAATACTCTGACTCATGAAATAGTGCAATATTTTTCTGTTTGCTCTCTGTTGTCAGACTGCAGCGGTTTAATGGAGGCAGAGGATCAGAATCTTTAGGCACACCATGATTTTTATCTCCCGACTGTCAACAACAAACTGGACGCAGGCCAGCTGGGTTTGATGAGTCCCCGCTATAACATGAGCTTGTGGATCATGTGACAGTATAAAAACGTTCCATTGAAGTTAAGAGGAAATAAAATCTTTCAGGCTAGTTTGTGAGCAGTGTGCCTTTCACGTGCTCTACAGCAGCACGAAAAACTGTGAGCTGCAGACTAAACCTTGGATCAAACAACAGGAGTTCTCAAATTGTGCCTGTAAAGGGCAGTACAGACTGGGAACTAAGCTGTTCACAGTACGTGATAGGGCAATGATGGCTGTTCACACACATGGAGGCAAAAGATCACACACCACCTGATCTCATTCATTCAAAAACACAGGCTGTATAGCAACTTTCTTTGTAGTTACAATATTGTGTATATACATTGTTTCGAAGGGTGGTATGTAGGTATTTTTATTTTTTCAGTTCCATTATAAATTTTTGTCAATCAAATGTTTGAAAATAAAGAAAATGCTGATCACGGTTTTTCATTTGAAGGCATCCCAACAGGGTGTCGTCAAATTGTTTGTTTTGTATGACCAACAGTCCAGATCTCAAAGATATTCAAGTTGGAATGATTTTAAACAGACAAAGGCTGCAAAACATCACTGGAACCAGCAAATGCTTGTGATTTTTGCTTGATAAATGGTCTTTTTCTGTCAATAAACAAATTATTTAATCGACCGACCGTTTCTTTACTGTTCGGGTTGAAAAAGATTTTCGACTGTGGGATCTATTGCTTTATTTCTCTTTGTACAGAATCAAGTGAAGAGACTCTGGCAAACTAAATTGTCTGGAAGTTAATGGTAAGAGTGACTTCTTTTCCAGTTCATATTCTCCTCTCTTCTCCTAATCTCCCATTAGCATTTGCCAGCATCACTCTCAGAACTTGGTGAGCCTTGGACCGCTCCGCTCCACATGAGCCCGGAACAGACTGGGCTTGTCAAAATCAAACAAGATTATTGTTGGATTTCTCCTGCTCTGGACTTATAATAACCCAATTTCCAGTTATGAATCAGTTAGTGCTATAGGAAAACCACAGGCCAGACTTGACGGTTGGGAATGGGGGAGCTTGCAGAAACTTTCTGTGTGACCTCGACTTTAATTTATTGAAACCAATCCTGCAGGAGAGTCGCCCCGATCTGGTCATTCAGCCATCCTCTCTATTGTCCTGTTTAATGACACGCTTCTCATCTAATCTACACAATAGCACAAGAGTGTTGTGCTGATTACGGTTGACCCTAAAAGTAATTGGCAGGCTGCTTGCCAAAGCAGGGAATTAATCTAATGTTTTGGAGCAATGATGAATCAAAAGCATTCAGAGGGGATAAATCACAAGAGGCCCAACAAACAAATGACAGTGACTGTAATTATCCAGAGGACTTTGTTTTTGCAGCTTCACCTAAGAACTCAGTGTACTGAGAGAAAGGCAATAAACCTCCCTGAGACTGAGGACGCAGTCTCAGCAGACTGCCGAGCTACTGTGGACACTGATGCCCGGTCTTGGGAGGCCGCGGACTAATATCTGCTGAGAGGTGTGAACATGAGGTTGCCGGTTCAAATGATGCACCATCCTCGCCCCTCTCTTGTGACCGATAATCAGTGGACACAAAGGCAGCAGAACTGCTCACTGGTCGAATGCATGCCCTCATTGTAGAGTCGCTTGCAGAGAACACTGAGAAATGAATGTGTTATCTAGCGCTATGCCATATTCCCATTCTCCAAGCTAAATTTACATAACACTGGCTTCTACAGTAATCTGCTCACAAGGGACACAAGATTATCAGTGAACAAATTAAGAAAATAACTAAATCCTGCCACATAATTCACACTTTCATCTTAACTTTCCAAATAATAATATTTTACCTCTTCAGACCTCCAACACAAAATTCACGGCTCACACATCTTAAACATGGACACCAGTATGGTATATGTTTTAGTAATGTGCTGTACATGAGCAGAATATGCCATACTGTTTTTGTACTCGGTGTATAATAAATGAGGACCAGCATTGTGGTTAAGCATGAAGCACACTGGAGATCACCACACAGCTTTGGCGAGTTATTTCCTTCTCAATAGAGTTGCACAGACAGCGGACTCTATTTACTGTATGATGTCCAGTGCTCCTGAGGACACAGCTCCAAACATATTGTGTGCAAACAGTGTCAGGGTGATTGAAGGCTGGTACACAATAATGCTTTGATGGATGAAACTCCAGAACCATCAACAACATCAACATCAGTACAATAGGAAAAAAACAACGCATTCTTCTATGAGAAAGTGTGGTTCTCTGATAAAGAATGTATTTAACAAATATAAAGAACATTTGAACTCTCAAATAAATCAAAAGTATGTGAGCTCTTTAACCCACTCAACACCCATCTGTAGAAGATGACAAGCTAACTATACAACAAGTTCTTTTGAAGTATTGATCACCATCAAGGAATTAAATGCATGTCTTCATTCCCCATTGCACCATTAAAGTGGTCTGAAAGCTAGCAGAAAGCTAACTTTAGCACTAACTTAGCCTAGCAACACAATCGGCATCTTAACCATGTAAATATACTCACAAACTAAAAAAATTTAGACCACTCAATGTTAATACTGCCTTAACAAAGAGAGAGAAGGAATAGCCTGGAGCTGATGACGAACTGGATATAGTGTACGGGGCGGAGCCTCCATTCCTTCCTGAAGTGACGCATGAAGCAAAGAATGTGCAATTTCCGGGTGTAAAAATAGCCGGATCTTCCAGGTTATGTCCGTGTTACAGGGCCCATAGAGCAGATCCAAAATCCAACGAAGAAGAAGCCGGCCGCTAACTTCCAGTCTAGCGCTCCACTAACTTGAATGGGGACACAAATAATTTAATCTTCAGGCTCTTCTAGACTTTCAAAATATTATCGGACCAAACAATTAATATTATGATGGTAGAACGAGTAATTTCGCGGGGAAAAAAAAAGATCGACCATTTTACAGCCGCTTCTTTTACAGTGTAACCCTATGGGAAAAAGGCTTTTTGGGCCCCAGTGCATCACGTGACGGACACAGAAGTTGCAATACCAACGTTTGTCCACTAAAAAAATATGCTTTAAAGCTTAGCTTGACCCCCTGTCTCCCAGCATGCACTGCATAACAGATTCCTGGTTCAAATGATTACAACAAACAGCCACAACATAGACTTTGTCGAGGAACACTGATCAGTAATTTAAAACAAGCACATACATTTACAGTGGGGATCTACATTTTGGATTTAAAGAAAAGGTTAACAGGGACGCATTGAATTGTTTTCTTTCTCTGTTTGCGACTTGTTTCTTTTTTAATCAACATCTGTTCTTTTGTATTTCATTATCACCGAGTGTCATCGCTCGGTGAATGCAAATCAGATTTAAATGGGTGGTCGCGAAATCAAACAACATTGATTTGTTTCCAAATGCAACAATAAAAATCAATCCAATTACCAATCATGACTGATGAATTGTGAAAATGTGTCAGCAGGAAAATGGCAAAAAAAAAAAGAAAAAAAAGCCCAGCGTGTTAGTCAGCATGCTGCGACGTTTGCTGTTTGATGTGCTACAGTTTGCTCTCCAAGACACCTGCTTTCTCAACAGACAGATGTGCTGAAGGTGCTCCTCGTGGATCTGTTTTAAGAGCATAAACATGGGAATTCATGGGATTCTGGAGAGCTTTTCTGAAGGATGCAGAGCTGTCCCTCACCACGGCTGAGACAGTTGCAAAATACCTCAAATTAAAGGATGTTGGGCAAACACTTGAATGGGAAAAAAAAGAGAGAGGCGAGGAGGGGGCAGATAGGAAAAATCGAAGGGGGAAGGAGAGAAGCGAGTGAGGATGGGAGCCAGTGCTTTCATGTCCTTCCAGTCCTCCCTCTCACATAAGGGTTTACTCAGAGAAATCTGCCGCCTGTGGTTCTTCATAGAGTTCTGAATTGGCCCTATCGGTGGGATTTGTTTGCACAAAAGGGAGACATTTGGACTGGGATTATCAGAGGCCCAGACCTCCATGTCTTAGCTCGGTGCAGCAGCCTGCCAGAGATGCTCCTTCCCTGCCAAACTCCTGCAACTCTGAGCCGAATCAGTGTGCACGGGGTTGTAGTAAGAGCAATGCTTAGTGTTTAAAGAGTTTGGTGGGTGGTGCGTGTCTGTTTTTTTGAAGGCTTCCCAAAGCAAAAGTGTAAAGACTGGATTAAACAACGTTATAACGAGCTTACAACCTACAGAGCCAACATAGCGTTACTCGAAGGAGCGTAAGATAACTGTACTTTGTGAGTTCATGGGTTATATAAAAAAGCTAAATTTAGTATTTACCTAGTGTGTGGAAGGTCCTGGAGGCTTTGGGGGTTTAATTAATTGGCTCATGTAGGGACGTCTGATCGAATCAGTTGTCAGAAAAATCAGCCAGAAATCCTGCAAAAGCCTGATTTTGTGTTTTTTGTTAATTGTGTTTTGTTTCCACGTTGTTGCTGTTGTTTTTTTTTCCCTGTGTGAAACGAAGAACCCTTTTCACCGCTACGTTGCCATACAAGAGAGGAAAGCTTGACAGACTGTCTGGAGAGGCGGAAACAAAAGGGCAGGCGCTTGGCAAACAGTCAAATCGTCAGTGCAGTGTGCTCAGTTCTTCATGGATGAAAGTAATTTTAATGGTTTGAGGTCAATAACAATGTTGTTTCTCATGATTAAATCTACCGTGGCTGCAGCTCAGGAGCCGCCAATGGAAATAATCTAGCGCAGATCATTTATTGTTCTTCGTCCCTGCTGAGAGAATAGATAAATAAAAGTGTAAAGGATGTACCCAAGAGCCCTGCTGAATGCCCATTTCCGTTTGTTCATTACCATCCCTTCCTCTGTCTTTTTCCACCCTTAAATTAATTCCCAGCGTTTCACCATCTCTTTATTGCTAACTGGAGAAAAGAATGGTTATTTGCAAAAGGAAGTTAAAAACATCAGCGTTTTAATTAGATAACTGGTGCCATTAATCGCAAGATTACAGTGTCAACATCTTCTTTTTGCAGTTGTGTCTCAACCATCTGCTGCGTTTCGTGAAGTACGCCGCGTACAAGAAAACAAGCGAGTAAAGGCACTGATTAAAGGGAATTTGGTGAGGGGGGGTTCTCATTAATTTGAAGCGACTCTCTGTTTCTCCAGTGAACATGAAAACGGTGCAGCTGCTTATCCGGCGCCAAAAACCAAAAACCAAAAAAAAAAAAAAAAAAAAAGTGACAAAGATTAGTCTTGTCTAGTCATTTCAATCAGATTCTCCTTCAAGAAGATAAAATGGCATTGCATCACATCTCCTAAGAGAGGCGTGAAAATGTTGATTCTCCCTCTGTTGGCGTGCACCCTCGGCCCGACACACAGGAGCGTCGGGGTTTTGTCGGGGTACTGATCTCTCAGACTGAGAGCCACGACAGCAAAAATAAATAAATAGATAAAGAGCTGCGATGCTCATGGGAAGAGGGAGACAAAAGTGAGTCATGGAGGATTTGCAAATTGAGGAGGGGGAGAAAACAAAAACAAAACAGGAACATTACGGCGGGTTTTGAGGCACAGCTGCATCTCGTCGGCGGAGCTTGAACCCTGCAGTCTTTTCACCGCCCCTTTTCCATGCAGACGCAACTTCTACCTCTCCCGGTCCTTCTTTACATCATCTCCCCTTCATCTTCATCTGCCTCCTCTTTGCTGTTCCAGTTCCATTGTGAGTCTAATGGCCTCAGATGCACAAAAACACAGATTTAAAAACACATAAGAGGGTGGGTGGTGGGGGGGGGGGGGAGAGAAGCTCCAGGGGCGGCGGTGGCATTGAGTATATTTTTGTTAAGCTTCTTTACTGCGTGCCCCACAGATGTACAAAAGGGGATATGCAGCTACCACGGAGCAAAGACCTGGAGAATATCATGTTTGGCTCATTAAAAACGACACTCTCAGTGAGGTGAGTGCAAACAAACAGACAATAGGAATAATAAGACGCCCCACAGCCCTTCACATATTCAAATGAGTGGGATACATGCGGAATTGCACTTCATTATTTCAAAATGTTCAGCCTGTGCTCGCTAAAAACGACCAGCTATCAGGACAAAACAAGCAGAGAGGGAGAAAAAAACAATCAATTCCAGAGTAGTTCATAGCTGTGAAACCCATTAGTCTCCAGACAATTAGGGCACATGTCTTCCACATTGTGTCATGTGCAGTTTGAAGCAGAACATCTTGAATGCGGCAGCTAAAAGGTGAATTAATCAGTTAATTAATCAGAGGCTTTTTTGCCAAATTGCACGCAAGTCTCAACAACTGAAGAGGGTTGAGGAAATAAAAAAAGATATGAGAGGAGGGGGTTTGAGTCTCTTGATATCATCACATTTGCATGTTCATCAACATGCATATCGTCAGCGAGACAGATGCGTCAGAAAATGCTATCATTAAAAAGTTGACCGTTTAAAATTCTGCGTCCCAAATTTAGTTTCATGTTTTTCCATGGCCAGTCAAAATGGATTCATCATCACGAAGACAAACACAGAGATTATTTTCGCTCCATCACTGTTACAGCAGCACTAAAGTTCATCAAATATGTAAAAAAAAAAAAAAAAAAAAAGACTTCTATCAAAGATTTTAATAACTGTTATGCTTAATTTTTTTAATTCAAAAACACAAAATCATGAAACTTGTGAAGCTGTCTGGCATAAAAAATTGATAACTGTTCAAAAGAGGTTACACTAGCAGAATAGAACAGAACAACATTCAAAATAAATAATGAGCATGTATAACATATGAACAAAAACTCAAAATACCAAAATAAGAAGAAATATAGAAGGTCAGGTTAAGTTGATACATAAACGTTAATAGCTAACGTATTTACACATCCAGTTATTACTCATGTGACAAATGCAAGTCTAATATTCACTCTATTTTTTCCTCTATTTTTGCTCTCTACCCACTACTGATGTTAGTATCTGGCTCTTCAGAAGCTAAACACTCCACTATGTTCACCAGCTAGCTACTGAAAACCAAAACAATGAGCCGAAAGACACCAAAACTCTCAGTGATAGTTCTGAGCGGGCCCATCGCTATGAGTGAGCCCTCTTACTGATTCTGAAATGCTACGAATATAGTATCAGAATTGGCTTTGGTCTGGAAAGTAAAAAAAACGGTAGGAGTATCTGATTCATTGTTTTTATAAAAATATGTGTTATAGCAATTATAGAAGGCTAACCTTTAGGGTGGAGGGTCATCACAGATTTTATCACAAGCTCATACCTCCTCCATACCTATACCTAACTTTTTGTTGTTCAGGTTTTGCCAATAAATTTCTCGCCAACAGTTTGTTTGTTTTGAAAGATTCATCAGCTTTAAATGGTCTGTTCACCGAACTTACCGCAATAAAACACCGGACATATCTCACAAGTTTTACATACCCAGTTTTTTTTTCTTCAATGGACAGCAGCGTGTCTTCCCCTGTCACACTGACTATTTCATCTGTAGAAATTAGTCCCACGATACCATGAGAGGTACGTGACAAAAATAAGTATTCATTTGGGCAAACCACATTTTTTAAAAGTGCAAATGTAGCTGTTAATTCAGTGCCTGTAGCGGAATGGCAAAATGTAGATTTATGGTGATCATAGTGCAGAATTATTACTCGAGCCAAGGGATCTCTTCTTCTGCTACATGACTTGATAAAGGCAGCCTGAATCTAATTACAGTCCTCAGGTTCATTTATTCCTGGAGAGATTCGTGAAGAGAGAGGCTGGTGGTTTTTACGTCCCGTCACCGGGACACATGGTATGCGGTAATGGTGGCATCTGCCTGAGCGCACACACATTTTTATAAACACCATAACTTAGTAACGAGCCATGAGAGGAACATCACACTTGCACAGGCTCAGCCTCCAGAGACGAGAATCTTGATCTTGATTCTGAGTCAGGAACACCTGGATTTATCCAAAACGCATGACTTCTGAGTCCTGATTGTGATTCTTATACCAATCGTGCACATGGAAAGGGGTGTTCACATACGAATATGAGCTAATTAAGGAGATAGTTGGCTTAATTAATGATCAAATTAATATAACAGGCTCTTGTTATTATATCATGAGGACTGTAAAGATTAATTTCACGAGTCACCAAGCCAAGATTTTAGAAGCCCTGAGGTCCTGTGTTTTTAGCCATGCTGTGGTGTAGCGCTTATTTCAACACTTGTTGGATGGGTTGCCATGGATTTTGGCAGAGGCATTCATTATTCCCAGAGGATGAACCCTGCTGACTTTGGCAATCATCTGACTTTTCCTGACACCACCATGATGTTGACAATTCTGATTCAGATATATTTTGACAACTAATGGAGGGACTCACGTGAAATTTCTTTGGTTTCAAGAAGATTTCTAGAAGAAGATGTCTGGTGCCATCATGAGGTCCACATCTGTGGTTTTGAGTAAAACGTCTCAACAACTATTAGCTTGATTACTATAAGATTCAATAGAGACATTAATGTTCTCCAAAAGATGAATTGTAACAAGAAAATTCCCTCACAGACCAAATACCTGCAAAACTAATGATGCTCCCGTCAGCCTCAGCTATACTTTGATTAGCATGTCAGCATTGCATGCTAACATGCAAAACTAAGATGGTGATGCACGAAACATCCACATGTTATCCTTTTCACTGTGAACATGTTAGTGTAGTGACATCCGTATGTAGCCTAACCAAGCTGCTAGGATGACTGTATACATTTTAGTCTGTCCAAAAAAACATTTTACTTTCCTATTTATTCCAGACAAATGGCATTAAAATGTCTTCCTTTTCATGTAAATATTGCAAAAATATGTAAAAGAAATCAGGCATTTTTATGCAAGTTGATAGTTATGTATATTATCTACTGTTAATTTTATTGCATTAATTAATAGTTCTTTTGACCATGAGCACAGGATTTGTCACTCTGGAGTGGGATGCCTGCATTTCAAAGTTTGTGAATTCACTGATCATTATCCTGACACAACACCTCAAGATTGAAAGTTTCACAAGGTAAAATTTCCACACGCCCCAAAAATACGATCACGATCTGACCTCATTGTTCTCAGTGCTGCTCAGATACTGGCTCCAGGTCTGTAGTATGTTTCTTAAATTTCTGCTTAATGCTACGATTCAAAATCCTCAATGTTGTGCCCTGTTTTGTGTTTGTTTTTTTTTGTCAGGGAATGCAGTACGACAAACCAATAAAGTAAAATGTATGTCTGAATTATGCATACGTGAGGTAAGTGCTGTGAGTACAAAGCATTAGAACCTGGTCCTCAAATACTGGATGCTATAATAGAATTCCACTCAATATGCAAATGTTCACCATGTTTTCAAGGCAATCACAAGCAAGCTCAGCCATTGCTCTTTCCAGGACATGTTCTATTTTGGTATTGAATGGAAATATGTTCATTTTCTGAATTTTTTTTTCCTCCTGCTCATCGCAGTTTGCAGTATCCAGGCGGAGGAAATGGATGCTTTTTTTTTTGTTTTTTTATGCCACAGACAAACACTAATAGGGGTTTAAGGAAATGAAAGTTGTCACATCATAAATTGATTATGTCTCTGTTAAGTTTCACTGTAATCCACTTTTCCTTCCTCCCAGTCTTGTGTTTGTTGTCAGCTGAGGAGTTGCAGGCCCTGCATACAGACAGCACGACGAAACCGAAACAGGATCAGTGACCAAGTTTTTTACGGCGCTGTCCAAAACAGAGAGAGTAACACGGGCATTTGTCAAATTGATGTTTTATCAGACCGTCCTTCCGAACTTATGACGCTCCTCTGAACACCCCGGTGGGGATGGAGGAGTCTCACCAAAGGGTGTCATTAGACTGGCGAGAGAAATGAATGGTCATATTCAAAGCTTCCTTTGTGTGTAATTAAGGGAAATTATCCTTCACAGTTTTGGCAGGGCAGCGGGCTGATGAAAATGTGCCTCCACTGCGGTCAGACTGACTGCAAAGAGGATAGTAAATAGCACTGCCACTGAAAGATGTGTCAAGATGACTTCTCAGACCACCTAATGTTTTAAATTGAGGCTCTCCTTTCAGTTAAAGTGACATTAAAGTGACTTTGAATCATGTGGAACCAAATGGACTGTCTTTGTGCTCGAAAACTTTTGCAAAAAAAAAAAAAAACGGTTTACTGGAACTGGCAAATTTTCTGATCATCTTCTCCTTAGGGATTAATTCATATTTCAAGATGCACAAAAATGAAATGCAACTTCAAAATTTCACACTTACTAATTTACTTTGAGGCAATTATTTGATGGAGAAGTCAGAAAGCCAAATTAAAGCAGCTTGGTTTAGTCTGGCAGAAAAGAAAATTAATAAAAGGTTCTCGCAGAACACAAGTATAATTTAATGAATTGTTAAGATGTTTATTTTTGTGAAGCCAGCAACTATAATAATTTAATGATAACTTTGTTTTGTTGTCTCAATTATAGTTTCAGCACAGACATCACTGCATGTTGGCAGAGTCAGAACGCAACACAAGTTAAGTTCATGCTGTGTGCAGTCACACAACACATTTACCAGCCTGCCTGCATATTTTCATGGCTTTTTTCAAGGAGACTAGACCAGAGGTGCAGTGGCGCATATTAAACAAGTGGGTGCATTTACTGTATATCTATTGCACAATAGCCCAAATTATATGTTCATGTTGCATGAATAGGCCGTAACTGGGGTCATTTCCATGTTCCTCGGGTCCTAAGTTCCCCAGATTTACAAATATATGGGATGTTTTAGGTAACATGGCAAAGGGTCAGATGCCCATTAGCAAGTTCCCATGTTCCCAGGGTTCGGGTTAGGAGGCTTAAAGGAACAGTTCTCCCAAAAATGAAAATTCACTCTTCTCATCTTATCTTCTCATCCCCGTGCTGATGGAAACTTGGGTGAAGTTTCTTCGTCCACAAAACGTTTCTGGAGCTTCGCAGGAAAATAGCTTTGCTGCAATCTCCTAAACAACCGAAGAAGATGGGGACAGAAATTGTTCATACAACTCACAGGGCATTATCCAAGTATCCAGGCGCCCTGAGAGCTGCACATGCTCAGTCGCGATCAGGAGACTCCACATGTGCAACTCAACAGAGATGAGAAAGAAATAAGACGGCTCATTCCAGGGTGCAAATAACATTTAAGATCACAGTGTTTCTGGTCTTTTTGGAGTCCTAGCCTGCATCTTTAGGGGACTGACCACGAGCTGTGACATCAGTGTTTAGTCTTCAGCCAGAGACCTTTGTTACATGTCACCCCCTTTCAATCTTGTCTTAGTTATGTTTCCTAAAAAAAACCTACAGTGGACAGTTGTGTGGAAATTACCATTTTTAATGAAGCTTAATATTTGTGGGCTGTTTGAAAAGAAAAAGTTTGGATCTTTTTGAGACCTCTTAACAGCAATAAAAATATATATATATCGAGAGAGAGAGAGACAGCCTTCAGTGCCAAAGCTAGAACAGAAAGTCCTCACCTGAACCAAATGAGGAAAATGTTACTGATTTTGAATGAACTACTTTAACTATTCTTGGTGTTGAGCCATTACGGTGAGCCAAATCCTTCACCTTGGCCATGGTTTTCATCAATACTATGTTTCCCGAGTGGAGGAAATTTGGCTGTTTTCATTATTAGCCTGTACGTCAAACAATAGGGGCAGAAACTATCAGGAGAACCTTTTTACACATCATGCGCCCACACAGGAAATCAACCTGAAATCCAGCTGTCTGTTATCGGGAAAAACTACCATTGTTTTGTCATATTTAATTCTACAACTCGCTTTCTTTATTGTCTCACTCCAAGGCTTGCAGAGGAGTTTTTTCTCCATTTCTTAATTTTTTTATTATTTTTTTTTTAATGAACACACAGGTCTGACAGATCCCCCACCGCCACCACCGCTGCCACACTCCTCTCTCCTCCCCAATTCCTTTTGTCTTAGCAGCAATGGTGCCTCTGGCATTGTGATCACAGCTTCAAGGTCCCCGACGCCTCAGCTGAAGTTGAAAGGAGGCAGAGAGGAGCTCCAATTAGGTTTTTTTTCTCCTCTCATAATTTATTTTCAATCAAACAAAAGAATCACAGTGTCTTTAAAAAAAAGAAAGGAAGAAAGAAAGGGACAACATCTGTGCTGGTCTGCGAGCTCCTGGAGGCACTGTAAGTAATTTGACATGAGTTTGACAATTTCCTCCCACACTATAGGAATTACAATGACAGGCATTGACAGAGCGTTGTACAGCTCCTGTGAGATGCTCTCTGTTGGCATTCATTTTCCCTATTTCTATTAGTTGATTTGTAATTTACTTTTTTCCACAGGGAGCCCTGGGATTCCCAATCTAAACCAAATTAC
Source organism: Haemulon aurolineatum (assembly GCA_038406115.1). NCBI lineage: Eukaryota > Metazoa > Chordata > Actinopteri > Lutjaniformes > Haemulidae > Haemulon > Haemulon aurolineatum. Next base: position 2,178,900 of record JBCAUF010000072.1, on the reverse strand, counting down.
AGTAAAGCGCTGGTTGAGTTTGACAAATGCTTTTAAATAAAGACTGCAGGGAAAATGTCCATGTGAGAGTTGAGTGAAATCAGAGCCAAATCTTCTCCTCGAACAATGCTCAAACTCAATTTCAACAACAGAACACGCACTCTTAGCCCGCCGCGGTGCAACAGATTCTCCATGTTTACATCGACAGTGACAGTTGAGACAATTCTTTGTTTGCGGAGCTGTTTTTTCATGAGGATACTTCATAAAATGTGGGTTCAATTAGCTTGAATGATGAATTTGGTGAATGCATTTTTCAAGTCACAGATCCATCGGAGCTTTCAGAAAGATCAGATTTTTTTAAATTAAAAGTGTAGCTATGACTTGGATGTGGACATGAATGGTATTAATAAGTTGAAAACTGGCAATTCAGCTACAACC
>JBCAUF010000072.1:1933480-1944032 GCA_038406115.1 Haemulon aurolineatum | reverse complement strand
TGCTGCTGTTGCTGCTGCTGCGGCTGTGGCTGCTGCTGCTGCTGCGACTCTTCAGTACGTGGAGCTCTGATAGTCGGCTGATGGAGCTCCTGGGCCTGCTGAGCTCCATGTGGTGGATTTGGACCCCGAGGGCCCGGCCCATAAGAATGATGCATGGTAGACATGGCTGCCTCCATACCTGACAAAGAGACAAGAAGTGAGTTAATATAACCGTCTTGTTCTTTGTTGCTAAGTTTGTTGCAAGATACCAGATGACGACAGTGTGTGTTCTGACAAGAAAACACGTGAACTTACATGCAAAAAGAAGACTACCACTGACAATTCGCTATGTTTTAGATTGGAAGTCGAGGGTGTGGACTCATAATATATCCTAACTTGTCACATGCTGCACTGATTAGCTAGAGTTTGGCTCCAGGTGACAGTTGCCCAATTAGAGTTTAATGACCCTCTTTTAGAACCAATCAGAAGTGTTTGTTCCTCCACTTATTCCCTCCCATTGTGGTGCGTCAGCTCACCGGAAGAAGCTGATTGGCTTTAATCAGGGACCACAGATCTGCAGCTTGTCTGAATCATAAGGTTGCAGATATGTGGCTCAGAGTGGCACATCCCTCCCTTTCATCCATCTTTGTGAAGCTCAAGGCTAAATTTCATAAGGGCCTCATTTGGGGGTGAGCAGAGCAAAAGATAATATCTCAAAAATGCAAAGCACATATTTACACTGCCTGTGTTGAGATGCAGGTCTGACCCCTGAAGAGCCAATTATGAGGTTAGATGATAGCTTGTTTGATAGCCTGGAGCAGTGTTTATAGACCATATTATCCATGAAGAATAAACATGCTCTGTGAGACCAGTTTGTTGACTTGACTAGTGATTTCAAATCAGCACCACTGCTTTAAGAGGTTTCCTGTGTTTGGATTCTAGTCAGTGTGCCTTCAGGACAAAACAGCCCTAAAAACAGGTTTTTACATTTAAAGTCCTGAATAACTTCTCTACTTTTGCTGTTTACATGAACAAAACATTCTGTAATCTACACTGTTCAATGCTGAATAGATGCTTTGCATTTCTGCTTGAAAAATTAACCAGCATCAAATTAGTTGCAGATTTATTTCCTTCAAAGTGACAGATCTATTATTCAACTGGGCATTTCAACTCGAGTTGATGGATGTTAACCTTAGTGCATGAGACATACTGTACAGTAAATGTATATCAGACAATCGTGCCTAGTTATGCAAATCTATAGTTTCTTACAGCAGCCATATTGATCCAACAAAATAAACAAACAGCCTGCTGAATTACTAGCAGATCAACATCTAATGCTTCAAGCATAAAATCTAAGTTAGGAAGCAAAATGCTTGAACTTACTGTAGAACACGTGTATGGTATTACACTGATTTTTCCATATGCAAATCACAAAACCTGCTTTTATAAAAACATCCCAGGATTATAAGTAGCATTAAGACACATATCACCAAAATAATAGAACTCACATTATCCAGTTTCTTTGTTTGAAGGAATCAGTTTGAATTGTTGCAAGATGTGGTGATGTCAAATGATTCAACACAAAGCTTAAATAATGACATTATTTTATTGTACTGGCCCCAAACAGTGACACACCATCATCTGCAACACAACTTGTCAGCCCATTTGCCTGTTTGTGAAATTCATAAATCATTCATAGTGTCACTGCATAAACTTTATACGTTTTTTTTTTTACTTTTCTCTAACATAAAGAGGCTTTCTTGTGCAGTGTGTTTCACCTGGTGCTCGAAATATTACTTATTATTATCCTGGAACAATTACACCTTTGTGGGGGACCTGAGGAAGAAAAAAAAATGTCATTACCATATTTTCACCTGGACAGAGGTTTGACCATCATGAGTGTGTTTGTGTGTATGAAATCAGTGGATCCTCTGTAGAGCAAATGTCTCATCTTGTGCATTTCACCTACAGTTCAACACGCTTTGTTCGAAAATCAATCCGGGGACGTTAACATCTTGGTTCTGCTCTCATCGTAGAGCCTGACAAAAGACCAAACACAAAATAATCACACTTGCAGAAATGTGATAGCCGGGGTCAGTGTTCGCGGTGTTGCGACAGAAAATCAGATATCACCTCTCTCCCAGGGTAATGGAGGCGGCTCATCGTCATCATTGTCCTCATCGCCTGGCCTGTGGTACATCATTTTCCTCTGAGTGCTCATCTCTGTGCCGTGGTTAAGAGCAGAATAAAAACACCAGGAGCACAACAATGAAAGAAAAAAATTGTAATATGAAGAGTGAATTAAGGCCAAGAGAAGAAGCAAAGCACATCACAAAAACCAATTCAGTATTTTTGTACAGAATAAAAACAGTCAATCATCTACTTCATTGTGAGCTGTAAACAGATTTTAAATGGTTATGAATCATCTGTCTGTGGTATAAGTTTTCCTGAAATCAATCACCCAAAGTGAATTCAATGCCAAACTGGGAGTGAGTGTGAACACAGCCCTTTTTGGCATCTTTGCCAAGATAATCTTTGAAGCTTGTCCTTCATATTGTGTATTGTTCTCCCAACTAACGACTGTGCGGTTCCAACTCAGCGGTTCACAAACATTAAAAAAAAAAGGGGTAAATTAATAAGTTTGGGAACAAAACTGCTCTAACTTGGCTGCAAAACTCTAATTATGCTGCACAAGCTGTTTGAGCAGAATGACAGAGATGTGAAATTAAAAAACTTTGTTGGTTCAGGAGAAGACTGATAGTGAACTTGTGTGGGTTTTTTTTTTTCTGCGACACATGCGAGAGGCTAAATTAAACCTTGTCGTTGAGGAAGGGCTGCTTGTCTTCTTCTGGGAAGCACGTCACCGTCGCCCCACCTGCCTTGGTCTGCCGCGGTCAGATCTTCTCTGCAGTGTCTGTCTATGAAGGAGGTCACACATTCAGTGCATATCTATAAAAATGTCCATCAACAGAGCACAGAAGAACATTTTAAGTCAAAGAGAACAGGTCAAATCAGAAGAAATTCCTGGCAGAGACTTACCCCGACATGTTCTGCACTGCAGCTCACTACTCGTCATCTCTCCAGTCTCGCCATCAGCCGGCTCCTGCTTACAAAGCTCATGACCTTCCTCCTGGTTTACAGGATCTGAGGGATCTTTGTATTGGCCTCTCTTATACCAAGGTTTTGCAGCATGTCTCTGTGGGACAGAATGGGGCTTCCTGGGTGCAGAGTGCTTCCTCACAACCACTCTGACGGGCCTCTCGCACCCTCTTCCGTACCTGCTATCCTCCTCGGAGTCTCCGGCTTCGTCCCTGTAGACCTTGGAGCTGTGGACTTTGCTCCTACCTGCCCCTTTCGCGAGGCTTTTCCCGCAGCAGGCACACATGAACCTCTTCGACCCTGGCAGCCACACTTGCTCCACCTCTTCGGCAGCTCGAGGAGACCCGCCCACGACCTCTACAAACCTCCTGCCCGTGTACACGTGTTTGGGGAAAAGATCTGCGTCGTCCAGATCCGTGGAGAACATCTCGTCTCTGGAGGAGAGCTCGTCCAGAGATGGACTGAGAACGCTCATCCGCTCATGGGTGGTCTGCATGGAGAGGTAGTTGTAGTAGTAGGGAGCAGCGGGGGAGGAGATGTGGCTTGCTCCAGCATCTCCGGGAGTTAAATCAAAGGGCAGCTTCAGGATCTGGTAGTTTTGATCTGCTTTCTGAACCGTCAAGACCTTGTCGCCATTTTTAGTATCTTTGAGCGATGGCTGATTGGAGGTAAAGGAAGAGGATGGCTCGACTGGGTCCAGCCTCTGCTTCAGGAGCTCTTCAGCGTCGCCTTTAGGAACACTTGGAACGGTCACTGAGGTATCTGACTGGATATCCGTGACCTCTGCTTTCTCAAGAGGGAGGAAGCATTCGTCCCCTGCGGGCTGCAAGAGCTCAGAGCACTCTTCATGAACCGAGGAGCTATCGAGAGGCAATTCCTCTTCCAGTCCTCCTGACCAGCATCCCTGAGGGCTCAGATTGTCTAAGCTCCTGTGGCTGGACTCGCCGTCGTACACTGCTGTTGTGGAGTTGCTGAAGGTCACGGCTGGAGACTCCAAATGGCTGCTGTCGGGAACTGAGAGCAAGAGGTGGCCCTGCTCTTCGCTTTTCTTCTCCTCCCCTGGAGAAAACATCCCAGAGGACTGCGAGGCAACACCTGAGTCCAGTTCTCTCTCTGCGCCCTGCTGCTCGTTGCCTCGAATCTTGTCCAGGCATTCGATGAGTTTGGTTATTGTGTCACTGGGGTCCGTCTGAGCCTCCGAACAGGCCATTTCTCGACGCCCGTGAGGCTGCGGGTGATGCTGCTGATGCTGGCGGGGCAGGTCACTCCAGGTGGGAGCGTGGAAGCGGGGCTCAAACATTCGCCGGTGATCCATCGGATATATGGGGGCATGTGGGAAAACAAATCCAGGAAAATGCATGTAGGGGTAAGGGTGCATGCAAGGACGACCAAAGTTAAAACCTGGGGAATATGGATGTAAATGCACACAGTGAGATTTCAGATAATCTGTACTATCTGATACCAAAAAAAGAAGGTTTAAGTAGCTTGATACCTCCAGGCAAACCATAGTGACCGTATGGGTTGTTCAGCTGCCAGTGCTGGTAGAGGTAGTAAGGTTGAGATGGTGGCTGGACATAGAAAAAAGGTCTAGGATGTTGAGGTCTCTGTTGCCCACTCCCAAACGTATGTGGTTGTTTGCCTCCATCTACAGGAATATTATTTTATATTATTATATGTTCATATTATTTTCAAGGAAATACAAAATGTTCAGCTCAGTGGGGGTTAATATTAAAGTTAAACAACATTTTAAGTATATAAATATAACATTTGGATATGAAATGATGCGGAAATCGTTACCGTCCATTTTCTTTCACGTGCTCTCTCAACCTGTCAGAAATAAAACACCAACTTCTAACAACTAAAGACAAAGTTTACAGTCAATTCTTCGATAAACAAACAGAGGTAGAGACGCTTCACTCTCGGGTCCACATGACGCTCTAGCAAACATCTCCGCTCATTAGTCATATAGGAAACACCTGGTGCTTTGTTTACTTCAAGTGCAAACGGATAAATGAGCATTTAGGTCCAATAGTGTCCGTTTAATCGGGATAGAAACTTGAAAACAGGAAATAATTGTTAATTCTAATAATTGTATTTATTATATCTGTGTCTAAATGGATATTTCAACCAGCAGCACGCTGCAAAAACATGTTGATCACCTGGATAAAAGGGTCAAACTATTTCTGCTAGATAAAAACGCACCCTAACGCCACACATTGGCCCATAAAGGTCACATAATAATACTGCATAATGATCTTTAGAGGACCAAACATGTCAAAAGCCATTTACTGTAGGAATGCGGGAAATTATTTTGACAGCCGTTTTTATCATGAAAAATGACAAACATGGCGTCAAAGTACAAAAAGGTAATGTAAAATTAGCATATTCAATACAATTTTAAAAACTAAATTAATAATATATACATATAGCCTATACAGATACTACTAACGACAAAGAAATTAAAAGATTTCTTAAATATTAATTTAATTTTTGCCAGACATCAAGGATAAAGTATCTTCTTCTCATGTTCAAGATTCAGTCATTTTTTATAGCCTAAGGATTTCAACCAAACACTGATCACACAAAAACAATACAACTTACTCTAAAACACAAAAACACATTAATATAAACATGGCTTAAAATATAGTATGTTTAATAATAACATAACATAGTATAAATAACATAATTCCTCAATAAAACACAAGAAAGCCCCAAGGACCCCAACCCCTTATTTTTGTATGTAATATAAAGGCTATAATGTATATCGTGTAAATTACCCCATCATATTAAAGATATTTGTATTATTATTTGTAGTAGTAGCAGTAGTAGTAATAGTAGTGGTAGTAGTAGTAGTAGTAGCATTCCAAAAATACACCAGCAAACCACATGAACGCCTGTGTTTTCCTGTGGCTGTGTGTCCGTGTCGTTAACTGTCCGGCAGGAGTCGCTGTTCCTTTCTTTAACAGCGCAGGCCGCTTAGTTCGGGCGCATGCGCAGTATCCTCATTTGGCCTCTGGTTCTTTTCAGGCGCTTATGATGCGCTGAAAGGTTGTCCGCCGCTCGGCGCTTCTACACAACAGTTTAATGTCTAAATTCGGCCTGAGAAGACCTTACTTGGCACTTTCTGCGGACGAGAAAAGCCACTGACGACGCTTCAGCCTGCATTCACTGTAAGGAAGCTCGGATTTCTTTGGTTGTTGGAGTTGAAAAGTGGCTCATTTCGGGCAGCTAGCTTGCGTTTGTGTAGCTCTGTTAGCATGTAGCCGTGTGTGTGCTAGCAGCATGACCGCACTCTTAATTTAGGCTGCTGCAGAGATCTGTATCCACCATATCCTTTCTGAAACTATCTGGTGATGCTTTGCTTTTCAAACAGGCATGCTGGCACGCAGCTAACAGCTACGTTACCCCGGAACTGTGTGTGTGTGCGGCGCAGTGGGGAAGCTAATGTAGCTAACTTGTAGCTAGCGATATAACGTTACACCGAAGCTAGCTGATCAGGTGTGTTGGTCCAGGTGATCAAAGATGAGGATGGGCCACCTCTTTGGACGTGTACTTTGAAAACAAAGCCGTCGGGGATGATGGCGAGGTTGAGATTTGTTGGAGTAGTTAGCTGTTCGCTGTTATGCAACAGGCCTGCGTGTCTTCATGTTATTTTGTCATGTTTTAGGTTTGTTTTGGACATGATGCACACTGGGTCTACAGAGCAGACAACACGATAACACATCTTAACGCATATCATAAAGGCTAACTCATCGGCTGACTAATATTATTGATTCTGAATGTGTAAAATGTTCCCTTATGTGTGGGTTTGATAACCAGCTGTTAGACATCGCAGAGCAGAAATTGAAAGACATGATTGATCACGTATTGACAGGTGTCTCAGACCGTGTTAACAAACAAAATCCAGATGGATCCGGTGGATATGAGGAAAGCTTCAAGAGCAAAAGACACGGACACAAAAATGTGGATGAAAGGGTACGAAGTGGATGAAATTTAACAGTTTCTCCTTTTGTATGGTGGCCATTGAAGGACACATTAGACTAAGCCTGTCAGTCTCAGCTCTGCGTTGCTGGATTTTCTGTGCTTTTACTGAGTTGTACTACTCGTGTTTGCTTTGTTGTGTTATACTACAAACACATTATATTACACTATGTCTATGTTGTCTCACCATGTATTTCCTTTGGTGTGAATGAATTTTTATCTGTTCATACTTCGGCTCAGCTGTGCTTTAATCCGTCAAAAGATGCCATTAGATCAGGATGCTTGAATTGGACACAATACGTATCTGACACGTTCAAAACAACAGTGGGATTATTTGCATTTTCCCTTTTTCTACCACTGTTGTTTAAAAATCTCAACAGTGCCTTGCTGGAACAGACTGTTATGGTCGACAGTAGTAGTAGTGTCATCACTGGTGGTGTGTGTTTGACGGTAACCTGGCAAAAAAAAAGCCCAAAGTCATTTTAGGATGTGAACAGTGGTGCTCAGGCCTCGGAGCCAAAAGTTTAGGATATTTTGTCTGCTTAGTCGAAACGTTACGCTCCAATTTACTATTGGCCTCATCTCATTGACGCAATTTTATCTTCTCTGCGTTTAGCCTGCAAAAGAACATCATGTCTGAAAGTGATACAATATGTGAATTCGAGAGTATTGAAAGTACAGAAGCTTTCATGAAAAACAAGTCTAGAATCAGATTTTTAACCTGAGGCTGTACAAATGTCAAGACTTTTTTCTTTTTGCTGTCATATATGAAGTATCTCTTTGTAAGCCTAATGTTGAACATTAAAATTTTCATATCATGACACCCCTACTCTGCATTAGAAATTGTCATTAAAACAGTGTTTTATCTTAAACCATTGAAGTCAGGTGGAGAGTTTGGGTCCCCCCCCCCCCCCCCCCCAGCATTGATAGTCATTTTAGTCAAAGCAAGAATCTCTATAACATTTTATAAAGCGTGACAACTTCTTGACCACAAATGCAGAGCTGTCTGAGTCTGTCCTCATGTATAGACCTGTAAAGAAAAACCACCTGACCCAGCTGTGCTTTATAGACCGTGTTATGTTTTCTCTAAGATAGTACAGCTGAGAGATCTGGGCACTGTTTCCCAAAAGCAACGGTAATGGGAGTAAGATCGTGACAGCCTCTCTGTTTTGTGGCATAATGTGGAGTGTGGGCATCTTTAGTAATGAATTTGGTTCTGCACCGTAGCACGTGAACCGGAGGCTGAGTGAAGAAGCTTTCAGTTGCCACCGTCGGTTTACTTCAGATGCCGTCTTATTTTGTTTTAAGTCGTTGCCCCAGAGGCATTTGCCCACTTCAGACCCAGCTTGTCGCCAACTGTCGGGACTGCGAGTGCACTTTCTGGAAGTAAGGGTTAAAGGGAGGGTACGGTCAGGTTTTGTCATGTGAGAGGGTTTCAGGATGTTTGAAAACCAGACAGATGAAAGTAAATGTTTCTCATTTCTGTGGACGCTCGACTCCTGACTGCTCTTTGTTTTCCCTCCCGTGTGTTTTCCAGACGAGCACTGATGTAGCGGCGTCACAGCAGTCACCGTGCTCTCCCTCTACCTCCAGCCCCCCCCCCCAGTGCCTCGCTGCATGACCTCACACAGCGGATAGATCCACACGAGGAGGAAACGACCGCCATCCTTACCTCAGGACCCCCCCCACGCTCGGCAGCCACAACGCCGCCACCGTCCTCATCTCATCTTTTCGGCTCATCTCCCCGCGGAGGAACCGGCAGGAATTTTTCCCCACATAGGAGCCGAACACCTCCACTCGGGCCAGTGGAGGTGTTGGAAGAGCTGCCCCCCACCCCCCCTACCCCCACCCTCCCTTCCCCTCCCTGTGAATCCTCTTAAATCTCATTAGAATATATATTTTTTTTTTCTCCTGGTTGGCTTGAGTCCGGTTCTACCGGCCGCGTGACTTTTTCAAAACTGGGGCGCGATTCATGGGATGCAACCATGTCGGATCTCAGTGAGCGCAGGCCGGTCAACACGAACTACGCCGTCTCCCTGCTGGAGCAGCTCAAGTTCTTTTACGAACAGAAATTACTGACTGACGTCGTGCTGCTGGTGGAGGACGCGGAGTTCCCGTGTCACAAGATGGTGCTGGCCACGTGTAGCTCCTATTTCAGGTGAGTCCATTGTCAGCCCGGGCCCGGCGCTGCCTGCCGGGGTGTGGAATAACTCGTGTTGCACATCAGGGTTTTTTTAAGCGACCCCGGGGGGGCCGGTCGCGACCACGCTTTTGTGCGCCGTAGCTCCGCTGAATTCGTCTCCTACAGTTTCAATAAATAATGCACGGCACGGCATCGGGCTTTTGTGTTTAAAGGCGGAGATTATTCCCCTCCGTCTGATTGCACTGAGGTGTGGGTACGCTGTCATTATGTAGCGTGCTTGTTATGTCTGTAAGGACCCGCCTCCTACAGTTACAATGAATAATGCAGCACAAGTGTTCCCTCCCCTCTAAACATACGAATACGAAATGCTTTATTGATCCCCAAGGGGAAATTCATTTGTCTGTTGTCTCATCTATTTGTATAAGAATTATAGAGTCTGATGGCAGTTGGTCTGACAGATCTTCTGTATCTCTCTGTCCTACAACGAAGAGAGAGGAGCCTTCCACCACCATTATAATGTAATGTTTATAAAAACATGGTGGATGGACGGCGAGCGGACGGTCTTTTCTTGAAAGCCGGCGGCCGACTTGCCCTCCGCACCAGTTATCTCTGATCCATTTCTGCATGGAATAAATTAAGCAACCTCTAACCTGTAGTCCTACTGACGTAGCCCCCTTCAAAGCCCCCCCCCCCAGGGAGGCCTCATTTGTACGCACAACATTGCATAATGAAGTGTGTGCAATGCGGTGGATGTGACAGAGCAGCAGCCTCGGCTCTGGGAATAGTCCATCTGTACATGACAGGAGCTCATGCTGCATTCGAAAACAGCCCGTCTCAACTCCCCGCCTCGGCCCTCTCCCGTTTTCTTTTTTTTTTCTGCGCCGCACACTCACACACGCATTCCAAGAAAAGGTCCCGACAACTTGATGCCTCTCTCGCACCCACCTCTCCCGCTGTTTCCCACGCACTCGTTATCTGGTGCGAACATGCAAAGCATTTCCCCCTCCGGGGGGGTTCAGAGGTGTCGCAGCGCTTCCTCTAAAACGGCTGCTCCTTCCTTCCCTTTTTTTTCCCCTCTTGTCTGTTGCCCTCCTCCACCTCCTCTCCTGCATGCCTTGCTTCAGGGGGAAAGGGGGGGGGGGGGTGGGTCAGGGGTGGGGGGTGGCGAGACTCTGGAGAGAGCTCGCGTTCGGAGGGGAAAGTCTGGTCACGTAGGTCTTGGTGAGAGATGGAGAGAAAGGGGAAGAAAGAGAGGAAAAAAGAGGGAGGGGGTGCATGGGTATGCCTGCAGAGTTGCGTAATACAGCCTGGCAGGTTTAGCCCCTGCTGCGAGCAGCACACAGTCACACA
>JBCAUF010000072.1:1886230-1901103 GCA_038406115.1 Haemulon aurolineatum | reverse complement strand
GAACTTAGAGGAGGTGCTACTTTCAAATCTTGCTAGCTCTCTTGCTAGTTTTCCAACATTACAGACTCCAGCTTTAAGAGCTTCATGGATCATAAAGTGTTTGTGTCTGTGTACAAATGAGGGTGTGACGTACCTTCCTGGTAGTTGTGCGCCCCGTCAGGTAGAGCCAGGAAGGGGAGGTACTTCCACTCCTCCGGCAGCAGGTTGCTGTCGTGGCCCTCGTCGGGCATCAGCGGCGGGTACGAGAACTCCACCTACGGGTGGAGCAGACACGGTCAGCCGCTTCATCTTCAACTTCTGAGGCGTTTCCCTCCGCACGCTCTGCTTTCCTGCTGCAGGTTAGAGGATCTACAGGCCGCTGTGATCCTGCCTGGAGTCTCAGTGGTTCAGGTGTGTTAAAGGTCACCGTGAACTTCCTCACCGTGTCTCTGGATAACTTTTCTCCACACACAGACAGACCTGTCCATCTCTACTGTTGCTGATTTACTCATGAACCAAATGTTTTAATCTCATGGTGGATCTAAACAGGGGGTCAGAGGAGGGGAGGAGTCAGCAGGGTTTATCCTCTGGGCACCATGAATATGTGCAGTAGGCTTCATGGTGATCCGATCAACACTTTTCCTGACATAGTCCAAAGTCGTGCATGCTTTTATTGCCTGATAAGGACGCCCGAAGCACGTTCAGACGGCTTCTCTTCCCCTTTTATTATGTTCTGACCTCAAAAAGAGGCCGTCTGTAGCGAAAAAGCGCTGCAGCTCTCACACAAAAGCCCAGCCTCCTGCCAGCGGCAGCAGTTAAGAGCCTCCGACCAGATTAACCTGAAACTCCCGAGAGTGCACTCCCTCAGGGCGAGGCTCTGGAGCAGTGATGCTCCGCATAAAAAAAACCCCAAAAAGAAACCAAGGTGCGTCTTCAATGAGCGTCCTGCCAGAGAAACAGATGGGCGGCAGGTGAATGAAAGGAGGATGGACGGGCGGGGGTTTGTCCAGAGAGGATCTGTAAGGGAAGACGGATTAAAAAAGAGCCGGGAACCCAATCTGATACCCAGCAGGAGATCGCCAGGCCCCGTATCGGATAACCTCCACCACCACCACCACCCAGAGGCAACAGCCCCGAAAACAAAGAAAACGTCGGCCCCCGTTTTTAGATTCAAAAAAATGCCTTTTTTGTTTTATCTTTCGCATCGAACAGCAGCTGCTCGCGAGGCCACTGAGTCGAGATAAACAGGCCGCGAGAGAGACGCTCGCTCCATCTTTCAGACAGATGGAGAGCAGCGACAACAAGGCGGCCCGGTGCCAGCTGAGCTCGGCCTGTAAATTTAATGAATTTTGAAAAAGGAGACGAAGACGACGACGAGGCGATGATTAGGAGATGCATCAGAGGCGTGTGTGGTGAATGCCTCACGTACACTCTCACTGATCAGCGGGTGTTAAAACGCCGCTTTTGTCAGGCCGACACGTTGGAGCGACCCGACGTCTGAGCGACACGTGAATCTTTGCAGAGCAGGTTTTTAAGGTGACACCAGAGCCACCGTGAGAGAGCCGTCTGCGAGTTTCTGTTCAATTTAGGTCAAAAGAAACAAAACGAGCAGCTCAGTCCTGCACAAGGAGATATTTATACAACATCATGGTGATATGACAGCAGATATTGTCTCTCATTGATATGGTTGTATATTTTCTTTCCCGACTTTATGATCTACATAATATTTTGACAAATTTGTAGACTCTGAAATTCGGGCAAACGTTTGCACAGCTGCTTATACTTGAACAAACTTCTTGGATGAAACAAAGGTTTTGGCTGAAGATCATTTCTATATTAATCAAATTAAAAAATCCAAAGGGTTTTTTGTGGTGAGTCTCAAATCTTTGAATGTTTACAGCATTTTTCCTTCATCCGATCCAGTTTCTGCATATCTGTTTATGTGAGTAAAGTTGGAAAAACCCTAATGACACCCAATTCAAATTATAACATCATGATGTGGAAGAGATACTGTTTTTTCCTGCTCTTACACAACTGAGTGTCACGACTTTCTGTAACGCGTCAGTTAGAACGGCTGTTCTCAATCTGAAGGTCAGGAGCCGTGAGATAAAAAGGTGTCACAAGATGATCACTTATTGTTTTGACTTGTGGGCATGTGATGAGTGTTGGCGAGAAAACGTCTTTGATCTGATTGGTCGGTTTATTAGTTAAGTTACGTATTCAGGAAGCTACAGCCAGATTGAGATCTGTGTTATGAAAGATCACTGGATGAACTACTGTACATGCAGAATACACACAGTCACAACAAGATGAGTCAGCCACACTGAAGCAGCATCACGCTAATGTCTGTTTTCATAACATCATTAATCTGTCGATTATTTTTAACTGATTAGTAAAGTGTCAGGAAGCGGTGATAAAAGAAAAAACTAACAACCACAACTTCCCAGAGCTCAAGAAGACGTCATCAAATGTGTTTTTTTTATCGCTTTGCTCTCACTACGTACAGGAACCGAGGAGTCTTACCAACCCAAAAACCTCAAACCATCCCCAGCCCTCATGATAACATCAGAAAAGAGCCTGGTGTGTGAGCTGCATTACAGAGAAGCAACAGCAACCTGCTTTATCTAAATATGAATTAAGTTTTATCTGTTCGGGAAATCTCATTCAGGTTAACAAATGAACACAAGTTCACATGCAACTATAATCAATAGTGAAGCTTTCAATCCTGCACACAATTAAGGGTTGCACTTCATTCTAGACACTGGACTGCCTCATGCAATGCAACGATTAATCAATTATTTGTTAAGAACTGAATTAATCATCAACTATTTAGCAAATCGAAGTATCAGTTTGAGTCATTTTCTGAGAAAAAATATCCAAATTCTCGGATTTCGGCTTCTCAAATGTGAACATTTCCTGGTTTCTTAACTCCTCCGTAACAGTATACTGAATATCTTTGAGGTTGGATGTCAACATAGTCTTTGAGATCAACATTTTTTCTCCTCCATTTTCTGACATTTTATGGACCAAACGAATGAGTTAAAAAGATGAAAGACAGATTAATCGAGCATGAAAATATGTGTTAGTTGCAGCCCTAAAGCAAATATTCCAAATTAAACATTGTATTAATACAACAACAGTCACTCTCATGCATCACATTGTTGATATAAGTCAATAACAGAGAGGTAAATATCATGCAAAGACAAATACAGTACCCAGGAGCACTGTGATAAAGACTCAGTGCTGCTTGTTGAATAAACTGAGCTGAGGAGATGTCCAAGTTGGCAGCAGGAGCAGAGCACATGTTACATAACCCTGAGAGCCCAGAGCCAACAGCTGATGTTAAATACAACCTCTCCTCTCTGCATGACACTATTATTATTAACACTCCTGCAGGCTTTATCTGTACACTGTCAGAGCCGCAGATAAAACAACCATTCTGCACTCACATCAGAGAGAAATATCTTAGAAATTCTCCTTTTTTATCAGTGCAATAAGAAGTGCTACCTAGCATTTAGCTGCTCTGGCATGGAGCAGGGTTTCACATACCTGACAGCCCTTTTTGTGGTGAAATCCAACCACCACGATGTGCAGCACAGGTCCCTTTAGTTCGTCTCTGCCGTGAGACTCCATGACCCCCCCTGGGTGTTTTTGCTTTTGGCAAGTCCTGTGTTGTTGATAACTCTGAAGTCGGACGTAAACACGTAAACAAGGCTGATTTCCACCCCCTTAAATCGATGCAGTCCGCAGCAGACAGACAGGGAGCAACACAAGCACAGTGGAGATGATTTTCTCTTCCGCTTCGTCCCCACTGCATCAGAGAGGACGAACAGAGCGGGAGGGTTCGCCGCTGCTCACTTCCGGTTTCGTCACCAAGACGTTACTTCATGTGTAAAGCTTCATTAATCGATTAGTTGTCAGCTATGAAATTAATACCAAACTATTTTGATAAGCTATTAGTCATTTTGAGTATTGACGATCTCTGACTTCTTAAATGTGAATATATTAAGATTTTAAGATGTTTAACAGCGAAAATAACTGACAGATTAATCAGCAATGAAAATAACCATTAGTTGCAGCCCTAATATAAAGATCATACATGAATTCATATTTGGCAGAAAAAGCGGTGAACGGTTTGGCACTGACTAAATGATGATTATGACTTAGCAACATATTGTTTAGTTTCTAAATGTCCTGGTCTGTCTGAAGTCAAATCTTGGAATTTAGTAACAGATAAAAAAATCCAATTAATTTCACAATGATGTTAAGTGCACCTGTCGTGGCGCTGAGGTAAAAACGACAAATTTCACATTACAAGGCAAAATTGTCTCAGTCCTTCCAAAACTTATATATTTTTCTGATTGAATTCAATTTTCACAGAGATTCAATGAGCCTCATAAAAATATTAACTCAGACAACAGGACCTGACAGACTCCAGAAACAGGGATGGTTTATTATCTTGACCTTGACTGTCTTATCTTTGTTACAGTAAAAGAATGACATCATGTGATTGATCAGCACAAGCAGCGCCATCATGTGGAATTGAATTGAACAACATAATTGGGTCTTCGAGTCTCTTCACTTTACATGATATCTATTCAGTTGTATTTTGGATCGGTGCTAAAACACAGACGAAACTAATCTTTGCTGCAGCAGTCGCTCATTGAATTGCTTTGGGTTCGATTGCTTTTGTCTAGTCAACCCACGCTCTTCTATCTATTGGTTCTGGCTGCGCGCGAAGTCTACACATCGAACATGGCGGCTACTCCGGCAACCAATCCCTCTCAGCTGCTCCCACTTGGTATGTAAACGCTATAAGTAACGTTGAGTTTCTGTTTTTTAGATAATTAATGATGAATTTGCGTTTCAAATCAGAGTGTGATGTTGTGGAGTTCAGATATTGGTGATGTTTTGTTAGCTTGTTCGCGTTAGCATCATGCTTTCATGCGCATCGCTATACATCTCTACCCATGCGCCATTTAGGTACTGCTGACAATTCTATGACAGTCAACTGAATATTTTTGGTTTGCATTGACTAAATGGAAAGTAGAAAATAAACAATTGGGGCTGCAACTATAACTTATATGATTTATTCTCCAAATGGTTTGTCTTACAAGATATCAAGTGTACCATCATATGAAGAATTTCAAGCAAGAAACTGAGTATTGTACAAAAAAAAAGAAACATCAGAAAGTTACTGGGTTACTAATGTCTCTCTTTTCCACCTTTTAGAGCTTGTGGACAAATGTATCGGCTCCAGAATTCACATCGTGATGAAAACCGACAAAGAAATTGTCGGCACCCTGCTGGGATTCGATGACTTTGTCAGTATCCTTTTCAGGTTACCGTCCAATAACGAATGTTTAATATGCTGCATAATTTTACTGTTTGCTCCGAGTTTTATTCCAGGCTATGTCCTTAACTCAGTGTTTCAGATATGGTCCTGGAAGATGTGACAGAATTGTAAGTACACTTCTTGCTTTTGTATTAAGTGCACTTACTTTTAACTGCCTACATGTTTGTTACATTAACTTACTCTTATATCTGTGTTACAGTGAAATCACACCAGAGGGAAGGAGGATAACCAAACTTGACCAGATCCTCCTGAATGGCAATAACATCACTATGGTATGAAAATATCCCACATTGGCCATGTTTACTTTCACTTTATAGGCTCACAAGTCTAACTTACACCTTCACATGATCTGTTACTGTTGCAGAAGACCTTCACAGTATAATTCATATTCATGCAATTTGTTTTGACAGCTCATACCTGGAGGAGAAGGTCCTGAAGTATGAGAATCATCGCTGGATGATGAGACAGTTTTGTGTTGTGGATAAAAGCCTTTCCCTGTGTTGTGTTTCTTAGTTCATTATGATATTATTCTTGTTTTTGATTTTTTTTCTTCTTGATCTTGAGGGTAAAATATTTTTGTAATAAGATTCCTAATTGAGTAAAGATGAATTAGAAGTGTCATGAGTCACACATGGCAAAAAGCATTTGTTTGTTTTGTTTTTTACAAATAAATGAGAATCCAACAGTTTGAAAAAATGTTTTTTTTTTATTTATCGATTTCTTTTTTTTCAAATTAAAAGTTGTACTTATTAACTTAGTGCAAGTGTTGGTACAAAGTGTCATCATACAACAGCAGTGATAAAACTTGAATCCAGTTGGGGTTTTTTTATTTTTAAAGAGGAAAAATTGAAAACTGATTCAGATGTACATGCAGCATGACTGAGCAGAGAAAAAATGGAGAAAAGTTGAAGAAGAAGAAGAGGAGGAGACTTGTAGAATCTGTCCTCTTCCCTCCTGCTTCAGTACATGGAAGGTTTCTCCTCTCCTTTTGGGTTGGTCACCTTCTCCAGATTCTTGCTGATGATGTCATACAGCTCGGCCTACGGTAAACACAGAAAAACTGTTTAAATTTTCCACTAGGACAGAACGGGGGTAAATACTTCTTAACTCGGATCGGTCTGACTCACGTAGAAGCCGCGAAGATCGAACACAATCACTCTGATATCAGAGTAGATGGTCTCGTCCTTCTCGTGGACCAAAGAGCGGTAATCCATCTGGAGGTAGAGAATGCCTAGTTAAAAGTTTTTATAATTTTACAGACTTCAAAACAGCTGTTCTATGTTGTTTTGATTAAACAACACAAGGAAATAGTACATTTCTTGGGGACTATTTTCAGTGATGGATTAATCCACATTTGATGCTCCAGTGCGTATTTGTTGCAGCACGATGGTGTATGTGAGATGGAGTCAAAATAAACTACAGTGTCTTTTATTCTCTAAGATAAAGACATTGTGAACACTCACCACATGAGTCTCTTTGGAAGCTTTTGCAACAGCATCCCCTCTCTCTGAAAAGTACCTGGATAATAAAACAGAAAAGGTTACAGTCAAGAAAATGTACTCTTGTTGACAACCAAATTTACCATGAAAATCCTGTACTCTTAAAGATTTCTGTTAAATGTTTGTCTGCCAAAACAGCTGATGAAGTAGACACACTATAGATATTAAATGGTAGCACTTCCCACCATTGCACACACACAAGCAACATTTATATTCAGCCTACTTGTTGATGTTGGCCTGAAAAGCATCGACTTTGGTCTTCACTGCACCAAATCTCTCCAAGATTTTCTCCTGTGGTGAAAAATATAATTTGCAGTCCATTAAAATTTGACATGATTAGATCAAACTGTGTTAATACGAATACGAAAACATGAGGAAAATGGAAACGAACCTGAACAGCGACGCCAAAGTCATTTCCATCTTCTATTTTTGGGATGAGGTGCAGAATCCAGCTGGAGACCTACAACAACAGCAAAAACAATCACACGATTAATTTATCCATTATTTCAGTAGGAATCCAGTCATCCTTCATCTCAACAGTGAAGGCCATTCACTCACGGTGATGATGGTCTCTCTGAAAGCAACAATCTCTGGTTTCACTCTATCTAGAAGCGCCATGACCTTCTCATTCCCCTTGATGTAGCCACATTTGGGAGCTGAAAGGACAAAGAGAAGAAATGAGGCGTTCAATGTCATGCACACTGTGTGCACGTGCCACAAGATGAGAAAACACTTTTACCTTTCTTCTTTTTCTTCTCATCATCTTCATTCTTGTCTGTCTCCATTTCCTGCAAGATCAATTTCACACAGTCATAATGGGCAGTCATTGCACAGGGGTAAAGTGAATACAATCTAATCTCAGGCAGGATTAACCTGGTTAGGGGTCTTAAATAAAATGTTGATTGCATTATAGAGAGAGGTGTTTCTGCTATTTATCCTACCCTCTTTTACATACATTTGGTGGACTAAATAATGGTCAGTACAGCACAATGTATTTTAAACAAAACCTGAACATTATAACCTTCATGAAGGGAGGATTTGTTGCAGGACCTTGAATTACACTGCATTAGTTCTACCTGGTGTGTAATAAACAGAATTTGCACCCTGTCAGCAAACTTCGTACTGTTATATAAAAGGTATTAAAAAAAGATTTTGACAGCGGGTCCCCTCTACAAGACAATGCTTCAACACTCGGCAAAAAAGCAGAGACATAAAGATAATGTTTTTGATTGTCAGATGGTTTTGTCAGGATGACCGGTTGCATGGTTTGATATGTCTTAGCAGGAAACTCACAGGTGCATTAACGACTGCTGCACCCCATTTTAGGGCGGGATCCTGCTATGGTACATGCTGGCTCACTATCCCTGTCTCTGGGACACTTAATCGAACTGAGTCACTGTTATCAAGTCCACATGTGTTTTTGCTTCTGTGACAAGTCAAAATGTCAGTTAATAATCAAACGGTGAACCTGCAGCCATTTGGGCCCCTGGAGATCTAATTTGTTCAATTATCTGATTAAAAGGAAAAATATGATGAAAACAAGTGGACCTTATAATTGCAGTAATATTCAATGTGGCTCAGCTGGTACAGCAACAGACCAGATAATAGACCAGAATGCAATGCGACAGGACCTGTTTGATCACTCTTACAATAACTGGCACCGCCTTCACCTGCACAGGTTGGCTCATGCCCTCCTCGGAAAGCGGAAAACAAATAAACTGCAGCCGAATGAACTCGCGGGAAGTACTTAAAACCCCCGTTTGTGCGCCAGGAATCTATGAACTTGTAGTTAAGACACACATGTTGACGTGCATAAGACTGGCGGATGGAGGTGCTCTCACCTCGTCCTCTGGGGAAGGAGGGTCGGGTATGGGGATGTCCAGGGGAGCCTGGAGCGATGTCATGTCTGTGATACTGAGGGCTTCATCCTGCAAAACACACGAGACAGGATGAGGAGAATGATGAAGGCACAGGTTAGAGGCCAGTGAGGTCGTGTGTTAGACTGCTGGACTTGCTGACCCTGAGCAGAGCATCCAGCTGCACAATCTTCTGGGGAATGTAGTTAGAGAACAAATTCTCTGCCTGAAAGACACAAATGAAACAAAAAAGATCAACGTTGAAGCTGCTTATTTTGAATAAATTTGCAAATAAAAAAACAACTTGTAAATGTGTGGCCCAACAAACCTCTTGATACAGGTACTGCCGGTAGTTATCGACCTGTGGGAAGTGGAAAAGAGCATAAAGAGAGGAAAACATCAGATTATTTTCTTGCTGACTCATGTTGTAAAAACCTTTTGGATTTACTTTCGTTTTCCTCTCACACGGAGACTTTCCGGTTCTTTAACTACCAAAAACGGACTATTTTCTCACATATTTGTTCGCAACATTTCCCAAACAACCCGACTGAAAACACACGGTTCATTTTTAAGCCTTTTAACGGTGCAGCTATCGCACGTCAGCCTGCTGCACCTGAACGCATCGCGTGTGCACACAAACATACCTTAACTTGGCTCGCGCGGCTTATCTTCAGGGTCGACGCCTTGGACATGACTGAGCGGACTTTTTCAAGTTAAGAGACGGAAAAAAATGCGTCCAGAGACGATTTGAAATGAAATCAGAGGTGAGTGCGGGTTCAGGGGAGGACAATATGTCGCGCCAGTGTGATTTCTTTATTTCCTCATTCAGTTTACTTTCGATTTGGTGTGGGATGATGCAGTTTGCGCCTCCCACTGTCTCCCCCTCTCGGGGTAATCTTAGGTAGTTTCCCAGTGTAAATGCTTAAAACCTCAGTTTGCATGCTCAAAATACAATAGATGAGCTGTCATACCCTTACAATAAGTATAATATTAATGATGAGGAAGAAATCTTCACTGCTGCGCCACTTGTTGATATGATTGATTAGTGATAAAATTAACAACAAATATTTCCAAAATTTAATCCCTAAAGATACACAGTGTAAAATACTTCACTCAATACTAAATTTGATTTAAGTGAAAGTATTTAAGTTTAATCAAGAAAATGTAGCCTACTTAAAAGTAAAAGTATTAAATGCAGAAAAATGTGACTGTTGATTATTACTCATGCATTAATGTAAAAGGTGGAGCTAATTTTGAACTGTTTAATAGAAGACTGCAACTTTATTTCCATTATTGATGAATCTTCTTGATTCCTCCATTAATTGATTGATTGTTCGGTTTATTAGAATTCTAAGAGGAGCGGGAAATGCCAGCACAATTATGCAAATTATCCACAGTGACACCATCATTGAAAGATCAAAGCAACACCATAGTAAGATCAAAGCACAATGTTTTTAGAATGATTACACATGAAGAAGTACACGATGGCATACTTCTTCATACCTGTTTCTAAAATGAAACAAATGGTTTAGAAGAGGGAAATGACTCTTTGGGTGCAACTGCTCACCAGTAGAGAATAGGTCAGATGCAATCTTTGTCAATGGGTTGCAAGCAGTGGTGGAAATACCCAAGTACATTTATTGAATTACTATTCTTCAGTGCAGTATAGAGAGAAGTTGCACTTTTTACTCCACTACTTTGACAACGAGTTATGAAAATGTTAAGACAAAAGATGATGTGTGTAAGATTTTATTTCTTTTTATAATGCTATTGAAAGAGATGTTGACAGTCGGTTTTTACATTAGTGTTGCACTGAAAATTTAAATTCTAGTATTCTGACAACCCATATTAGGAATGGATGCAGGAAACAATAACACTATAGCTACACCATTAATAGTAACAATAAATGGATGATATAGTATATGATAAGCAAGCATTTTGACAAGCCACTTTAATAATTTAGTAACTGACCATACAAATTCTCACACTGTCAATAATATATATTTATAATAGACAAATTCCTTGTTATGTTTTGACATAGGCCTGCTTGGCCAATAAAATTGGTTGTTTTTTCTTGCTAATGCGTTTAAAAATATTGATGTTCTACTTACTGTGGGATATTTACCTTTCAATTAAATACAGTTTCTGAATACCCCCTTAACCACTGTTCTTTCTGAGGGGCCACAAGCAAAAATGTTGTCAACTTCTACTGAGTTGCACTTGTAGCTTTTATTTTGAAAAACAGAAAACAGACCGGAACTAGAGGCGGAAGTCGAGACGTCAAAGTTTAGTTCCGTGTTTGAAAGTAGCAGCAGCTAGCTACTGGGACTACTGGGAGCCACAGATAGTGCCAGCAGCTTGGTGTGGGTGAGATATGTGAGGTTAAAATCGCGTTACATTTTTATTAATGCCAACACAAGTCTTGTGGACGATTCGCGGAGGGAGGAAATAACTGTCGGACCAGGTGAGGACGGTAACTTTGATTTAACGGACATGTGTGCACTTTGTTCTGCTGCTTTTCAGTGACTCAAAGTTTCGGTTTCAACTCACGAGAAATGTTGTTGTTGTTTGCATGGCCTTTGAAAACGAACAACTGGCTCCTCTAAATTCGTATGAGATGAGATTTTTTTAACCGTGCAGAAACTTTAACACAACAATGTTTGGTCCGGTTGTGGTTTTATTCATCTCGTGATCTCATAATCAGCTGGACCCTTGTTTACTTCTTTGACGTCACGATCAGGACTTTCCAAAAGTAGTCATAGTAGTCAAAGTAGAATACGAAATACGTTATTATATAGTGTATTAATAGTGACTATTGACAAGTGACACAATGGAAATAAATGATAAACATAAACATTAAAAACATGACCCTTTAAAAATATGACATATTTCTCATTTTACACCTGAGGCTGAGCGCAGGCATTTTCCAGGTTTCCCTTTTGATGACTTGGACTGATAATGACTTTTGTGACGTCATAATCTGCATTTTTTTTCTCTCTTTCCTTCTGTGTAAATATTACATTATCTTACTACATGTGAATTCCCTCCACAAGGATCAATATCTTAACTTATCTTATATTTACTCTTTCTTATATTAAGTGAATGTTTGCACCCACCCAAGAGGATGTGTGTCGTTTTCAGAGGTTTGCGTGGAGACGTTGCTTTTAGTGAAAGTGTAGTAAAACACAAAATATTATTTGATGAAATACTGACTTATCAGTTGATTGATTAGTCAGAAAAGAGATCAATCATCATGTCAATCATGTTTGTTCTTGGAATTTAACAATTTCCCAACTTCCCCTGTCTGACAGCGATGAGCGGCAGCCCTGCTTCTGTCCAGATGGACGAGGTGAGGAGGAGATCCCAGTCCCTCCTGTCCTCCTCGGGTTCAGCTCAGGATGTGAAGGCCGACGTCCAGACCATGGCCGGCATCCCGCTGCCTCTGTCGGAGAAGTACCGTCACTTGGGAGTGGAGGCCATGTTGAGGGAGAACACAGCCGGCCGCATCAGGCAGGAGGTGAAGTTTTCTTAGCCTGAACTCATCGTGCTGCGGGGGCTGCTGGGATAGATATCACCTGACACCCAATAAATGTAAAACTAAGTGAACTTTATTTTCACTACTTTAATTATGAAAAAAAAAATTCTGCAAAGAAAAAAAAAAAGTAGCTTTAATCAATTTATCTTGCACAGAGTGGACACATTCTTATTTAAAGCTGAGTGATGTTTGGCCACTAGGGGGCAGGAAAACTCCTCCAAACTCAGCTATGCATCCATACAAACAGGGCGTATGAATGAAGGGCTGACTGATGTGGTGCGTTCAACCAAAAATATGAATTTCTGTGGCACATCTTAACTTACATAAAAACGAATATAAATAAAAACACTGACTCACTGGTGGAAAATAAATGTTTTCTGTCCTGTATATCGATGTAGGAACCTCAATGGCATAACAGTTTGCATACATTTCTCCTGTACTTCAGGTTCTGGAGTCTTTGAGTAGACTGG
Organism: Haemulon aurolineatum; assembly: GCA_038406115.1. Taxonomy (NCBI): domain Eukaryota; kingdom Metazoa; phylum Chordata; class Actinopteri; order Lutjaniformes; family Haemulidae; genus Haemulon; species Haemulon aurolineatum. The sequence goes on along the minus strand of JBCAUF010000072.1, from coordinate 1,888,408 downwards.
TCAAGGCCTTGAGTATCCTGGAGAAATATGGCTGTAACCTGACCAGTCCCACCAGGCCCAGATACTGGAGGAGCGTCAAGCACAACAACCCCGTCTTCAGGACCACAGTGGATGCCATCAAGGTGAGCAAAAGTTGGATGTTTCTGCCTTAAACAGTCCTTTGGTGCAGATCTTCACTTCTTATATGATTTTTTTAAATGTAATTCTGCAAAATACTACTCATTTTCATGTAGAAAATGATATTAGGAGGGCCTTTCTTTTACATATAAATTTCTGAATCATGCACACAATCAAGAGCAAATATTCCAATCTTCCTGTGCTTCCTCAGGGAGGCCGGAGAGTCCTCTTTCTGTACGGATACACCAATCAGCAGGTAGACGGCCTCAGTTTCCCCGACGAAGTCACCGAGCCGGACACGGACAAAGTCGCTGCAGTGACGCTGGAGGTCATGACCTTACGCACAGAGGTGGACATGCTCGTCAAGGTTCGTATTTGTTCGCAAGCGGCATTGTTGTTGTTATTGGGCTGCATTTTGTGGAAGAAATTCACTGTATTTTGTTTCTTATATGTTTGTTTGTTCAGGGCACCCATCCTCACCTAGAATACTTCAAAGATATCATCCCATTTGTCATCCAGCAGGTCTGTACCAACATTTCAAGAGGTTTTATACTCAAATCTGTCAAATGCATCATTCAAGTAAAGATGTCATATCAGGTTCCTACCAGTAGTTAAAATCATATTGCAATTATTTTTTACAGAAGTTACGATTGCAGTATGATCCACCATTTGAAGGAATGATCACTTGTGCATCACAATATTCGTGTTCACTGAATAGAAATCTTGACTATAGGACATATCACCCATTATTTCCTTTTATCCATGGCCATATTTTGAGTTTGGTCCTGTTTTGATAAATTGTGCAGCCACAGAGTGGATTTTCTGCAAAGTGCCCAAAGTAAATTAGGTTTTCTTTGATCATCTGTCTTCATGCACTTGTCGTGTTTTCTTTCATCCACCTGCATGTTGAAAGTGTTAACAGTGTTGACTGTGATGCTGGTTTCTGCAGGAGAAGGCAGTGAGCAGTGACGCTGCCGTCATCCCGCCCGGAGAGGAGCAGCAGGGAGACAAACTCAAGGCCCTGTCTCTTCCACCCAAACCCACTCAGAGCCCCGTAGCACAGCCCCTGAAACCATCGACGGGTGAGCTCGGAGCCTTTTCTCAGGATGTTTTTTACAGGTCCATTGGCGTGGGATTGAAAGTGTGAACCAAATTTGTTCATTTGGTTGTAGATAATTGTTTTTTTATTATTAGTATGCACCAGAAGCTTCAAACATTAGAGGCCTAAATACAATACTGTCTTTCTTTTTTCTTTATGTCCAGGCCCTCCTGCAGCAGGTGACTGTAATTTGTGCGGCGGTCCGTCCTCTCTGGTTTGCCCATCTTGCGAGAACAAACCATTCTGTGACGCCTGCGACGACCTCTTCCACCGCCACCCGAGCAGAGCCAACCACAAGAGAGACAAAATCCAGAAAACCAAACAGGGTGTGTGGGATGACATCAAGCTCTAACAGAGGAATTCATCAGGGCGCAAAAAGACTTAAGACGTTTATTTGTTTGTTTTTGTGTGTGTAGAAAAGTGCTGCATCTGTGGGATTTCTGATGTCTACGCTCACTGCTCCACTTGCGTCCAGAGGCTGTGCCTGAACTGCGACAGGCTCTTCCACTCTCACCCCGACCGCAAAGGACACAACAGAACTATTACCACACCAGCTAAAACATCCAGGTGAGGAGAGCAGGAACTTCAAACCGACTCACCGTTGGGTTCGCTTCCTCATTTGGCAGCAGTGTGGTCTAATTTAGAGCTGTGGTTAGACTAAGAGTCGCTTGTCCCCTCATGCTCAAAAGCTGGTTATGAAGTCAGAATTCAGGACAGACTTTACAATTTTCTTTTCTTGAGGATGTGTGAACTCAGAAAATGAGAGATAAAGATGCAGCTGGCATCCAGAAGCAAACATGAAGGATTTAAACCTTATCACCTGATTTCTTTTGCAGATTTTAAATGTGCAAAGGTTAATCCTGAGTGAGAAGTTCATCTTTAAGATTAAAGGTCCCATATTATGAAAAACCTGTTTTCTCTGGTCTCTACATATATAAACTGGTCCTACCTGAGCCTACCAA
>JBCAUF010000072.1:1800983-1811837 GCA_038406115.1 Haemulon aurolineatum | reverse complement strand
CTCTCTCTCTCTCTCACACACACACACACACACACACACACACACACACACACACACACACACACACACACACACTAAAGTTATTATTTTCCCCTTACTTTCTATTTGTGCCTATTGTTTGTTTTTACTCCCTTCTCCTGACTCTCCTCCTCTGACTGCTGCTCTCCTCAATAACATGAGCGGGGTATTTTCCGACTCAGCTGCTTGATTAAATTTAGTTCAGAGTATAAACATAATGCTGGGACATCTCGAGCCAGGATATCGGCTCTGGGTGAACGCATATTCAAGGGTTAAAAATAACCTTTTGTTATCTTGTACCCTGCTTTTATTGAGGCACGTCTGTAAACATCTATAAAAATGCATTTTGCGCACTTGTTTTCTCAAAACATATTCTATTGAGCCGTTCTGATACAATAATTCAGCTGCTGCTCAGGTTTGTTATTGTGCGAGAGTCTGCAGCCATGCTGGCGGCTTGGGGAGGCTTTAAATGTCTGCTCATTAGCACCAAACGCAGAGTATAGCTGAGGCTCATGGGACTGTCTTTAGTTTTGCAGGTTTTGCACAAATTAATATAATGATGAGCTCTTATAGTTCATCCACTGGGGATAAATGCCTGTGCAAGATTGAATAGCAATCCATATAGGCTACTGGCTGTTGAGACGTTTCATCAAAACCACAAATCTCAACCTCATCATGGCACTTGAGGAAAAGTCAGGCGATCACAATCGACTCAGTAGGATTGATCCTCTGGAGACAACGAATGTCTGTACAACATTTCCTGCCAATACATTCAGTTTTTGCAGAGATATTTGTGTGTGTATTGTAGTGTACTGAATAACCTCTAAATGTAAAAAGTGTTAAATCATCCACACACATGATGAGTGGTTAATACAATTGATTTCTTCCAAAATGTGAGTGTTGTTCTTCTAGAGACCATGTCCGAGGTGAAGTAAAATTCATAATTTATTCAGATGGATGCTCAGGATCTGGCCAAAAAAATCAATAAGACTAACATTTATAATGGTCTAAAGTCTTGGACTAGAGGAGTCTGTGCCGTATTTCTGAATTGAATTAATCAAAGTATGAGCACGTCGAAGCCCGTCCTTGTGAATTAAAAACTCGCAGGTTCCCCCTTAAAGTTCCCCTCAAATTGGAGTCAAACGTCAGGAGAAAATTGCAGGGTATTTTTTTTTTCACCCATAAATTCTGGTTCACGCTGACTGACTGTGGTGAATAAAGTTTTCTTTTACCTTCCACTCCATTATTACTGAAGCTGTAAAAATATTTTAAAGGGAAAACTCATTAACCTTGGCAACCTCTACTGGCAAAAATAGGAAATGCAACAACATTTATTATAATGATGGTACAATATTAATGAAAACACTCCTTTATATTATAATACGTCTTTTATCTCTCTTCTCTAATGCTTTCAGAATGCTTCTTTTTTTCTCCATGTTTTTCTAATCTTTACATTTCTGGAGACAAACTGGACTGAAATAAACACGTCCAGAGTCCACTACGGCTTAGAAAATCGTTTTCATCAGTTTGGCAGTGATTGCATCTTTGTGAGCCAATTCATCGGGTAAAGGAACGTAAAACACAAGGGAGTGGGGAAGGGGTCAATTACCAGAGAAGGATCTGTTACGGACCTGAACATGAAGGCTCCTTTTTATTCAGCGGAGCGAACTTCCCGATCCTGATGTCAGCACATTTCAGGGTTAAAGTCAGACAAAAGGTGGTTGACCTGTGGAATGGGCTGATGGCAGATAAAGAGTTTAATATGTGTACTGCATTCATAGATAAGTGTTTAGTTTTATGTTTTTTTAGGTTTGCTTTTTGGTCTCGACTTTAATTATCAAAGTACCATGGGGCTTCTGTCACTGGTAATTCATTAAAAATACATTCATGCAGTATTTAATAAACGTTTTCTCCTGTTTACTTTGCAGTCTCTGTCTCAGCGTTACCAGAGGCAGCTTTCATCTGTAGTCAGAGGTAAATAAACTAAACTACAGAGTACAGTGACTTCTGACCTCCTGTATGTTGAAGACAAATGTTTCTATCAAGTATGGTGTAGATAAAAGACTGAAATAAGTCTGTCAACATGTGTTATCTCTTTGTGGATGCCATCTTTATCTCATTTCATTCCTCTCTTTGTGTCAGATGAAGTATCTCGAGTGCTGCCCTCACTCGTGATGGTGGACAGGGCTTCGCCTCGCCCCAAAGTGGCCGCCCACGTCACTGGCAGCTTTGTGCCCAAACTAGAGCGAGACGGAGGAAGTGAGTCCTGCAGAAATGAATCACGCGCAATGACGTCTGAATATAATGAGCAGATTTTGGCTGCTTGGTTTAAAATGTATTTATGACCTTATTGATTGATGATCAGTGGGGACCAGACTAAACAGGCATTTGCTTTGGTTTAAAGTGCCATCAAAACTTTGATTGAATCGGCCTGCACCAGAGTATATTCCAACTTCAGCCATTTTAATTTGGTTTGACTACTGAAGGCCAACAGGCTGGATCAATTCCACTTTTCTTTTAATTAGCTCAAATAAAGATTTACAGTCAGATGTGGCCTTGTCAACATGGCAGCGTGCTGAGTACAGCTGTAGAGTGAAAGATACCATTTCATGAATAAAAATTCTGATGGTACAGTAAGTCATAATTATGTGATATGATGTTAAAATGTTGCTTTTTGAAGTCAGAATTACGCTAACGATAGAAACAAAAGCAAAAACATCACTTAGAAAGGCAAAGTTTTAATTTTAACCTCATGATTTTGTTTTATTTCTAAATCAATTTTGAATTCCTTTTTATCCATTTAATCAGTTTCTACTCTCTCATAATTTTAAGTATAACCATAAGTTTGAATTATCATAATTGTATTCATGTTTGTGATCACTAACTTCATCTGTATTTTTTTTCTTCTCTTGATGGAAATGAATCTGCTCTAAATATGTTTGTTTGCGTTCCCACAGCTCCAGTCTCTGCCGGTCGTCGGGTTCAGGGGCAGAAGATTTCGTGGTGGGAGGGGCACAAGGGGCTGGCCTTCCTCCAGGACGTCCAGCTGGTGGACGGGGAGCTGGTGGTGCCGCAGCCCGGCCTCTACTACGTCTATGCCCAGACCTACTTCAGACACACCCACTCCCTGGAGGAGGAGGGCGAGGACGGCGAGGAGGCGGAGGACAGGGGGAGACCCCTGCTGCAGTATGTCTATAAAAAGGTGAGTGTCGCATCATGTTTTTCATCTCTTGGTTTTTCTTCTTCACTCTGCTCTGTTGCTCTTTCGTGACCTGGATTTGACATATTTTATAAGATCCTAGATTGTTTGGTTTGTAAAAAAAAAAAAGGAAAAAATCTAATGAAATATCATCACAATTACCCAAAGTGTCCCAAGTGACAGCTTGGTTTTGATTTAATTGAACGACCGCAGACTGATGAGTCACAGCAGAGGAGTCTCTTTGGATGGTCGTCTCCTTTGAGTCTGACTACTCAAATGTTATGACTAATATGAATCCAGACAGTGAGTATGTGTTGCATCACAACGGGGGAAAACCCTGCTGCTTTGTCAATTAAATCTCAATAAAAGTGGTTGCAACTGTAAATAGAGTATTGCATCAAACAAATCTTACCAACATCTAACATGAGTTATATCAGATGAAACAACATCTGTCTGGCTGAAAGTTAAAAAATCAATCCGACCCATTATAAAGATAAATATCAAGGCTTTTTCTTTACTATTTCAAGATAAAGTCTGTTATTCTATCACCATGAAAAGGAATGAATTTGCTCTGAGATGTTTTCCAGTGTTGGGTTTGTGTATTCAAGGGCATTTCAAGTCGACTCAGAAGTAATATGAATGTTTCCGATGAGCTTTGAAGATCGTTTACATTTCTATCGCAGATGTGTCCCTTTAAGTAATTTATGCACCAAACAAAGACCAAATGTGATGATTTCATGAAGCAAATACAAGGATGCGTAAAATTTTCCAAGTAGTCCACACATTGACCAACCATGTTTGTCTCAGGCTGAGGTCTGTTGGTGGATCTCAGAGTCTGCGTTTGGTTTCACCTGCATGATAAACGTTTGGACAAATCTGAAACGACTCGTCGGCTGCACCCCGAGCTGCATAAAAAACGCAAACTATTGAGCCAACAATTACTAATCAATCAGTTGATCTTGGTGCTGATGGCTGAAAATTCATCACTCATTTGACACACAAACACTGCACAATCACCTCACATCTTTGCACCCTCTCACTCACCTGTCCTCCTCCCGCCAGGTGAGCTCCTACCCGGTTCCCATCCTGCTGATGAAGACGAGCCGAACCTCCTGCTGGTCCCGGGGCTCCCAGTTTTCCCTGCACTCGGCCCACCAGGGGGGGCTTTTCCCGCTCAACAGCGGCGACCGCCTGTTCGTCACGGTGACCAACGCCTCGGCCGTGGACATGGACGAGAAGAGCAGCTTCTTCGGGGCGTTTCTCATCAGCTAGACACTCAGATGCTGGACTCGGGATCGCAGGCTGATCTACAGACACTAACAAGTTTTTTAGCGTTAGCGATGAGTGAACCAGTCTGATAAAACATCGAGTTGTTGCAGCCAAGAGAGACTGAAAAGAAACTGAAAAGCTGCAGCAGCATTTCATTGGGAAGTCTTTCCTTTCTTCTTCCTCTTTTTACATTTTTTTTTAACAACATCAAAAACCGAAAGGAACTGACAACACTGGTTTTTGGTGGTGGAGAAGAGACTAATGTGGATTTCAAGCTACGTGTTTGTATGAAAGCCAATCAAACCTGACAAATATTTGTACTGGATTGTACTAAAGTTAGTGTGGCCTGGACTCGACAGAGATTACACTGTGTTGTACAAGTATCTCTTAAAGGCAGAAGTCCAAGTGTGTTTTTCAAGGTGTGCAGGAGAATAGATCCTCTGATTACATTTAGACAAAATATTGAATTGCTCGTAATCGAAGCATAAGGCTAGCTAAACTACATCTACTTCTACATAGACTGTTTACTGAGCTGTAATTCTGCAGCAAAGTGAATTCAGATGTGATTTGCCAGGTTGTTTCTCATTCGTTTGTTCATTTTTCTCTGATGCCTGATTTGTAGCAGGTTTTTGTCCGTATGTGACCAGCACCTTGGATTTCTCGGGGTTTTTTTCCCCAAGATAAATCCTTGAAGTGCTTCTACCCTCCAAAAGAGTGTGGAATGACATACAGAGGATAAATACTACAAGCTCAAGTAGCAGCGCAATCTACCATGCTTTAGCTAAGTTCAATACAGCCGCTGGTTTTCTCCACAAGGGGGTGCTGTTGGGTCACTGTAAGCTTAGAGTGACACATGCAAGGAAAGTCGTAGCAGTTTACACCTTTGCAAACATCGCACTCCATCCATCTCATTAATTTTTACAGCGAATGTCAGATGATTAATTCTTTCCTGGATCTGCCTCTGAGAAATGCTTGTATATAACATCAGTGATCACCTGAGTCCACCTACACGTTAGGTGATTCTCTGGATGTGTGATTTGTGTAAAGATGTAAATATTGTGCTCTATTCTGTGTTTTTATTTTTTTCCGACAAGCCTGCAGATTCTGAGTCTGACACCTGCCACCATCACAGGCCTCTCAAGACAGTTGGATCTTGGTTGCTCGAGGTGTAACATCATCACCTCTTCCTCCATTAGAGGTTTACTTTAGGTTTTAAAGCACTGCTCCTCGCTAATCAGGCTCAGCCCTCGTGTTTTCGTTGGCAGCCTCTCGTTCTGCTGTCAGTCCTCCAGCTCGTTGGCTCGTCCGTCGTGACCGTTCTCCAAGTGGTGCATTAAATGCTCTCTGACGGTTGGTATTCTTGGGCATTCATGTCACGTCGGATTAAATGCAGATGTGACATGCGAGACGTGGGAAAATAAACATTCACAACAGCAGAAATGTGGGGTTATTTTCCTGTAGCTCGGGCGTCCTCCGTGTGATTGTGGCGAACGTGGCAGCAAATCAACCGATGCTCAAGGACGTATAAACCAAAATTATCAGTTATATCCAACTGAAGGACGGCTGGAAGAATCGGATCAAGCTTAAAGGTTTAAAGTTGCTCTAGGAAACAAAAGTTGAGGTCTACTTGCTAGATTTCTCCTGTGACATGGCGCTGCATCACTTGACCTTCATCTGCTGTTGGAGCTGAGGAAGATGTGGTTGAAAGCTCCAGCAGAAGTCTTGCTAGCACCAAACTGCTGTTTGATTCATCCAATTTTTGCAACCGAACCAAACGCTGTTTTTTCCAATATGACATTAATGCATCATTTACTGTAGCACTTATGTAAATATCTCAACACGTTTCCGTTTTCTTCTTAATTTTTTGTTTTTGCTATGATTGTATAGACCTCCTTTGATTTTTTTCAGTGTTTGCATCCTCAAAGATCACATGGGAAATGAATCCTCCAGAACCAAACATGACGTAAAAATGGACTGTAGTGGTTTAAAGGCCTTGATATGAATGTACTGACAAATCTGTAGTTTTTAGCTGACTAACTGTGAGGTGAGTGTTAATAGTATCCTGACACACTGATGTAAATGTAGCCAGTACCTTATGTTCAGCCTCCATATGGAATAACTGGAAACATCTCCCCGCAGTCAGTCTCCTGTGTCAGCTGGACCTCCAACACCTGAAAGCAAAGAGTACACACATGTAGACAATTACACTAAATTTGAATCGTCTGCCACATTGACCAAAACAAAATGTGAATGTAAATAACCAGCGGTTTTTGTCTGTAAATATGTGAAATAAAGACACTGTAAAAGGAAACTTATGACACCTTTTGATGAGTGTTTGGCTGGTTAGTAAAAGTATCAATACTGCACTATGCAAATACTCACATGTCAAAGTCTTGCATTAAAAACCTCACTAAAAGGGATAGTTCAACATTATGACAAATTCGCCCATTGCTGTATAATCCCTATAGTCTTAGCGGTAGGTTCGTCAATTTTAATTGTAGGTGCAAGATTTTTTTTTAGATTGGAGGGGCAGAGACACAAGCTGCAACTGGAGGCTAATGGTACTTTTCCGGCTTTCCCTCTAAACTCATCAAATACACAATCAACATTCCAACACAAGCTGTGACCTGCACATTCATCACGCTATGAAATAATAACCTATAATTATGTAACATTACGACACATAAAGTAAATACTCTTAACTACTTTCCTTAGTAAACCACTGGACCGACAAAGTGAGCACCTCAGGCAGTGCTGTAGGTTTTGTTGACGGAAGTAGCTGCACTAAACGTACGCTTTTGAAATCACTCCGCCCAGTAGCCATGTCTGAAATGTAGTTCCGGCTTTGCATTTGCCTCGAAAATAACTCTGTCTCACAACGTTCCCTTGTCATTTCATAGCATGATGAATGTGTGGGTCACAACTTGTCCATGAGAGCGTTTTGGAGTTTTTGGATTATGTATGTGATGAGTTTTGAGGGAAAGCTGGAAAAGTACCATTAGCCTCCAGTAGCAGCACCTATATCTTCTTCCCCTATCTAAAAAAAGCTTGTTAAGGAACCTAAGTTACTGCTAAAGATAAAGGGATTATAGCAATGGGCGAATTTGCCAAAATGTTGAACCATCCCTTTAAGTAAAAGCAAAAATAGCAAAAGAACTCTCTTTTCTCATGCTATGCTCACTTTAAAGCACTTTATTTACCTTAGAGGTAAGAGAATTTTCTCACGTCGTTCACTCTGGCTCAGCAGAAAAGAGCTGCACAGTCTGTTTTTTAAGACTAAAAGTTTTGTAAAATCAGATTAAAGCTGAGGGAGTCCTGTGTGTATCAGACTGGCTTACTCTAAATTAAAACAAAAAAGGATGTGGATCAACTTTCATCTGATCTAGATCATTTCATTCCATGTAAGCTTTGACTTTAAATTTAATTACAACTCCTCTTTTTGTGGGTAATTGTAGATGTGCTGGTGATTGCTTTGGCAGCGTTGAGTCGTTTCATTTAATCAAGTCACTGGAAATACAAGAGTGTGGTCAGAAAGGCAGATGTACACAGGGGGTGGACAGAATAGATGAGTTAGTCCTCATAATGGGGTCTGTAGATTGATGCTCTGTCCTGCTGGTGCTTATTAAATTCAGCAAAGTGCTGCCCTCTAGTGTCTACCTTCAGCAGTGCAGCTACAACCAACACAACGCTTTGAGGCAGACAGACACGGAGGGTCAGACTTACAGCCAAGTGGGACACAAATAATCACACAACACTTTGTAAGTTTTTGATTTTCTTTCTTTTTTGTGGAAATATGTTACAGTTATATTACAGGTATTTAAATGCCCCGAGGGAGAACAAAAACTGTTCGGAGACACCAGAAACTAACACTAAGAAGGAGACGGCAACTGAACAGAGACCAAAAAAAAAAAAAAAAAAAAAGTCCAGACTGGATCGACAGACTTGTGACAGGCAGAGTGGGTGGAACTGACGCCTGACACGTAACCTATGTTAGTAGACGTCCAATAAATACTGCAAATGTTGTCAACGCATTAAAAAAAAAAAAGAAACAAAACAAAAGGAAAAAAAGAAAACAGAACAAAGGACAAGGAAAACAGGTGTGCTCTCCCTCTTGAGTCCTTTGTGGTATTTTAGCAGCATGTGCGTAGCTTCCAGAAACCAGAAAAAAAAACAAAAAAAACTTGAGTGAATAACAAAGTGCGGGGCCTGCAATCAACCAGAGTTTTTAACACAAGTAAGAACAGAAGAAAACGTGGTGGTTTTGAGCTGCGTGTGGCCAGTGTGAAAAAGTGGGAAAGTGCTTAAAATACAAGAACACACAAATGATTCAACAGGTAAACTGACACCCTCGACATATCAAACAGAAAACCAGGGATCGAGGTTTTGTCTTCCACCAGCCACAACGGTTGGTTGACTCTAAAATTCACTATTTTACGAGTTTTATTTAGGTTTTTTTTTTTCAGTATACAATAACATGTTAGAATAATGTTTGGGTGTCTGACAGTGGCTCACAGAGTATAAACATTCAACAGACAATATTGAAACATAAATTTGGCTGGTGGTGTTAAATTCCCATCCCGGCTCCTGCAGCGAAAGATACGAATAAAAAAAATCGCATTATTGTGAACGTTTTTTAACGTATAGTGGCGGTTATTTGTCATGTTTCTTCAGGGGTCTTTGATAGTCATCCACTCAATTCCACGGTTTATTTGTAGTGGTCTAGCAGAGTTTACAAAATACAATCTACTATTTTTTTTTTTTTACCTGTGTGAAAATATTCTGGTTGAATGCAGCTCTGCCCCTGCACCGGCTTCCATTGGTTTTTCAAAGTAACTTATAAAATATATCATAAAATGTCTTCTTAAATGGAAACTGATGAGTCCATGTAGAAAAAGTTCTTTCTTTTATATAAATTACACCAGTCTCTGATGATGATGATGATGTCTCCGTTCCTGCTAATAAGGTTCATCTCCAAACCAAACCCTTTTCCCCTCACGCATACACACTCACATGCACGCACACACACATACACACACGCGCACACACACACACACAGAGGCATGTGACCGCGGTCGACACTCCCAACGTAGCTACACAACATGCTCTACACATTACCCATAGTAGAGAAGAAAACAAAACAAAAAAAAACTATCCCCACTGAAATGAAATCTCTGCACATACAGTAACGCTACATCTCCTCTCTCTCTCTCTCTCTTCTTCCTTCTTCTCTTCCACACTGCATCTGTATGCAAGACCACAAGCATGGTGCAGTTTCGGGCGATGGACGGAGGGCGACTCCTCAGCTTCAGCTGGTGACCCTCACTATCGCCTGTCACTGTAGCTGCCTTGTTCTGGCTCCGCCACCGCAGGTCCCTGGCACGCCCGGATGGATAACGCCCAGCTGGCGGGGCGGCGGGAGGGAGGGGAGGGAGGGGGGGGGAATGTGCGTAACGACCGAACCGGAGGAGGAGGCGCGGCAACCTCAGCAGTCAAACCGCATCTCCAGTGAATCGTCAAAGCCCCTGTTGTCGTGTCCCGCCCCCGACAAGAAGGTGGCCGTGACGGGGGCCCCCGTTGCCGTGGTGACGTTGAGGAGGGTGTTTCCGGGGGCGCTGGTGGCCGGGCTACGGAGGGCCGCCGCGGTGATACTGGTGAGGTTGATGCCCAGCGTGAGGCGAGTCTGTTCCAGGGCTTTCTCCGGCACGGCGAAAGCCTCCAGCTTCTTCTCTCCGTTGGCCATGTAGGAGTTCTGGCAGCCGCGGCAGATACAGTCCAGACACGCCTAAGAAAAACAATCGTTATTAATCACAACACCATCCAATAAATAATGACCAGGACTTAAAGGGTCACCAGAAGTAATAGAAAGTTTAAATAGACTGTTTCCAAGGTCAAGAATGAACTGTGAACCTCCTGAGTTTTCGGTCAAATGATCAAAGACTCAAGCCTTTTACCTCATCACTCAATGTAGTTTTGGATACAAAACCAAAACTGCTGCACCTGCCATGACTACAACCAATCATTAATCAATCCACTGAGTTATTCCTGAGCTTTAAAATATGTTTATCAACAGGCGGAAAGTAAGAATGCAACGATTCCACCGTCAGCACCCTGGTCTGCCTTGTACCTTGACATCAGTTACATATTCATCAATTAAGCTCAAAAAAGCCAGCATAAATGGCTGATTTCTTAGTTTTCTTTCTTAGTATTAATTGTAGGGATGCACGATAAAATTCTTTTCAACTGATACCAATACCCGATAACTTTCTGCTTCCAAAGGCCGATACTGATACAGATAACCGATAACATACCTGGAGATAAGGACTAATGAGCAAAAGTGGATCTATGATATTTCATGACATCAATACTAT
>JBCAUF010000072.1:1287477-1297498 GCA_038406115.1 Haemulon aurolineatum | reverse complement strand
GAAGAATATCATTCTACAAAGCTGTTCTTCTACCTCCTGATTGATGCTACACATGAGCCTCTGGTTGAACTGATTTCTTCAAAATTGGCATTTATGAAGAAACTTGAGTGATTGTTTGTGAAGCAGGATCATGATAAGACAAACACACCACTGATGAAACCGAGGGAGGAAACGTCTGTTCACTGCCGTTGTTTTAGGAGGGAAGTCGAGCGGTGCTGGCAGAGACAGACGCCGCTCTGTGAAAACGAAGGAAAGATGTGCAAGCTTGTGGCTATTAAGCAACACCACAGTCGTTAAAGGAAGGAAATCGCAAGCAGAGAGTAATAATCTGAGTGCTCTGCAGTGAAGAGGAAAATGTGCATGTGTTAATGGCATACATCAACATATCTGACAGGAAGATGAGAGCTTTTTTGAGCTTTACGGGAGCTGTTGGTCCACGCGCCAAATCTGCTTGTTGGAAAAAGAAGAACCTGTTTGTGTTGTTCAGTTACACCCAAAGCGGGAAGAAGTGGAGACATAATGTTCTGGCACGAGTTGCCAGAACATGTGTGTCGGTGGATTTTTGAAGACCAGCTTCTGCCGTAATTTGCCAAACACTGCAAGGTGTTTCTGGAAAGGTAGTGTTTGTGTCATCACATACTTATTTTGGGAGGAGGATTCAAAACATCCACTGTGCGAATGCTGACACGTATCTAAGTTCAGTCAAACATGAACCAAGAGGGAGTCTTGTCCTTGTCCAGCTTGGAGCAGGGACTGATGGATGAAAAAAGAAAAAATCACCTACAGTTGATTTTATTGAAGAATAAGACCCGTTGCTTATCAAAGTGGCTGGTAAAGAAGACAAACATGACAGCCACCATGCTTGACTGATTGAACTAAACTTAACTTCTGTTTGAAGAAGAAACTGAAGCAGTGAACCTAAACATCAATGCTGATGAAAAGAGGAAATGAGTCCTGGAACCGAAAAGCAATTGAGGAAGAAATGCAGCGTCATCACTGCTGCAAAGAGCAGGAATCAATGTCATGAGCATAAGCATAATCAATGCTGAAAAATGGAGGGATTTGAAGCATCATCCGTTGAGTTTGCACAAGACACTGAAGAAATAAAGGGAAATGGTGTCAGTCAAAAAAAAAAAAGATAAATTCAAGCCAGGAACATCAGTGAAGTCACAGGTGTCAACATCAAACTGAAAAAAGATATTTGAGTCATCATTCTGATTATCTACGCTGACCAACGGAAACATTTAAGTGTCATCAATGCTGTTAAGAGGAGACATTGATGTCATGAACAACAATATCCAACGTTTTGCTCAAAATGACACTCTGAAGCAAAGTGCTATTGAAAGCTAACATGGGATCAGTCAAATCATGAAGAAACTCCAAGTATGAACCAAGAGCCATCGCTGATCATGAGTGGATAGGTTTGCCTATGAAAATACCGAGTCCTACGGCATGACTGGAGGACCACCAACATGGTGGCTGAAATATCTGATGAACAGATAGCCAACACAATGACGCCACATTGAAGATTTAATGGATGAAACAAGAAAAGAAGTGTGAACTTTCACCTAACGTTTAACTCACCGGTCCGTTAAAAACCGGGGTACCCTGATCTCCTCTGGTTTGAATTTTTAGAAACATAAAGACATCATGAACGTGTATGATTGTGTGTACTTCAAGGGTAAAGGGTGTGTACTTAAGTGTACTTACTGGGTGTAGTTATTGAAAACACTGTCAGTTGTGGAGCTCAGGAAAGGTAAGTTTGCTCGGTATGGTAAAGATGTTTCTTTCTTTTGTTCTTTTTCTTGGATGTATAAGGACAGAAGTTTTAATAAAACGAATTCATGTTTTAATATAGAATATTTTCCTCACAGTGAGTTCATTATTATTCTGTCTTTCAGGACTTTATGATCCCATTGGATAATTACTTATCACAGTCATAACAGCTGCTAATTGAAAGTATTTTGTCACATATCTTCTGTGTATTTACTCAGGTAAGAGTTCATCAGTTTTACGTCTCAGCTGGTTTCATTTGTCTTTTTTTTCTCCTCTGCAGCTCGCTGTGTTACTCCTCAGACAGGCAGCTTTCTCTAGACCTGGTCAACGTGGGTCGCCAGCGTCTGGACTTTCTGCCCATGCTGGAGCACTCGGGGACGTACCGGGAGACCGCCATGCACACTGGGACGTTTGCCCAGGAAATCATCACGCTGGTGCACCGAGTCAAAGGTCAGCACAGCATGCAACATGTGTTTTACTCTACATCCAATGCATGAGCAAAAGCAAAAACATTTACTTGGTTTTGAGGGTGAACTCATTAGAATTTGGTGGTGAAATGCCAAAGTCAACATGACCTCACAAAGCACGTTTTAGCACACAAACAGGACATTGGTATGCGCTATATTGGTATTGGAACCAGTATATCTAAAAATAAAGTGAAGCTGTCAGCCAAGGTGGACCAAAAATTCAGATGTCAAATACCACAGCTTAATAGCAAGACCTCTCATAAAAAGTCCCAGATCTTACACTGAACTCTCCTGGAGCTCCAGAGGAAGGTTTGAAATCTTAAAATGAGCGACATTGTTCATCAAGAGCATCATTTCAAGCATTCTTTCCAGTTAACGTGCTATTAAGCTGACTCACAATGTTTAAAACACCCTGGCAGGTGAACATTTGATGATAGACACAGTTCTGTTTGCCAACAAGTGAAACCATTTAGTCTTAGGTTCCGTGGCCTTAATTGAAATGTGGTTAAACCACAAATATTTAACATATTTGAGGTTCCTAAGGTGCGTCTTGTCTGTGTTTACAGAGCAGTATTTCAGAGATGACGGGATCACACTTAATGAGCGTTTCTCAGCACCACAAAAAGGCGGGTACTCCGAAGAAGAGACGGAGGAACTGACGTTGGATGAGAGGTTCACGTCAAACCGGTACGAACCATGAAGATACATAGACAGACGTGTTTTATGTCTAAAGTTTTATGATCCTGTATTTGTGGTACTTTTAAATGCATAGTTAAGTTGTTTTGTGACTGTAGTTGTGAAATGTTTTAATCTTTACCTTGTAGCTTTGCTGTATAAATAAAGATGATGATTATTATTTTTCTCTGCAGAAGTGTCAAGTTGCGATAATAAACCTGCTCTTTTTGTCGCCTGCAGAGGTTTCAGCTTAAACATGAGCTCGCTGCTTGACGACGACGAGCCTCTGTTCTCCAGACTGGGAGCCCTGCAGGTAAATAAACAAGTCTTTCTCTAAAACTATCTTGAGCATGCTGAAATCTCTGTGGAAACTGTAATTTTTTGATCTCATGGATGATGTGATGACACAGCCAGTGCGAGGCCCCGGCGACCTGAGGCACGACCTGGAGAGGAGGAGGCAGGAAAGGCTGGAGGGGGTTAAAGTCACAATATCAGGGAACAGCATGTCACAGCGACCCCTTGGTCTAGTCAGGTGAGATCAAACGTCTTTGTCTTTTTCTACCACAAGCCTGTGAAATTCAAAGTCTTTGGCAAAAAAAAAAAAAAAAAAAAACTTGGTGAAGAAGTGATGTTATGAATTATTCCTTTTGCATTCATTGACTGCATTTTTCTGTGATTTGTGTTTCATATTTCTTTCAGCGACCTGAGCCTGGAGTACAGTGATAAGGATGACATGTCTCTAATGGAGGATGAAGGATTCTCCAACTGGTCAGAGGAGCAAAGCCGGAGACGAGAAGGCAACATGGTGAGTCCGGTTTCAGTGGCGTCTGACCCCTGACCTTTTAAGTCATGTGATCCATCGACATGCATGGGTCAAAGTGACTCGTAAACCTCTCCCTCCGTCTTTAGGGACCAAGGCGAGGAGCCCCCTACAGGCCGATGACCGGCCCCCAACGCAGGAACAACCGCTTCGGCAACCGGTTCGGACCAGTGAGGCGACAGAACAACCGCAGTAACCTCGCAGGTAATTTAACACCTCAGTCAGGATCATTTATGAAGCAGCAAAAATCAATATTTTCATCCAACAACATCTCAAACGACAATGTGATCAGCCTGAATCTGCAGCTTGAAGTTGATAAAAAGGTAACTAATGCCTGCATTTAGCAAACAACACGTTTAAATTAGTTATACCTAGTCTGTTGATAGTTTAAAGAAACAGAAAAGGAAACAGAAACTGTAGGTCGTCTGGTCGGTGGCTGGCAGCTCAGTCCCGTCCTGCATGCAGCTACTATCTCAGGCTCAGTTTGACACATATAGTCAGGTTTATTTTGCGGTGAACTCTGTTGTGTAACTGCTCCTCCGCCTGGCAGCTCCCGGTTCGGCCTTTAAGGTCGGTTGGGTAGTGGAATATTCCCTCTGACCCGCTGACACGTTACCATTTGAAGGAGGTTTCCCCGCCCTCGCACTGATCAGCTTCTAATTAGACCTGAGCTGCTGAAATCCCATCTTCTCGCCTCCTCTTTCTCTCTGTTCACTCTGGTCAAATCCTCTTTTTTCTTTTTCTTTTTTTTTTGTCTCTATGCTGACCCTTGACCTGAGCTTCTCTGACCTCTGCTGTTTGTCTCTGTCTTCACCATCCGTAGGTCCTAACTGGTGATTGGACAGTGGAAAAGGTGGACCATGTGGATGCTGCTGATTTGTTGACGTCGGTTCATGCTGCTCCTAGAAACCAGCAATTTTAAAGGAAGCGCGTTGTTGTCCACGTCTGTGGTGAATTGTGCACTCGTTGATTTTTGAACAGCACAATGTTGAAGTCTCTGCTCTGCCGGCGTTCACCGGCAAGCGGACTGAGCAATGAGTCCCATTAAAATGAATGTGAATCGTTCTGTAACTTCCCTCCACGCCTGTTCTGCCCTTTCATCTCTGTTCATTTCTGTTTCTCCATTATTGATGTCCGTGTTTTCACATTTCACACTCTGTGCTCGTGTGTGGTCTGAATTAAAACAGTATTTTTAACTTCATAAATCAAATGGTCACTGTTTATCTTCAGACGTGTCGTTGGAGATCATGTTAAAGCAGAGATGTCTCCCGCCCAGTTAGATGGCTAAGCTGCTGTTTGAAGATGTTGTCATATTAATGAACATGGCCATTATGTTGTCTTGATTTCTGCCGTTTGTCTTCTGTTTCGGTTTGTACACTTGCGTGTTGCGTCACACCAGCCTCTCTGTCAGTGATGATGACGGAGTCGCTAAACAAATAAACATTTTGTCTTTTTGATTTTGTGTCGTTTGTGTTTTCTTTATTCCTTAAAGGCAGAGAATCTGGGTTTGCAGTGCCGAATATCAACACCTCTTAAAAACAGTGGAATGGACCTTTCTCATAGCAGACATTTCAACTTGTCAGACTAGAAAACCACAAATGTCAACAATGGTTTGGATTATTCAGTTGTTCCAGTAAGTGGTGACAGTGAGCCAGGAAGTAACACTCGACTGTACAATGTGGAGAGATTAAAGGATCACTGTGGTTGTTATCTGATGAAAATACTCCATTGTGTTAGATCGTTGCAGTGGGAATTTCCACATTTTGAACTGGACTTTTGTGTTGCTACTTTCACACTAAAATTTAGGTTTTTGTCCTGTTGCAAAAGTCAAATCTGATGTTTTCCAATCAGAACAAACAGTAGAGGGCTCTTTAGAGTCAGTTTGATAGGTGATAGTCAGGCTCATATTACTCAGTCATATTTATGAAAGGGCATGAAGGAAAATATTAAACACATTTGGCAAATGATGCAAAACATTTTGAACTGTGAAGAAAAAAATACAGTGAATAAATATTTGAAGTCTGACTGCTAACTGTGATTAATATGCTTAAGCGAGTTCTTTAGCGTTAAACATTTACAGCAGGTCACATGTAACAACAGCAGTTATTTGCTGTCTCTGAAAACTATACAACTTCATTGCTCAATGAGGCCACAAGAACCTTTTCAACGGGCTCAGTGAGACGAATCGCAGTTTTAAGCATTTGACAAATGACGTCCCGTTTTGCCCTTTGCCGATGTATTATTGTTGTTTCTATGTACATTAAAAGCTCTAAGGGGCGAACAAAAAAACTGATACGCCTTGCAATAATAATGACAAAATAAGAACGAATATCATCAAACCTACAGTGAAGTGTTTTCATCTTGAGCATGAGTTCAATTTACACAAATCACCTGTCAAGATTAAAGGAAATAAGTCAGTATATTTTGAAATGAATATTTATTTCAAACCATGGGTGAAAATACAAAATAAAAAAAGACAACAGTTTATGTTTGTAACACTGACACGTTTCTCCTGAGTTTTACATCGGAGGAAATTTTTGTATTGGCTGCTTAGTTATGTCAACAGTCACGACATGATGCATTCACTGACACTCAGGTCCCTAAAAACACTCACAAACACTTTTAAGTAAAACCTCCTCACCTTCGCTCATTTACAGAACAAAACATCACACATGAAAACAGAACTAAACAGCTTATAACTGGTCATGTATTGATGTGGACAAACGTCATAGCAGCGTCACGGTTGAGGTAGCAGCTCTCGGCCTGAAGCCTTAAAACTGACTTTCTGCATCACATTTGCACCATGAAACACCTCCAGACATTTACACTTCGTTTGAAGTTCAAGGCACACAGAGAGAGAAGAAGCTGCACCGTCAGTCATCTTTGTAACTGCACTGAAACCGATCACAGGAGGGAAATTTACCGTAAAGTTTTCCATTTATTAAAAATAGAATAAATGTTCACATTGTGTAGGTGGTTTTTCAGGTGAAAGCGTACAGCAGCGTACACGACCTAGTTCTTCCCGTCAGTTAAGAATTTACTGTAAAATAATTCTGTCACAGAAAAGAAAGCAAAAGGTAAACATTAATAATTTAAAAGTTGAACCTTGATCAGGACAGAAATGATAATACATTATATTATCCTTAAAATACATGCTCTGCCTGCAGGTATGTGTTGCACATTTTGTTTCAATAAAGCAAAATTACTTGATAAAAATCCAGATTTTATGTTAAAGCACTTAATATTTGAACAGGGAAGTGTTATACATGCAACATTTAAACTTGATGCAAATATATTTTTCTTAAATTAATCCAAAACTGTGAAAGATGTTTTTGAAAAAAATGCAAAGTCATGGGAGTTGGCTGCTCAGATGAAGCCTGTACATCACTACTGTAATGTGGAAAAAAAACATGTTTTCACAACCCATAAAAGTAAAAAAAATAATCTGATATCTGAAAAAATCAAAATCACCAAATTTGCAGGTTGTTGAGTTTCATTGGACAGTGATGATTTAACAGTCTCATGTCGAACGTGACATTAATTTATGACAAGTGAAACTGTGTCTTCACCATTATTCATCAGACTGCTGACACACGAAGCTCTGTTGTTGTGAACACTGGGTGATAAATGTGTTGACAGTTTCACTGCAGTTACAGCTAAAAACGATGCTGAACATCAAGAGGACTGATCTCACCATGATGGAAGTCTCTCCCGCTGCAGCTTTTTCTTTAATCTTGTTGCTGTGTTTCTGGACCTCACATCTCAACACGCGTCACTCGTTTCCCATCAGCACCAGCTGAGTCGTGCCTTCACTCACACACACTCTAACAACATGTTGATTCTCCAATAATCAGGAGTTATCCAACCCGGGTCGTCTTGTTATCTTCCAGTGAGGAGGCTGCAGCTCCTCCTGTGGGGCCCCTGGAGGTCCGCCCGTGGGGCCGGGAGACCCCGCAGCACCCAGAGGATGTCTGAGTTTGAGTGAGTTAGAAGTCTGTGTGATGGTGGGGAGTCAGAGGTTAGAGTTGCAAGGTAAAGGTCTGAATGCAACCTCCATGTTCTCCTCCATGATGATGTCAAAACGGCACATCAAAGGCCTGCAGAGGGACATAAATCACAGTTAATCAGCAAATATTGATTGGTAATAACTGTGAGGGTTTGCTGCTTTTCCGTCTCTTATGTGGCAGCAGATTGAAAATCTTTGAGGTTTGGATTATCAGTCAAATCAAAACGTGAAGACAACATCCTACTGATGGCTATAGATCAAATACATCGAGGAAATAATATGCAGATTAACCAGTAATGAAAATAATCCATTTTATAGATCAACAGGGTTTCAGGGTTTGCAGACTTGTTCAGCCACAAATCTCATGAATTTAATGGAAATGCATGTGCAAAATAATATTAAATTATTAGGCATGTGTATACTCTATGTCAAAACACAATTAAACCAAAACAAACATTGTATATAAACTATATAAATTTATCTCAACATCTACTTACTTGCATTTCCAGAGCTTGTGTTAAAATGTAAAACTGAGGTCAAGAGTGAACTTTCACTCTCTTAACAGTGTCTCACTTTCGGTTTGAGTCAATTATAAGGTCAAATATTAGGTGTAAAGTGTGTCAGTCAACTGCAATGTGCTCTTAAACAAGATATCAACGGTGTCTCAGTTACAATATACTTAAAAAAAAAAAGGTAGATTTATGAGTATGTAACATGTTCAAACTGGAAAAGACACAAAATTAAGTGTTCGGACATGAACAGTTTGAGTTGCCTGCTCTGGGGTTCTGTATTTGCACTTGCACAACAAAAACAGGATCAAAATGAGCTCAACGTGCGACCCTCCGGGTTCAGGGCTGACCTCTCGGGCTGCTCCAGAGGTGTGAAGCGTATTCTCAGCAGTCTGATCTTGTAACGAGGGCCGATCACGTTGCCCGTGTTGATGCGCATCGAGATCTTCTGGACTTGCTGCAGGTCGTCGTCGAACTGGGCCAGCAGGCGTGTGGAGGTGTACTGCTCGAAGCGAAGGAGCTTACTGGGGTCAAAGAGGAGGAGAGTTACAACACTGCAAAACCCCAAACGGGCAGCTAAACATTTCTTATTTTAACGTCTTCCTCTTCCAATCCCTCACACACTGTCCTGCTGCCACAAATACTCACTGGAGCCCCAAATGTGGATTAATCCGCCGCTGAAAATAGTCCCTAACAAACACACTATTTCCTCCTGTTTGTTTGATAAAAACTACAAAAAGCAGCTGTATTAGAAAATTTCCGAGCCTTTGTAAGGTGTTTTTAAAGATTTAATTGTTGGTTTTGAGCTTTAATTGGATTTAAAACTATAAATATAGAGATAAAATGCAGCATAGCATCAACCTCAACATGCAGCTTTTGTTTCTCCTCTTATCTGTCAAAAGCCAGATGTGTTGTAATTTTTCGGCTTGTGTAATGTGACCCTCTGCAGAGGAAACTGGTCTTCCAGGTGTTCTCCAGACAGACTTACTGGTCCACCCGGGCCTCTGTGAAGTTTCTGCCACTGTGCAGTCGGATGTAGACGACCCCCCAGCGCAGGTACTGGTTCCAGGTCACCATGTCCACTCTGTAGCTCAGCTCTGACACACACAGAGAGAATTATTACAAATAGATTAAAGTAATTTTAAAAAAAGCTGCAAATTGTCACATTCTAGATGCTAGAACCATACCATTTTGTTTTTTGTTTTGTTTTTTTCACATAAAATGACTTTAATCAATTCTAGTGAGAGTGTTTGACTCACTCCTGTAGGGCAGCGTGGCCGTGGTGCTGAAGAAGACTTTGGTCTGTCCGAGCCGCAGCAGAGTCTCCTTCCACTGGCTTAGGTCGTAACCTGCAGGTGAGACCACACAGGTGATCAGACTTCCGCCGAGTCACAGTTAAGAGCTCGCACTCTGCAGACTGGTAAAACACGTCACCACCTACCGAGCACGGGGCAGGGGGCCGGTTTGAAGGCCTCACACTGCAGACACCGGCCCTCCAGGAAGTCGCTGTAGGAGGTGCAGGGGTAACCGGTGAGGCTGCAGGTCCGGTTCAAAGAGCACAGGTAGAGGAACACCGAGCGCTGGTGGTCACACACGAAATAGGATTTGCCTGCAGGAGGAAAAGACCGCAGTGATATGAGTTTGTGAGTTAATGAGTGTGTTGGAAAGCATGTTTTCTGCTTGTGTGTGCATGTGTGTGTGTGTGTGTGTGTGTGTGTGTGTGTGTGTGTGTTCACCTGCAAAGATGGTTTTGGGACATCCTGGTTGA
>JBCAUF010000062.1:23742878-23758021 GCA_038406115.1 Haemulon aurolineatum | reverse complement strand
CCGGAAAGTTCTGACCGCACCGGCCCAGCACCGGTCACTTCGACCTGCCCGTCTCTGTCTGACGGCCGCTCATTCATAAACGCAGAGTGACTCGCAGTTCCCATTTCCCATGAGGCTTTGCTCTGACCATTCGACATCAATTTATGAACACAAAATATATAATATAAATCGCTGGGCAATTTATGTTTGTGGTCATGAAAACTATGTAACATGTCAATAAGAAGAGTTATAGGAGGCTAAACAAAAATTAGTAAGCTGGGTTAATGAGTGTGAGTTTGAGACTTCATCACCATGAGTGAGGCGTCTTGCGACAGCATGCGCATGTATATGGTTGGGGGGGGGGCATACGCGCTGGCAGGTGGAGTCCTGTGTTATATAGTTGTCAGTTATCTTATATGTTTGCACGAGAGTATGATTATTTTATAATAGTTTTAACTCAATGGGCCGCTCATGAACGTCATACGGCTGCCTCGCCCAGTACTCCTCATATTTAGTAATTATGAGATTTTGCTCCTCTTGGGTGAAGTACTGCGCTCTCGCTCCTCTCTCTATTGTGGCGATTGGTCTGGTGCCGCTAACTCCGCCCTTTTAACGTGTGCGCGCACAGATCCACATTGCCCTCAGCAGGATTCACTTAGCGAGTTGATAGCCGGCTTCGTAGTCCAGCTGATCCGGATGACAAAGATTCGGTGAAGTTGAGCGAGTTGTGGCGGAGAGATCCTGGATGAGTTAATCATAGAACAGGCCTCTGAATGTGGACATCTGGATATCATTTTTTTTCCATGAATTTTGTTATGATTTGTTATGATCATCATTGTTTTTGGTTGTTAGGTTATATGAGGCTGTAGAAACCACACAGCAGGCCTTAAAGAGCAAAAAGCAGGAGATTCAGTAGCTTCACATTCATGCAGGTGTAGAACTGCAGATTGCAACTTCTTTAACATTTTGAAAAACTCATTTGACTGCAGTACTTTCACTGTCCATCTTCACATTGTTTTGATTATTCAAAAGATTAAGATGCATTTTAAATAATACTACTGGTCTATTTTCTAAGCATGTATCGCTATACAATACTGTTATCTCAATAAAAAAGTACTGAAACAGATGTGTCACAAAAAGAGGCAATTCATCAGTTGACCAGTAGATTTTCCTCATCTACCAGTCCACTAGGCAGGTGAGCCAAAAAGTTAGTTTACAGCCCTGTCGGGGAGGAAAATTTGGTAAAGACATTATTTAAATAGATCGGTGATCGGCCCCAAAAATCCTGATCGTGTAGAGCCTATACATTTGTCTAATAGACAGGCAGACAGATGAATATATTTGTGCTATATAAATGACATCACTTTTACTTTACTGCTTTTAAACTTCATGCATTAGTATTACTTACTGTCAGGACTGAGCAAAAATCCTGAACCCAAATGCACGACTCAGAACCAAATGGGTGGGAAAAATTAATCGTTATTAAACAAAGTAAAAAAAAAAAAAGAACCCACACACCACACACACACACACCTTGAGCAAATAACTAAAAACCACTCCTAAGAGGGAAATCCTTTCAAAAAAAACAATGACTAAGACAAAGCAGCAAATGAGGATCTAACAAAACAAAACAAGGCCTAGACAAAGTAACAAATGAAATACACCAAACCTGACAAACCCAGGACATAAGACAAACTCTGGATGGAAGAAAAAATGACAAGGAGCAGAATTTCTGTGACATGAGACACAAGACGTAAGATGTAACAAACTGGCAAAGACAAAGGGAAACGCAAGGCATAAATACACACATGATAACGAGGAACAGGTGGGAACAAGGGGGGTGATGGGGGTGGTAAGAACATGATTGGAGGGAAACACACGAGGAGGCAGGGAAAGACAAACAAGAGAACAAGAGACAGGTGTGGCACAGGAGGACAGGTGAGGGCAATCACACAGGAGGGAAACTTGACAGGAAGACGAGGATGACACTAGACTTCAAAATAAAAGAGGAAGTGACATGAAAAACAAACAAAACCAAGGACATGAAAAAACTAAAACTGTGATACCATGTTTTGAGTATCTTGAATTAAGCTTTTTTTTTCTATTTTTATTTTTCTATTTTTATCAAACATATGTTAAACTATTGAGCTGAGGAGTCTGTCACTCTAGTTTGTGGTATTTTCTTTGACTGTTGCTTCTTAAAATTGTCTGCCATATAGTCATTAAAAAATGTTACTGTACTGTAAGTTTGCAAACTATAATTCTTATGAAACAATGTGTTTTAAACCATTAATTTTGCCTGATTAATATTTTACCCATATTACTCCTAAATGCTTATTCCTTCTATACAAGCACACAACTCCAGTTTGACTTGACAAAGCCTCGTGTGTCACACATTTTGTGGAAGAAATATAGCCCATTTCATCGACGTTATCTGTTATCTTGCTTGTGACAACAACCCTATGCAAGCTAGCATTAGCAAGCTAACTTAGCTGTAGGCTAATAGAGTCGATGGTTTGAAAATTAGCAAATAAATGCCTAAAATGACCATGGAAGAAGTTTAGCTTATTTTCGCTTATTGCCTCTGGATGGGGGAGTTGAAATTTACCAAGACTTTTGATGTAACGTGTTGTTAATAATGTTAAGCTTTTTATGGTAACTGTTCGTGTCTTTATGCTTCCTTTTGAGGTGACGGTAAAAGTTTGATGTCGTCCCAGCTGTTTTAGCACTGCAGAATTTGCACACTGCAGAGTGTTTTCGTTTACCTTTACAAATAAACTCCTTGTGGTGTGTAAAAAAAACAAATTTAGTTATTAGACATCTTTCTTAACAAGTTCAGCTTTCCTCCGTCTCGCGCGTCTCTCCAAGTTGTTAACTGTTTTTGAGAGGGTCTGGTCTCGTTCAAAAAAAAAAAAACAAGTCCGCCCTGTCCGAGACTGAGACAAGGCCGAGTAAAAATGCCCTTGATACCAAGACAAGACCAAGAACCTAAAAAAATTGTCTCGAGACCAAGACCAATCTTGGTTACAACAACACTACTTCCAAGTACAACTTGAACGCACCATGAGCACTGCAAGTGAAATGGGGAGGGACATGGCAACGGATGACAGACAGGAAGCTCGGCAAATCATTTTATTCAGACTGAATTCAGAATAAAATGATTGGCAGAGCTTTTATCAGAAATCTATGATAATTAAATTTTGATGAGTTTCAACACCTGGTGGATTGCTTTCACATTTTAGTTTACCATACACTTACTAGGAGCATTTTAAGATTACAAAAGAAAAGTGTAAAAATGCCAGAAAGTTAAGTATAGTTTACTAATTTCTTTCTCTTCATTGTCCGCTATCTATAACTCTCCTCCACTCTCTGTTTTATGATGGGCAGAGCTCCGCACAGACAGACACACAAACAAACATACATTCATGCACACACCTACAGTCATACAGAGAGAGAAAAGGAAAACATGTCACCTTGGCCTGAACTGCCTGAAAAGCAAGCAAAGATATCTCCATTTTTAAACGCACACAAACCGACTCTGGCGAGGATACTACCATATACTCCGCTACTAGTATCGGTCTAAACAACCCCCCCCCCATCAATCAATACTGTCTCCCACTGGCGTGACATTGTAACAAATGTCATATAAAGTAATGAGAAAGTCGCATCTAATCCACCATAGTCGTTTACACTGGGGTTGCGTTGAAAAAAATCTGATCTGGGTCTGATTCAGGACCACATATGGAAGTGGCCTAAATCTGATTAGAAAAAATCAGATCTGTGTTTGATTTGAGTGTTCACACTACCCCACGAATAATCACTTCACCCCAAATAAATCTGATTTTGGCCACTTTTGCCTGCAGTCTGAATATAGCCTTAGATTGCCAAAACACATAAGCTCACAAAACGTGAAAATATTAAGCGTTTTTCAACAAAAATATAAAAAGGAAGTGAATGGAGGAATATATCCTCTTCAAACCTTTAAAACCACCTTTAAATGTAATTAGTTTAACATACCTTCAATTACAGACTTCACCAAAACTTTAAAATGGCCCCAAGATTTTCAGCTATTAAATTTGTCTTTGGCTTTTTAACATCTTCTACAGTTTTTGAATTATCGCAGTTAAAGTTTTTTGCTTCTTTTGCACTTTTTCTGAGCTTACAGAACCGAGTGTTTGGATTTAGAGTGGAGAGGAACTATAAAATCTATGGAAAAATTAGCCTCAATGCTTGCCCCTCTCCACTTGCCTCAATCACCTTGACAACCATCTTGTCCTCTCTCTCTCGCAGACACATACAGCATGTGGCCCATGAACCTCAGTGAAACAGCTACTGTTATTGATTGATTGATTGGTTGATTGACCACAATTAATGACCACACAGTCAGGCTGGTGGAATTTGTTTTCCACAGCTCTTAGGTACAGGTTTAATCATATGATCAATTTCATGATCATATGATTTGTTTTTCAACACCACTCTCAGAATGAGCTACATTCCCATAATAACCCCAGCAAGACTAGGAAAAGCATCATTATCTGTAGAACTTTTGAGGCACAACATTATTAGAATTATTAGAACGCTTTATTGTCATACGCTTTATTGGACATATAATGAAAGTACAGGTGGCACGCCATTTGTGCGTAAGACAACAAAAAATGTGACAACCAGATTAAAACAAAAAAACAAAAACATGACACACATTTATCCAAAAAAGATGGCAAAATAATGACATCAGTGATGAAAACTTTCCTGCAGTTCAGAAAGCTGTTAAAACGGAGTCAGAATCATAATATACCTGGTCCACCTAGAATATTACTGTTTCAACCTGTAAACAGAAGTCTGAGGTGCTGCTCACCAATATTGGTTGAATCTGAAAATACAGACAAAACGATGAGCAAATGTTACAAAGAACAAGTCTGAGACCTATGAGAGTTCACAGCCTATATAACACCATGAACAATGACTCTCAAAGTTATTATTTATATGGAACATTGCCTGTCTCCCCTCAGGTCTCGGTCTAGCATTGAACTTCCAGCCGTCCCTGATAATGCTGAATCGCTACTTCAGTGAGAAACGTCCTCTGGCCAATGGCTTGGCTGCCGCAGGCAGCCCTGTGGCACTGTGCTGCCTCTCCCCTCTGGGACAGATTCTCCAGTTCCACTATGGGTGGAGAGGGGGGTTCCTCATTCTTGGAGGGATGCTGCTCAACTGCTGTGCCTGTGGTGCCCTCATGAGGCCCCTGTTACCCCCTAAGAAGGCCCAGGAGTTAGATGAAAGCACTCCCACAGCTGCAGAAGAGGAGAAGCCCCAGCCAAAGAAGAAACTGTTGGATTTCAGTGTTTTCAGGGACAAAGGTTTTGTCATCTATACGATTGCAGCATCTATTATGGTGCTGGGATTGTTTGTACCCCCTGTGTTTGTGGTCAATTATGCTAAAGGCCTTGGCTATGAGGACACCAAGTCAGCACTGCTGCTAACTATTTTGGGATTTGTAGATATGTTTTCCCGGCCAGCGGCAGGACTCCTAGCAGGCATGAAGTGTGTACGACCCAGAAGTGTCTACCTGTTCAGTTTTGCTATCATCTTCAATGGGTGCACTGACATCATAGGATCACAGGTAACAATGGAGAAATGGGTTCTGTATTGCAAGGAGAATAGAGAGTAACATGCCTGTATGTATGAACCTGTTAGCATGTTCAGAAATGTCCTGTTTCTATCCTTGCAGGCAAAGGACTATGGAGGTTTGGTGGTCTTCTGTATCTTCTTTGGTATATCATATGGCATGGTGGGAGCGCTACAGTTCGAGGTCCTCATGGCTATCGTAGGGACAGAGAAATTTTCCAGCGCCATCGGCTTGGTGCTGTTGATGGAAGCTATTGCTGTACTAGTGGGACCTCCTGGCGCAGGTCAGAGCAATTAAAAAATGACTAACATCAAATTCTCTAACAAGTTTGCAAATCTGAAACTTAGGCTCACAATTTGTAATTTACCGATTCTGAACAAAAATATGATGATATTTGCTGTTTTTACCGATTCTGAACAAAAATATCATCATATTTTTGTTCAGAATCAGTAAAAACTGCAAATTGTGAGCCTAAGTTTGTACCCCCTGTTTTAGAGAGATGTTTAAATGTCCCCAAGAATTCAAACCTTATGTTTCTGCAAGAAGACATTTTTTGGTCAATGTTTGACTATATGGTCAAAATGGAAAAACGAAATAATCTAGATGCAATATAATCATTGGCTGGATTTACCATGTGATTATATAATGCTAACGTTGTAAACAGGCGTTGACAATATTGACACAAATTGTTTCGACGCCGTCTAACAACACAGAGAAAACGGCAGCTTTCACAGTCAAAGGATAGCATTGGCATAGGCTAATAAAGGTTATCTTTAATGTCCGACCTTCCACAATAAAAACTAAAGATTACCTGTTCAACAAAAAGTCCGCTGTCTGGGTCTACACATTGAGACCTAGACATTTTTGGCAACAAAACATATTTACCATAAAGGTAATAGAAAGAAGAGAATGGCTAATGTGCCATAATTGACACGATCGTCTGTTTTCAAGTCACACAGCTTTTTGTGTGTTGTTTGTGTGTTGTTGGCCTTTGAAAACCTGCCCAATCAGAAAATATCCAGAAAATATCCACTCACAAATAAATTTAGTCTAGCAGTTGGAAGGTGGCTCTATTAACAACCAGTAAACACATCAAAGCTAAAATTAGTTGGTTCTGAATCTGGATTTTGAAGGCCAACAGAGAAGTTTTTTTAGTATTATCATTAATATTGTTAGTAGCCTCGTAGCATTTGGTTTAGTGAAGGTGTGTCATTATATGGCTGCAGCTTGATGAAAGCCAATAACAGTCACACTAATATTCTTGTGCTCTTCAACAGGACGACTCTTGGATGCCACACAACAGTACATGTACGTCTTCCTGTTGGCTGGCTGTGAGGTCACACTATCAGCCTTTGTTATCACCCTGGGTAACTTCCTCTGCATGAGGAGGAAACGTGAAAACCCAGAGGCTAAGATGGAGATGGCTGTGATGGCTGCAGAGAAGGAGGGGTTGAACTGTGGGGTGGTAGGTGAGGAAAATGAGGAGGGCGAAGAGGAGCCAAAGGGAAAAGAGAACGGAGAAGTTGGGGTTGTGAACACGGGGAAGGTGATCATGGTAAAAGAGATGGGGGAAGACAGTAAAGAGGAAAACACATCATTATGAAGAATAAGACTATTGATAATTAAAGACAAATTGCGCATCAAGAGATTACACATTAAAAGTAATAAGGATGATCCCTGGCAAAAAGATGGAGCAAGAAGCCACACAGAAAAGTGAGGAAAACCATTGTAGGGTATTATAAGAGGGCTGACATTACTCTTTAAATGAAGATCAGTCTGAATACAAGGCAGAGAGGGATCATTATTAAGAACTAGTTTACCATGACGTATAGATGAGAACATAGATATGTGGGAAAGATAACCTCTCTGTACTGATTACTCAAGACATTGTGTGATAGAACAAAGGACTTCTGTGCCCCCTTTGTCTGCAGAGTTTTCCTCAGATCTCGTTGTTTCCATTCAGGACTCAAGGTATTCTACCTTTCAGTAAGTTAAGTTGGAAAAAGTCCACTTATGGTCTTTCTTTTCTAGAGTTTTCAATAACATCTCATAGCCACCAAATGGGATGCGCCCAGTTGATTTGGACGTCAGTTATCCAAGCTGTAAAGAAGTATTGGGTGATGTTTATGTCATGTGCTGATAACTGCAATCTCTATTCACAAATAAGGACTTTGACATGCTGCTGAATGCTGTTTAGAGTGTGTCAGGAATATATCAGATTATTGGTCCCAAATTCAGGAATTACTTTGTCTGTATTGTTCAAATAATGCATTTGTTGCACTCTTTCTTTATTTATTACAAGTATTTATTGACATTGTATGTCCCAATAGGACAACTCCCATCAAAACCTGGTTGTAAATTAATCAGTTCAATATTTGGGGCACTCATCATGCACCCTGGTAGATGAATCACATACTGTAGCTATTCACTCATTCTTTTATTTTCAAAGTATTTCTGTTTTGCTGTTTGTTCCATGATTGCTATGTGCTGGATGCTGCCTGATGCATTTGTCTTTAGGATACTGGAACAAAAGTCTCAGGGTAGTGTGCAGGAACTGTATCAGCTGATGAACATGTTCCTTACATTGTCTTCACTTCTCTGTAAAGGTCTGCTTAATACTGATCTATGTGATCTATGTTCTCAATGCCTTTTGTTCATCAGTTCAGTCTCGTATTTAATAGACCAACACAGGAGAGCAAGCACAACTCGCTTGGGTGAAGAAATGTAGCACACATCCACTGCACTTGCTCTATTTATTTTGTTGAGGGATGTCCAACACAACAAAGATGTGTGATGCCCATTTTGCCCAAATAAATACATAATTCTGAGAAAAACGTTGATATCTTTGTGTCATTCAGCAACAGGCTTACATTCACTTGAACTGCTCCATGATTTCTGACACTCACCATTTTGAATGTGCACTGCCACTTGCATTTCTCATCCGTCTTCCCAGCTGTTGTATGTATAAATAGCTACAGTGTCTCACAAAAGTCAGTACACCCCTCCCATTACACACAATATTTTATTATATATTTTCAGTGGACAACACTATAGAAATTAAACTTTGATATAACTTAAAGCAGTGAGGTGTTACGACTTCACTACGTGGGTATGTGGTGTGTGATGAGGTGGATGGATGGCCGGACCTGAAAGGAGGAGCAAGGTCAGGTTACTCTCTGTGGCTGGCTGGGACGGGACCGGACGCTTCCCGCTGACGGCGTTCACGGTGAGCCCAAGCGCGAGGGTGGCTTCGCCGCTTGTGGCTCAGCGTTCAGGATTTATTAAAACAAGTCTTTTCTTTTATCGAGCGTAGGTGAGTAAACAATCGTAAACACAAGAACGAAACACGGAGGGAGAATGGGGGACGAGACGCCACTTCTTCGGTTCTCTCTTTTCTTCTTCTCTCTGGTCTCCCAGGTGCACCGTCAATTAATGCATATGCATGCCCTCAGGAACCCCAACCCCGCCTCATCCGGTCCAGCCAATGAATGACCTATCTGAGTGGGTGTGACGTGGGCGTGTGCACTGTGTGTCTCATCCTAACAGTGGGTACAGCTTGTATAGAAGTATAGATTTACTATCCTCTGAAAAGGACTCACTGCCATTATGTGAAAACACACTGCCATTAATGTCTAAAGTGAGTAGACCTCACAGTGAACATGTCCAAATTCTGCCCAAAGTGTCAATATTTTGTGTGACCTTTATTATCTAGCACTGCCTAATCGTCTTGGGCATGGAATTCACCAGAGCTGCACAGGTTGCTAATGGAATCCTCTTCCACTCCTCCATGATGGCACAGAGCTGGTGGATGTTAGACACCTTACACTACTCCTCCTTCCACTTGAGGATGTCCCACAGGCGTTAATTTGGGTTTAGGTTTGAAGACGTTCTCGACCAGTCCATCACCTTCACCTTCAGCTTCCTGAGCAAGGCAGTTGTCATTTTGGAGGTGTGTTTGGGTTTATTATTGTGTTGGGAGGGAGGGATCATGCTCTGCTCCAGTAAGTCACAGTACATGTTGGAATTCATGTTTCCCTCAATGATCAACAGCTTCCCCCTGCCGGCAGTACTCATGCAGCCTCAGACTATGATGCTACCACTACCATACTTCACTATAGGCAAGACACAATTGTCTTGGTACTCCTCACCAGGGTGCTGCCACATACGCTGGACACCATCTGAGCAAAACAAATTTGTCTTGGCCTCGTCAGACCACAGGACATGATTCCAGGGATGTGTGTGGCGTATGGTCTGGGCACTGACTCCTCTCCTCACCTTTAAATGCACCGTGGCGAGCGTCATCATTTCACCATGATCCTACTGCCGTCACCAAGGAGACGGCAGCGGGATCAGACGCCCAACTTCTTCCAGGAGCGATGTGAACTCGTTAGCTTGCATCACGGTTTGAGCTGTCATTCATTCAAATTCATTCAGTCCCATCAGTTTCCAATTACGCGCGACAACTGCCTTTGTTCTGTGACGGGACAATCGATATAGACATAAATATTTGTATGGATTATGATCGCTGCATTGAATAGTGGTTGTTGTGATTATTTCTTGCATTAAAGTGTCCCTGAAACAGTGGAAAGCTAACTTCACTGTCTTGGTTATGTGTGCGCACTGCGCGCTTGGCAGGGCTGGACTGGGGCAAATAATCGTCCCAGGTACCTCACGTTACAGATCGGATGCAAGCAGATCCTTCAGCTGACAGGGGGGGGCGGTGTTTTCGGTCGGTATCTTTCTGTCTCCCTGGCGACCGGCAGAGGAGACCAGGTTCGGCACACCATCAATATATTCATAAATGTGCATGCTGATTAATATCGTTGCATTAAATAGTGGTTGTTGTGATTATTTATTGCACTAAAATGTGCGTGAAAGTGTGGAAAGCTGCCTGTGAGGTCTTGGTGACGTGTGCGAACAGTGCTCAAACCACCTGCGCAGGCTGCACTTTGCCTTGCACCGGGAGCAGACCAGGTTCGAGCTGGCGAGCTTTCGGCGCACCTTCGGTGGAGCATTTGACTACGAATCTACCACTGCGCCGGGCTGAATCCGTGACGCCTCCCCCTGCTGCGCCGCCACACCTACCTCGGCGCAACTGGGTTTAGCAAACTGCCGAACTGACCGTACGCCAGGTGTAAGCGTGCCAAACTCAGACTACGCCAGCTGCGCGGCCCTGCGCACCCTGCGCTGCGCCAACAAACTAGAGCCCTTGGACTCAATTTCTTTGGTCAACCCTGGAGAGGCCTGTTCAGAGAGAAAGGCAAGCAAAACACCAAATTGAGCAGCCCTGCGCTCCAATGACACCTGAAACCTTAAAATACTAACGAGTCACATGACACCAGGGAGGGACACTCTTTTTGCCACCTGTTGAGACATTAATGGCTGTGAGTTGAGTTATTTTCAGAGGACCGTGAATCTATGGTGTTATACAGGCTGCACACCGACTACTTCAAGTTAAATCAAAGTTTCATTTCTATAGTATTGTACCCTGAAAAGATATAGTAAAATATTTGAAAAAATGTGAGGGGTGTACTCACTTTTGTGAAATACTGTAAAACCTAATTTATGCAAATGAAGGTCTTTTTTGTACCCTTCAAAGTTTTCCGGTAGCACTCCCTTTTGTTTACAGACATCAGCTTTCAAATGTACTATAAAATGCACAGAAGATACAAGTAGTTAATTTATTTACAGTATAAGTACACAAACACAGTGGTAAATACAAACATGATAAAGTAAATCCTGCTGATCTGGTGGCTTACATAATTCGATAGGTGTAGAGTGGCTGACCAAAGAGGTCCAGGGTCAAATTCAAAAACTATTTAGAAAATGAGAAGCAGCAAGAATGAATTAGAACAGCCATGTCGGAGTGGTATTCATCATAGCCAGAAGTGTCAGACAAGTTGAGTTAAGTATAAAAACCTCAGCACGCTGATACTGGAGAAGCCTGTAAAGAAATCATCAGCTTTCCTCTCAACAAATATTTGTTTACATACATGGATTCATAATGAATACATTTCCTGTACTTATGTATTGCAGTTTGTTTGCAACACTGGTGCAAGATCACTGTGCATCTACTAATAGCAGTAACTGTAACAGGATACATGTCATACAAAATTTATTTCACAATCCATGTGCCCTCATCACTTCACTCTGACAACTCCATGGCTCTGAAGGCCCAGACTGATGAGAGACTACAACAGTTACTGTACAGCTGACCAAACTTACAACAGCTAGATTCCTGGACCAAGCTTAGAAGTCATGTTGAGACCCACCCCCAACAGGTCAGTGAAACAAAATATGAGAAAAAATTGACACAAAAAATTGCAAGACATTCATATCTTCAAATAATACAAATATTTATCTGTACACAGTGAATTGACCTCTAGTAAAATATGTCACGATGATGCCCTTGCCCCCTCATAAAGTGCACTCCTTTTGTACAGAACACTAAAAAGAGAACAGGGCTCACTGGAAATTTTAATAGAAAAGACAGAACAGCTAATGGGTGGATATGCAAACCTCCTGCACCTAAGATACCAAAGCATATTTCTGTTAAGTTCATGGGTAGTAGTACTAGTATTCTAGCTTTGACAGCTGATTCTGATGGCTCACCTCTAAAACATGCAAAGAAGTGGTCTTTTTATTTCATTCAAATGGGTATATAATTGAAAAGAAGAGTGCTTTTGTGCTGAAGAGTCATCGGTGGTGGCGATGATTGAAAACAGGATAGCAAGGAAGTACTGTACCAATGACACACACACAGCTTTAACACTTGGACAAACTAATGCGATCCAACACAACAGCTCTGCCATAAATTCTGCCTTCTTCATTCTGCAAAGATTATGTATATGACTGACATGGCCAGAAAGGTATTAGTTAAACTACATGGTGATTATTGAAGTTGTATTTTGAAGTGGCATAAAACGGGAGTGCATTATCTTGTGAGGTGTCTCTATAATTTTGGCTTTCTCATTTATGTCAATAGGATCTCAAAATAACACACTCCAGTTCAAAATACAACTTCAATGGCCATGTCACATACATACATCTATATGTATGTGTGTGTATATATGTATGTGTGTGTGTGTGTGTGTGTGTGTGTGTGTGTGTGTGTGTGTGCGTGTGTGTAGACATATAAACTTGATACACCTTACAGCAAAAAAGAGTGAGGCTGCTTTTCCATCAGGTTCATCAGAAGCCAGTGTTGTTAACTGTTGTTCCATCAGTGTCAGTGTCCAAAAAACAGTCAGCTGGATTGCAGTAATTGCTGACTGCCCATTCAGAACATGGTGGTGGAGGTGTGGGGTGGTGTGGGCACTGTGCAAGAAAAAGTGTACAGAGCACAATCCTGAGGTCCGCAACCCTTTAATGTTTTGGGAGGTCAGACCAACACAAATAAATGTGGAGAGACACAGATAAAGAGAGACAGACAGGACAAAATCCTGAAGGAGGCAACAGTATTGTGAGCAGTCATTCAGAAAGCAATTTGTGCTGAGTCAGAAGCTGGCTTCCAATGATAGCTGTAGTAGTAGTAGTAGTAGTAGCAATCAATAGTTGTGGTGGTGACAATATCAGAATGTCAAATTGCTTCAGGGCTTGGTTCGCCAGGTTGCATTGTGGGGGCTCATCGAGGAGCAACAAGACGGACACCAGCAGGCGGTACACCAGACACCATCTAGAGGAAACACAGGACAAGAAGCTGGACTGTCAAAACAATAAATTCTACATCTGTTCTAAATCACTCGACTCATTACCATGCATGCTTCCCTTTACTGTCACTGCTGTGAAAATGCTGCATTTTAAAGCCAGAAAGTGACCCGAAATGTTAAGATATGTCTACAGAGTGCAGATCAGAGGAAGGTGAAATATCTGAGGGCACAGATACTAAAACACCTTCTGCAATACCACACATTCCAGGTGAAACCAAGTTATTATTTATTTATTTTCCAGTTTACAGTGAACATAAGCAGTGTACACACCCTTATGACATGCAGGTTTTTGAAATGTAAAGATATAAATAACAATGTAAATGTCAGACTTGTTTCATTTATTTAATTTGATCTTCCAATAAACAAAAAATAATACTTTGAAGCACCTTGTGCATTTATCATAGTTGTAAGTCTTTTTTTCTTTGTCTTCAAGTATTTTTTTAGGCCTTTTAGCCTTTATTGATAGTGCAGATGAGAGATAAATAGAAAATGGAGGCAGAGCAGCCTCTATACATGGGACACCTACTTAACTCACTGCACCACTCAACAACACAAGTTGCAAATGTACTTTTTTATACTTTTATTGACATGAGAGCGAACACAAACAATATGCTTGATTTATGAAAATGAATGTTTATTATCATTTGAACAATGAAATATTCTACTGCATGCCCAGAAAATCTGCTGAAAACCAAACATGACAAACTCAAGCCTGTCAAACAGTGTTGGGAGTAACGCATTACAATAGTAACACAATTACAGTAATTCATTAAAGTACAGTTATTACTATTTGGTGTAATGCAGTAACATAATGAATAACTAAAATTAAAAAATACATGAATAAACACATTACAATTTAGAGACACTAATATTGTCATGTAACTAATTACTTTCAAATGAGATTAACTAATAATTTGTAATGGATTACATTTTGGAAGTAACTTGCCCAACACTGCTGTCAAACCTCACACAGGGAAAAAAGTAGGACTTTCTCTATCTGCAATATCCTTGGCCAACATGTCATATGAAAGACTCAAGGTACTGCAGTTGTAATAGACAGTAAGTATCATCTGGCAAAACTTTGATTCTGAATTTATCATTCATAACACTCTGTAGGATCCATTTCTGCTTATCTCAAATGTTACTGCTGTTACACCAACTTATTTCCAAACTAAAGGCAGGGACAAGGGTCAGCCACAACCTGTTTGTGATAATTGCACGTTAAAAAAAGATTAACGCTGGTGAAATGAATTCATGTTAACGGTTTACAAACGTGTAAACTTCAACAGCCCCACAAGTGTCTCTTGTTTTATTCATCATCACCACCAACACATACATGAACCAAAATAGAAGGTGCGCATGAACGTTGTCCAGTTTGTGCCCCTTCATAGCATTATTTGTAAATGAACCTCAAATGCTTGGTGAGCAAAAGTATTGGAGATACAGATAAGCTTCAAATAGAATAAAGTAAACAATACTTAACATCTAGTTGCAAATCCTTGGCTTTCAATAACTGCATCATGCCTGTGACCCACTGACATCAAACTTTTACATTCTTCTTGTGTGATGTCTTTCCAGGCTTCGCCATAGCCTCTCTGAGTTGTTGGTTTTGGGGGGTTAGTCCCTTCATTCTCCTCTTTAAAGGTCCCATATTATACTGTTTTTCAGCAATTTCACACAGCTGTCAGAGCAGTGTTGGGCAAGCTACTTAGAAAATGTAGTGAGCTAAGCTACAAGTTATTCTACATTAAATGTAGCTTCACTACACTGAAGCTACCCACCAGAGAAATGTAGCAAGCTAAGCTACAATAAAATGACAAAAGTAGCTTAAC
>JBCAUF010000062.1:23703687-23716108 GCA_038406115.1 Haemulon aurolineatum | reverse complement strand
TGACTCATTTGCACCGACTATTTAGGAAAATCTGAGAAAAATATAATTTGCATAATAATTTGGAACACAGTGTATATTGAAAACTTAAATGAGACATGGGAAACTGGCACTGTGACAATAAGTACAATTGGGCAGCTGAAACGGGCTTCACCTGAGCCTTTCTTTTTCTGTGTTGGCAGCAGTGTGTGTCAGTGCAGAACCCCTGTCTGTCTGGATAATAATGATCGTTGGGCAATTTCTTAAGCCCCAAAAAAGAGGGGGAAAAAAATAATAGAATAAGACAATGTCGACAGCATGAAATAATCATCAGTTCCTTCCCCTGCACCAGGAAAACATTAAAGATTAATACATTTTCCCTCCTTCTCCTCCACTCTGTCTTCATCTTACACTCATATATATGGGTAGAAAAACTAATAAAGAACAAAAATGCAGGAATCATTAAAAGCTGCTTCTATGCAAGAGAAACATCAAAATCAAACAGAACGAGAGATATGGAAAGAAAGAATAGAGATGACGGGCAGGTTGAGAGAGAAGGAATGCAAACTGACAAAGAAGGAGCAAAGGGGGAGGAAAGGTAAAAGGTAGATGTTGCTGAAAAAAGGCAGAAACCGCCTGTCTCTTTAGTCTCAATAGTTAATATTCTAGTGAAAGGCTTAGTACCTCCACCTAATTTCTGACTGCCAAAATTTACACTGGATAGTCCTGTCACCATGTTTTCTTTTACTCTCTCACACACACATACACTCTTGTTTCCATCACTTGAGGGGACATTGCATAGACTTGCATTCATTTCCTGGACCCTTACTACGACTTGGTTTAAATCAAAATGTAACCTAATTTTAACCCTTTCCCTGAAGAGTTGGTGTGCAGTCACTTTGAAATGTTTCCTCTGTTTTACAGTGTCTTTGTGCCCTCTCTCTGTCTCATTTTCATTTACAAGCTTTATTGGCATAAAAAAAGATAATTCTTATATTGCCAAAGCAAGCCAAGCCAGCATAGCCAGCAAAGTAATATACTATAATATACTACATATTCATATATATATGTTGTCCTTTCTCTGTGGCTAGACTGTGGTCACTGAGTCTGTATTTGGTCAGGATCTGTCCCCTAACCCTACCTTGTATCTCTGATAGTAAAGAGATATTCTGCCAATTTATATTTATAGTTTAGGGCCAGATAGTAATGAAGTTTGCATTGAGTTTTAGCTTGATTCGTCCAGTAGGTAGGCTTTTTTTTTATTGATTGATGCATTTGTTTTAGCCTGATTGGTTGTTGGAAATCATGCTCGTCTGACTCAGACTCAGGACCAGCTGACATAAGGGACTCTTAAAGGGGGTTCAGTTCTTGGGTTTGTAGTGCCTGAAATCTTAGTGTGTCTTTGGGGCTCTATTTGAGATGTGACCAAAATTTAAGAGGTCTTGGGTAATGGCCTAATTCTGCCCTGCATGCACTGGTTGGTGTTTACCCTTTGCATGTTTAATATGGACCTACAGAATTCAGCATGCAGGGCCTCTATGGGATGCTTGTCCAATCTGATGACTGAGTGGACCCCATATTTTTTACTGCCATAAAGGACAATTGGGTGGATTGTACTGTCAAATATTTTAGTCCAGATCCCAACTGGTATGTTTATTTCGAAACATATTCTTTTAATTACATGGAATGCTCTGTATGCTTTTTGTTTCAGGACATTCACTGCCAGACCAAAGCTATCCAAGGCACTGATTCTGAGCCCCAGGTAATCATAATATCGGGTCCATCCAGGTTAGTTTTTCCTAATTTACAATGAGTTTTGTTTTCCTGAGATGTGGGCTTCTATTTAAAGATCATGTTTTTAGATTTGTTTAAGTTGACTGTCAGGACGCAATTCTGACACTACAGCTCCAGAAGGTCCAGGTGCTGCTCTGATTATATTTATCAGTGGATCCATCGACTTTCCACCAAAGAATCGCTACACCCCCAGGTATCCTACCCCTGACAATTCCCGTGCTGAGGCCGGTTGTAGCCTCCCCAGCTCCATGGAAGTCAGGGTTTAGTGAGCGTAGCTGACCAAGGCCTTGTTTTGACAGGAAGGTCTCTTGGAGACACAGCATGTCACAGTGGCTAAGGAGGTTGTCAATTACTCAACGGTGAGCTCTGTCCCCTGCGCTCTGGCCCAGTCGCAGGCCACGACAATTGTACGACAAAAGCTGCACAGTCATTTTACATGACCCCCGGTCTCACACGATCCAGCCTGGCCTTCTCCCGTGGCTTGGTCTGTTGGTACTTCGAATGCCGCCACTTGTTGGTCAAGGTCCGCAGTGATAGCTTGCGTATCCTCGCTGACACTAGCCTGTAGCTGCATGACGCGCTTCATGGAACAAACATCTGCTTGTAGACGTTCAAGTTTCATCAGCAAGCTTGAGACATCCAGGCTTGTGAACGTGACGGGTGGCAGCTCATCCAAGTAATGCGAGACAAACCTTGGCATATTCTCGCCACACTCCTTCAGTATTTTAAGACAGCTCTCTACATTGTTCACTTCTTTTTGTGCGCCTTTGTGTAACACACAACGCTGCGTGGTGGAGCACACTTCAAACAGGACTCTCTTCGAGGCTTCTATCCACTCGGAGTCAAAGGTGATAGCAGCCAGCGCAACGATCTCATCTTGAGTCATTGTCCTAATTTTAACAGCAAGAAAGTTAAGAAATTCATCCTCTACAATAACCTTTCCATCGTTGGTTTTGTAGATCTCAGGTTTAGTACGAGGCTCGCGGCCAGCTGACCCGCAGCACTCCGCCTCCGCCATTTTTGTACTACTCAATCTGTTGTTTAGTTCACTGTTGTAATATGAATGTGGAAGTAAACTTTCCATGAGAAAAGACATACTCTCACTTTTCTGTTTTCATGTTCATCTGATATCTGTCTGATAGGTAAGATTTAAAACAGCTTAGAGCAGTTCCTTTAATACCAATGTCATGTTTGACAGATTGTAAAGCCCTCCGAGAACGAATTCACAAAACGTGTTTTGTGAATTTGGGCTATGCAAATAAAATTGGATTTGATTTGATGTTCAAGACTCTGTAGTAGGATATGATGGTCAACGGTCCTTCGTCTGAAGCAATTAAGAGGTCATTTGTAACTTTCACCAGTGCTATCTCTGTGCTATGATGTGTTCTAAAGCCTGACTGAAAGTCTTCATATAAGCTGTTGTTTTGGAGAAATTTGCATGACTGGTTGGCGACTGATTTCTCCAGAATTTTGGAGAGAAAAGTGAGGTTAGATATCGGTCTATAGTTGGCTAAAACCTCTGGATCAAGAGTCGACTTTAAGGAGCGGTTTAATCACAGCTAGTTTAAAGGACTGTGGTACATACCCCGTTAATAGAGACAGGTTGATCATATCCAGCAGTGTTGTGTCAATTAAAGGTAAAACTTCCTTAAGCAGTCTAGTTGGGATGGGATCTAACAGACAAGTTGTTGGTCTGGATGAGTAAATCAATGAATTTAGCTGGTGGAGGTCAATGGGAGACAGGCAGTCCATATACTGGTCAGATTTTACATGTCTGTGTTAAGGGGTAAATTGGTGCTGGGTAGGGGTGGGCAATTTTGAATTTTCTCTCTAAAAGTTAGGATTTTATCATTAAAGAAGCTCATAAAGTCATAACTACTGAGGGTTGTAGGTACACATGGCTCAGTAGCACTGTGACTCTCTGTCAGCCTGGCTCTAGTGCTGAAAAGAAACCTCGTGTTGTTTTTGTTTTCCTCTCTTAGTGACGAGTAATAGCCCACTCTGGCATTTTGGAGGGCTTTCCTATATATTCTAAGGCTATCTTTCCAGGCTAAACGAGATTCTTCTAGATTTGTGGCACGCCATTTTCTTTCTAATCTTCGTAACGCTAGTTTTAATTTGCATCAATTGAGCATCACCCTCTGAATGAAGTCAAAGGTGTTCTTTAGGTTTTTTGGATATTCCAAATGAAGATTGTATATTAGTCCAAATGTAACACAAAAAGCTTGTGCATGGCTTCTATTGTCATCCACGATGATATTACCTTCCAGCATGATAGCAATGCAGGAGGGTTCAAGGTGCAGGCCTGTGGACCTGGCTGCTGTCTGTCCTCGGGTATGGCAGTTAAGACTCCAACAGGGACTTGAGTGATGTCTGCAATGGTGTCAGTGTCCTGCAGATATAAAGGAAGGTTAAAAACTAATTTAAAAATGTTGGCTTCATTGTGCAAAAACTAATTTGGCTTCATTGTGCAAAAACATACCAAATTATACAAAATATGTGTAGCACCCTGGACATTTCAGTGGTATTATTTATGTTATTAACTGGGCTATTTATTCTTAATAATTATTGCTTGTGTAGATACACCTGATTTCAACCGGACTAAAGTAGTTGCTGCTTTGCACCAGT
The DNA here is from genome assembly GCA_038406115.1 of Haemulon aurolineatum. NCBI lineage: Eukaryota > Metazoa > Chordata > Actinopteri > Lutjaniformes > Haemulidae > Haemulon > Haemulon aurolineatum. Next base: position 23,711,710 of record JBCAUF010000062.1, on the reverse strand, counting down.
AGGTGGCAGTGGCAATTGATAGTGTGATGATTGCTGGGTTTCCCTGTTGTCATGGTGACCGCTGTAGTCCAGAGGAAATCCGTTCTGAGTCGCTACAGTTTAACAGTTTAAACTCGCTGCAACTTTACTCGTGTTTGTTTATCTGTTTGTGTGTTGCATGAAAATAAACCTCCGTGGGGCGGCGTTTAGCTCACTTTAGTGGAGCCTCCGCCCCATGTTGAGACTATAGTCCTCACTGCACGCGTCCCTGGTTCAAATCCTGCATTGGGCAGCCCCCCTCCCTGCCTCCCCATTTCCTGTCTCTCCCTCCACTGTACTGATGATTAAAAGCCCCAAAAATATTCTTAAAATAAATAAATAAATAAACCTCCCATAACACCTGAAACGACAGCATCTGATTTCAGTGTATAACACATGAAATACTTTCTCAAACAGATAGAAAAAGTCACTTCCATCATCCCCGAGGAAAACTGGGAGATATCTCAGAACAGCAGTCCTCATGGGTTCCACATCATCTGTCTACAATTGGGGAAAACAGGAAAAGGAAAAGCAAATAACTGTGGAAAAGCATTTTCTGAAGAATCTGCATCACATTTTTCCAACTTAACTTATTTAAAGGAATAGTTTGACATGTTAGGAAATGTATTTGCTTGTTTGCTTGCTGAGCTAGATTATAAGGTCAATAGGCCTCATTCACAAACCGTTCTTAAGAACAAATTTGTTCTTAAGTCCTACTTAAGAAGTTTTTACGAAGATTGTGGCATTCATGAATGTTTTCTTATCTAGGATTTGTCCTTGGGTAAGAACAAATCCTACGAACACTCAGGAGTACTCTTACGCACATTTCAGCACTGACATGTTGGCATGGTTGTGTTTTCTTTTGTGAAGTTCATTAAAATACAACATTAAAGTGATATTTCTGTCATATTTATATATTCATTTTACTTTTTGGTAATTTACAGAACATTTCTTTGTTTTAAAATAAAAAAAACTAACTTAAAGTTGTATTAATATTACAAATTACAATATACAAACGTATATTACAATATGAATATAGCAGTCAGATTCATTTCCAAAATGAGGATGGACCGGTTTCAGTGCACATCTTTATTTTTTTTAATTCTCATTAATTTCTTTATACTGGATATAGTTGCAAGTGTTGAGGCAATCTTATCGAGTGTGTCAGCTGTCCTTTCTTGAGTGTCCAACACCACGTCTGAGATCAGGCGTAGAGAGACATGGGACCGAGCTCGCATGGAGGTACTGCTGCAGGAGGGTTCTGGTTTTGTTCCAAGTTGGATCTTCGGGACTTCATCTGATAATATGTAATAAATTAAGCCATTGTTGCGACCCGCAGTCCAATGCGAAGACATATTTTGATTTTACTCACACTGAGGTAAACTCGTGCCTTTAGGATTCGATAAATAGGCCTATTATTTCAGAAAATAAATAAATAAATTACCTTTAGATTCCTCTGGAGTAGCAGCACAGGGAGGGGATGAAAGGCACAATTATGATCCTCCTAAAAAGTAAAGTGGAGAGATTAAATGACTGTTAAATTGATAAACAGTGATTTAGATATTTACCATATAACCTACCTGAGAGTGCCGTCTCCCCGATGATGGCCCCAATGCTCTGGTTCATCTCAGACAGGTTTTGGGTGTCTGTTCCCCCTCCACTCTGTTGCATCTCCCATCAGAAGTTTAAAATGTTTTTTTTGTTGTTTTTGTTTCAGATTTTAGATCAAACTATTTCTTTTTCACCTCATGTGTGAATCTGACGTTGGGTTTTCTTAAGACCCTTCTTAAGAACAGCTTAAGAAAGAATTTAAGAAGATTCTTAAGAAGATATTGGTGAATGAGGCCCATTATCACTTTCATGTCTGTTAGCAGGATGTGTGTGTGTGTGGAAACTAGCTGTGTGTGTGTGTGTGAAAACTAAAACACTGTCACAAAGGAACGACTTGCACGATTTTCTGCACTTATATGGAATGAGAAGGAGTGCTTACCTTTGTTTCAACCTGGGAAAGGATCCCCCAAAGTGTTCTTCCAATTATAACTTTGAAGATCTCAAGGAAACGTGGGGTATGGCGGTCCAAGGACTCAAAGAAGACCTGCACAAGATCTTTACTTGCCACTCTTGTGAATTTTGCAAGAACCTTCAAAGACAAAACAGAACACAAACAAAACATTTTGTACCAAGTTAAGAGTTGACCACAATATTATCATATACAAACTATGAATGAGACAGACAGTTTTGCATTGTGGGGAACCTTTGTGTTTTTATGTTTGGGCAATGTGTATAGTTAAATCATTTACTCTTTTTTTCTTATTCCCCAAGGACGTTAGCAGACTTGCTGTCTTACCTGTTGTTTTCTGAGAAGAGCCGGCCATCGTTTCAACATCCGTTTCACAGAGGGCTGCTCTTCCACAAATTCCTTGCATCTTAATGATAAGGTCTGGTTCATCAGCTGATTCACCTGGACTGCATTTGGGGACCTTTTCTTCATTTCATTTTCAAGCAGCTGTCTAGAGCATTCAAGTGTTGATGCATCTTGACCCTGTGGAAAATCAGGCAGTAAAGTTTGTTTCAATTCTTCTGGGTCTCTTCAGGCTTTTTCCAGGTAGCTTCCCCTCTGGATTCTGCTGTGTTCTCTTATTGCTGTTGACTGAAAAAAATTGCAATACCACATCTGCGAAGTTTGGAACGGAGATTACCCATTTTGAATTTTAAACTATTCTTCCATCCAGAGCAGCCCATGGTGAGGAGCCAACAGGGTGTGTCCAGGTGCACTTCAGACGGCAAACTTCTTCTGGGAGAGACGTGAACTTGTTATTTTGCATCGCAGTTTCAGCTGTGTTCATTAAGTCACGTCAGTGTCCAATTACGCGTGACATCCGCCTTTGATCTGTGACGGGGCAATCAATATAGACATAAATGTACGTGCTGATTAAGCTCGTTGCATTGAATAGTGGTTGTTGTGATTATTTATTGCATTAAAATGTGCCTGAAACTGTGGAAAGCTGCCTGTGAGCTGCCCAGTCAGCTGGCGCGCCAAGAGTAGGCCAGGTTCGAGGTGGCCAGCTTTTGGCGCACCTTCGGCGGAGCTTTTTGGCACAGAACTATCACTGCACCGAGCTGAATCCGTGACGCCTGTGCTGTCCTGCGCCACCTTGCGCCGCGCCGGCAAACTAGAGCCCCATTTCTCATTGATCAGGTGGGCTGGACTGGCACAGGAGGCTGTGTTTTCAATAATAATAATAAGAAGTTTGGTGAGAATATGGAAAGTGCACAGTGTAGTTCATGCATGAGAAGGTGACTGGGGAGGTTGTCACCTCTGTTTAAGTGTGTTATGGCATTGGGGAAGAAACTGTTCGTAAATCTGGTGGTTCTGGATTCGGTGGACCTATAGCGCCTGCCAGAAGGCAACAGTTCAAACAGATGGTGGCCTGGGTGTGAATTGTCCTGAATGATGGTTTCTTGTGAAGATGAAAGTAAGACCGGGTGATGTTATTGATATGGGCAAGGAAGGAGAGGGTGTTGCCCAGGATGACGCCCACACTTTTGACCTGAGGGAGACTTGCGGGGTATTACCACATTGATAATACCCCACATTGACAGGGGTATTATCAATGTGGAGTGAGAAAGGGTTGGATTTAGACAATGTGGATTTAGTGCCAACCAAAAGGATTTCTGTTTTATATCCATTAAGTTTGAGAAAGTTGCAAGAGAACCAAGTTGTGACATCTTGGGTGGAGGAAGTGCGGAGCCAGGGCTGCAGGAGAGATAGAGCTGGGTGTCATCTGCATAGCAATGAAAATTGAGTCTGTGTTTCCTGAATATATTGCCAAGCGGGAGTAGGTAGATAATGAAAAGATGGGGGTCAAGGACAGAGCTCTGCGATACACCACAGGTGACTGGGGGGGTCAGACCAATGGAGACGAGGCGGTTGAGGAGGATGTTATGGGAGTCTGTCAAAAGCTGCAGTGAGGTCAAGGAGGCGGAGTATAGTGAGATGTCTGTTTCAGCACTGTGATGAGGACGGAAACCAGATTGAAACTGTTCATAGAGGGTATTGTGAGTGAGATGATTATGGACCTGTGCAGCAACCACTTTCTCTAGGATTTAGGACAGAAAGGGAATGTGTGATATTGGTCGGAAGTTATTAAGGTCATTGGGGTCAATGTAAAACTTATCACATGATAGTGTGAAATGTGTCAGGTTAAAACATTAAACTTATCAAAAATCTTCTTCTTGTATTCCACCTCTGCCATCTCCAATCTCTTCATCAGCTCATGTTGCACCTATTTGAGCCATTTTGTCACTGTCTCTAAAAGCTTCCTTTTTCTGGTTGAGGATTGCCTTTATGTCACTTGTGATCCAGGGTTTGTTATTGGAGAAACAGCGCATGTCCGTGTCTCTACAGAAGTTGACGTACTCGGTGAAACAATCAGCCTGTCATTAATGTCCATACTGTTCTCATCTGTTTCCAGACGCACATCCCAATCAGTGCATTCAAAGCAGTGTTTTCGGGCCTCACTAGCCTCAGGTGTCCATTTCCTTACAGTGAGTGTAGTTGTAGGTTCCCTTTGCACACAGGGTTTATAACAGGTCTGCAGAAGAACCAAGCTGTGATCTGACCTGCACATTGGTGGGAAGGCAGTATCTCTGTAAGCTTTTTTGACATTAGAATACAGCAGGTCAAGGGTTTTGCTTTCTCTAGTAAGCACAATGAACAAACTGTGTAAATCCTGTCTGGTGGGAGGAGAGGGAACATGGTTGAAGTCTCCTGATATTATTATAAGTGCCTGAGCATGTATAGATAATGGAAAATGCTATGTCAAGGTAGTGAATGATTTGCTGGAGCTCTCGGGCTGAAATGACAGCTGAATGACAGCAAAGACAGAGGACACAGATTTTACAGCTTGCAGGTAAGGCAGATGTGTCTTGTTGTGATAGGATGAAGATGGAAATGAGTGGGCGGTGCTTACAGAGAAAACTAAGCTGTGACTTAGGAGGCTGTGTGAAGGGACAGTCTTCCAGCCTTCCTGACTGAGTTTTCACCAAGCTTCATTATTGTGAGTAAATCATGAGTAACTTCTCCAACACTCCCCACTGTGGTCCATTTCATACAGGGTTTCAATTGTAGCTGCAGGTTCACACACCTATTCCAGTTGGAGCCAGATCCTGAACCTGGAGTGACAGGCTGTCAAACACATTCAGCAGTTCAGTTAGTTATTACCAATTATGAATAAATTATAGTAATCAACAGAGCTTGTGTAATTCACAGGAAGATTTTACTTCCCCCCTTCTCTCTCTGGACTGGATTGAAGAAAATTGGGAAATGGACAAGATGGTTCTTGGAAGAAACTCCAGCAATTTGAGGATAAACGTCAATGTGTTGAAAACATCAAGTGCAACTTTCTAAAGATACTTACTTTCTAAAGATTGTGCTTCTCCAATAAACAGGAAGCGTGACCAGGTGTTAAATTGCAGTACAAAGGAAGTGGCAGCAGTGCAGTGAACATGACTGATGGTGAAGTGTCTGTGTGTATCTTTATGTGTGTGTGCCATCTCTTAATAACACCTTGAGATGGCTGACAGATCTCCTCGGTCTCCGAAGAGACCATTTTAGTGGGGATTTATTTTGTGGAAATGAATTACTCAGTATAATTAAAAACTCTAATCTCTTTTTTCCCTCAACAAAACAATATTGCTCAAACCCAGAGAAGCAATCCAAAATTAATTTACTGCACCACTGAGTAGTGTTAATACCAGTCCCTCCCCTCTCAGCCACCCAGCCACATCCCCATCTCTTACATGGGTTATGTGATATGAGAAGATGGGGTGTGTGTTGTAACATGCTATGTTCCCTGTGTAATCACCAGGAGCAGAACAATACAATAGGGCAGGGGGTATTAACTCTAATAGATTGTCCTATGAGGGGCCTCAGCTATTGTCTGGGGTTTTGCTGCGTTTCTCTGTAATGCTTCAGTTTTTCTTGTGGTACTTACATGTGCCAACTCATTAAAGATAATAAAGGAAACATGCCATGCTGCTTTACTGTGTGACAAATAATAGTTACAATGATTGAACTGTATTTCTAATTGATTTTATCAACCAGTGAATGAGTTCCAGTCAATCATCAAAAACAAAAAACAAAAACATGTCTGTCAAAGGATTTTCTCAGTGCTTTGGTTTCAAATCAAATCTTTTTGAAATTCTGATGGTTAAACGAGTCATTTTGCGGGGTGTGACGGCCCCGGGCCTTGGTCCTGGGTAGTGTTGCTGTTGGTGTATGTTGTGTCATTTCAGGTAGCAGCTGTGTCATTAGGCTGCCTGCGAGCACCTGGCCAGTGTTCCAGTCAGACCTATTTAACCCCGCCCTCCAAGACGCCAGTTCTCTCTGCCTCTCTGCTCCAGGACTCCACGCAGCACCCCGTTCCTTCTTTTGTTTGGTTTAATTTCACACTAACAACATGCATGACATATGGATCATCGCACCCACACACCCCCTGACACCACTGTTACTGACTTCCACACCTCATACATTGTGAATTACTTTTTGAATTACCTTAATAAATATTGAGATTATTGTGATTATGGTCAGTGGCACATCTCTTTAGTTGCGGCTCACGAGCCGGTTGTAACACGGGGGAAAGAAATTATCCAGTGCATCACTTGATGGACATGGACGTTGCAACCTTGTGGGAGACGTGGCTTTGGATGGAGGAGGGGGTAGAACTTAGAGGAGGTGCCACTTTCGAATCTTGCTACCTCTCTTGCTCGCTCTCCAGGATTACCAACCCTAGCTTCAAAAAAGTGACATATTAACAGCGTTTAAGACCCCCTCCAATGAAAATAGTATTTTTCATGTTGTTCATGTGGCATTTTTCTGATGCGACAGGACATATCAGCACAAAGGTACGTGTTACATTGCATTTCTGAGTATTTCTGCCTTCAAATTGCTATGAACCAATGGCTGACGCAAACTGGCAGTTTCAGGCAGGCAGGGTGGGCCACAAGCACCCGCCCTGCTCTGCCCCTTGATGTCAAAGCTCTCAGCGACGGAGGCTGCAGAGCTGCAAGATAGCAACGAGTGTTAAGACCTATCTAGCATGGGAGTGTGCCGAGCAACGCTGTCTCCGTGCTAATGAGCTGCTGGCGTTCTGCAGAAGAGCAGCCCTGAGAAATGGCATAGGTTTTTTCCAATTTTGGCAAAATTTATTTTCATAATCATAATTTAAAGACCACTGAGAAGCTTTAAAATAGCTAAAAAGGATGATTGGAGGGAGTCTTTCAAGCCCATCTGCAACTCCTGCAGTAATGGCAGCTATCACTGCCAGCTCCTGCAGGTTGACTGACATGGTGGACTAGCCAACTTTATGTGACACCCATTGGTCAAATACCCCGCCCTCTCTTACTTGCAAGTAGCCAGTTTCTTTTGCGACACTCCATTTACAAAACAGTGCCACGTAGTAAACCTGTCTGTGAGCTTGCACAAGTATTGTTGCCGCATGCTCATGAAAGTGAGTTTGCTGGCAGAAGACAAAAATGTGCAAGTCTGCAGAACAAAGCTTACAGATTCAAACTGCAGTGCACAAATTTGCAAAATTACGGTTACAGATACAAACATAAATGTATACATTTGCAAAGCCATGGTTACCGATACAAACATAAATGTACATGTTTACAAAACTACGGTTACACTTACAAAACCCTGTTCTCAAGTACATCTTTTTTAATGATATTTTATTCCATTCTTGAAAAAGGTGTTACCCCACTCCACAAAATGCAGTTTGGTTTCCGGGCCCATCATTCCACAGAGATGGCAAACTGCTTTTTTATTGAAAATGTAAAGTCATTGTTGGATAAAAACCCCCCTCAAGAAAGCGTTTGACACTGTCAACCATCAGGTACTTTTAAACAAACTTACTCATTTTAATCTTTCTGCTGATGCTGTCTCATGGTTCGAGTCATATTTGTCAGGTAGAACGCAGTGTGTCAGGGTTGATGATGCTAA
>JBCAUF010000062.1:23690690-23703587 GCA_038406115.1 Haemulon aurolineatum | reverse complement strand
TGCTGACTCATTTGCACCGACTATTTAGGAAAATCCGAGAAAAATATCATTTGCATAATAATTTGGAACACAGTGTAGTCTGAACAATGATAACTGATAAAGGATTAATTAAGATTAATTAAATATGTGATGATTCAAATAGCTGCTTAATACAGCAAATTGGTGTATTTTGAGAGAAGCAGTTTTCCCAGAGACGATCTAAATTATACAAACAGACCCGCCCCGAAGCGCTCAAAAAGAAAAAGAAGGAACGCACTCAAGGCGGCATCTGTCATTTGATTGGCCCACACTGGCTGTATCCCTATTTGGTGATTAAATAATATTTTAAGCGCAAGGAGGGCGAGTGTCGAGTCTGAGCGTGTAGCTCGCTGTGAGAGCTGGGGCTTGTTCCGAGTGCAAGCACTGTAGATTGGAGCGCGAGGACGTTAGATCTGTGCGAATGAAGGACCTATTTGAATGCGTGTGAAATCTTTGGCTGCAAGAAGAAGAAATGTGAGCACAGGCATGTGATTGAGTTCAAGCACATGTTTTTAAAGAAAGCAGGCAGACATCTGAGTGCAAGCACAAAATCTGAGCATGAGGAGAATAAATCTGAGCACAAGGAGCTGTGTCCGCTCTCAAACTGAAAATCTATGCTCTTGATTAAAGACAGGATAATTCTCCCATTCTTACAGACTCACACACACTGACACACAGGCGCACACACACACACATATGTAACACATATGCATACTGTACAGGCTTCCATATATACTGTACCAGCTCAGTAATTATTATTTTTTTTTTTTACAGGCCTAGAAAAGTAAGCATTATAATTCCAGGTCATCGCAGTGTCACGCGCCACATACATGGTAGGGGCTGGTGAGCTAAATTCCTTGAAAAATTAATGAAAAATGACCATCACTTTAAGTATTACTACAGCCCTTATTTCTTATTGTGGAGCACTTACGTGAGGTCACTTAAGATAATTAGTGAATGAATGTCAACAATAAAGTGAACCAACTAAAATATAAATGCAACAAACAAACTAGGACTGCGCGCAGTCATGAACGGGCCCTCGCGTCCCCACGCCATTCGAATTTCAATAGGTCCCTCGTGAGTCGTTGACTCTCGGCTCGGGCCCTAATGAATTGGGCCAGTGCAGGTTCGTCTATGGAGCTAGGTAGAAATTGATGAAACTCAGACACAGAAATTAGATTTACCGGTTGTTGTATTAAAAATCTAACAAAAAATCACTTGAAGTTCAAGGAAAAAATACCCAAATGAAACAAATAAATAATTATAAGAAAGGCCTTCAAATTAATACTTTCAGTATGTATAGCGATTCGCACAGCTGATGTTCATCAAGAATTATCAATCCAGTTCACTTTAACAATCCTATATTACCAGTTCAGTTCACTTTATGTACAGCGATCCTATAATTAATGCAGTTATTTTCCCATTTCTCCATAATTCAGTCATCTCAGGTAAACATACAACCACAATCAAAATTGTCTTTTGATTTATCTTGTATTAACGCTGGTTAAAAGTAGTCCTTGATCATGAATGAATGGGAAAAATAGTCTATTCACTCGGCAGTTGGCACAGCACACACAGTCCTACCACACCATAGGAATGGGTCGGGGGGGGGGGGGGAGCGAGGCTTGAGGCCAGCATACAGGTCAGTGAGTGCACACGTTGGGATCCGACCTCCAGCAGGTAGCTCGCCATCAACTTCAACAGCAAAAGAAGCCGAGCCTGTTCGGAAAACAGGCAGGATGAATAAGTGGCAACAACAAACATTTCAACACCTGTTCATGTCTCAATTACTTCACTCACCGTCCGTCAGCATTTATTTTGCCATTATTTATCTCCTTGGACGTTTCCTCGATAAATTGCGGTTACTTGCCAGTCCCAGTTTCCAGTTTCCAGTGTCCAGTTTGTGAAATTCATTCAATGGAGTTCAAAAAGTTGGCGTCTGCTCCGACAGGTGGTTTTGGCGTGATGTGTGCCAAGTGCTACTTCATTTCACAAAGGTGGGGGGGAAGACGGGGTCAGAGATGTGGGCGTGGCTTACTGCTTACTATTGGCTTAGGTGGGATGATGGAGAGGTGAACGGACCAATCATAGTAACAGCATGGATACTAAAAAAATGGGCAACCAAAACTATACCAGGACCGATTAAGTTTACCCGGGTTCCATATTGTGTCTTATTTTATTATTGTAATTTACTGTTCAACTGCTGCTTATAATGTGTCTTCTCTTGTATTTATGATGTTGCACTGTTATTTATGGTATGTCTGTCTTTTCATGTGAGGTGGAGAGTTTGTAAATCACCATGTGAGTGGAAAAGAGCACATGGTAGCTAGTAGGAGAAGCCCTTCTGTTTTCACCCTTTTCTCCTGATTTTGGTTGAGGAGTTTTAGGTTAATTATTGTCATTTGGTTTACAATTTTTTTATTTTCCGTAGGTAAGATTAGGGTCAAATAGTGACGTTTTATTAGCTGTAGACGGCATGGCTCTGAAGGCAATGAAGGCTACCTATGACTTGTTTACTTGTCAGTGGGACAAGGGGGGAGCCACACTATCTTGCGCCAGGCCACCCCTAGACCAGAGGTAGATCTCAATTCACCAATTTCAGCCTCCTCGATTCCTCTCTTCCGTCTAGTCCCGCTCACGTGTGATGCGAGCGAAAGGGGCGAGGAGGAGATTCAAGGGTCGGGGCAACATGCATTTAACAAAATGAGATGTCCTTTCCTCAGACTCACCGTTTTAAAGCGTCATCATTTAAATATGACGTGTGTCACGGCTGAACCGTTTACAACCTACCTCTGTATTTATGATCTCTGTCAGATGAGCAGAACAATGTTTACGATAACTTATATATTTAATATTAATTAATTCACAACGTGGCATAATGTGACAAAAAGTTTGAGCCATTTTTAAAGCGTCTTTGAAGATTGTTTAAAGCGTTATAGAAATCAAATATCTTAACATATTATATGATTGAGTGATATCATATCGACCTATACAAAATAGACTATTTATAGTTACACATCATCATAATAATGACATAATATCATGATGAAACATCAACAGTGCCCTACAGGCGGACATAAAAGATGATGAACAGAACGCTTGATCACGCATTTGATCATCTTAATTAAATAATAAAATTTACTAATACATAAGAAACAATGATGTTTGTAAAGTCCTCCTGTGAGGAGCGGTGAGCCACGCCTCTTTTTATTTATTTATTTCTTCTAAAAACATATCCACAGAGGACACACCTGTGCATCCTCGATCATAGCTCCTCCAGAGAGCCTCCTCCGCCTCCAGCTGCATTTAAGGAATTGAGACGTCCTTCAAGAAGGTGAGCTGAGATCAATTTCCGGGTCACAATCGGAGTACGGAGGAGCAAGGAGTCGAAGATGCGAACATTTGTGAACTGAGACATACATTAAGGGCGTAACACTGTTGAGTATTAATTGTCACAACCTGGCTCTTTAGGCCATGACAACACTGATTTTAGGAGGTTTAACACATTTCTTTATTTAACATATGACAGAAGAAAGAGGAACAAACATCGCAAATGGGATGTGAATGTCAGTATTATCAGTGGTGTCAGATGTGCATGTGTGTAAAATATAGTGGATGGGTGTATGGGGCGTCTGCTGGAGAGAGGAGAGAGAGAGAGACTGGCCCAATTCCAATCCGCCCCTTAAAGACTCAAGCCCTGAACCCTCACTGACTTCAGCTGTAAGGGACTGAGTCCGAGAGTCTGAGAGGGCTCCAGAGCACTTACCCCCTTTCATGTTTACGTTACCTTGACAACCACATGCTGTTGACACTGACTACTCTAGGACTTTTGATTTACAGTCTACTTACAGCAGAGAAGTAGACTCCCTGATCAGTCTGTCTTTATCAAAGCACTTGCTTTGCAGGATGGACAAGAGGTCATTTCAAAATAATTCATGTATTCAGTGATGGACCGGCCGTAGACTACATTATCGGCGACCGCGTGAAGCTGTAGCCGTGTTGAAGTGACCACAAAAAAAATTGAATTACAAAAACTCGATCGGACAGCTCTTTGGTTTATTTACTGTTTTTTTTTTTTTTTTTTACATTTCCGGTATTCTGACGGCATCCCCCGCATCGGACTTCACAACACTATGAACTGTGGGTAATTCCCTTGCCCAAAGTCAGCATCGGTGCTGACCTACGGTAAGGGGGCAGTAAGGGCTCATTCACTGACTCACTAACTTGATGACTGAACAGCCCTCACACACTCACCTCTCAGACTTCCCGTGAATGCGCCACTAAGTCAGTGAGTCCATAAGGGGTCGGACTGGAATTGTGCCAATGAATCATATCATAACAGCAGTCATGTTTAAAATGTATTAAAATGCAATCAGATATTATAGTAAAATGTTGTTTCAACAAACCTTCAGGTACGTTTCTTGACCTTGATAATATTTCAGAGCTGTCGCATAATAATAATCATAATAATAATAATAATAATAATGACAAGATAATGAGTCCAGAATAAGGTGTCATTCTTGGTGTCACATAATCAAAGGATTCCAAGGGATGTGTACAGTGAATCCACTTACGGATTGCACACACTGTAGTAATCTTTTCCATGAAAAATGCATTGAAGTGACTGTAAGTGCATAGTTTTAGCACTGCTAACATGTATTTATTTAATTGTGTCTCAGGTGAAGTTATCGTGGACCCAGAACAGAAGTTAACTATGAAATTCACTCAGAAGTGAAGGTCAATACATACCACTAGAAGGAGCTATTTCTCTGTGTATTCGAGCATGCAGGAAGATGAGACGCATGCACACACATGCATGCACACACACACATGCTCCCACACACACACGTATGCAAGTGCACACGCACACATGCAGTTTATTACGATCTAATATTTTGGTCAGCCATATATTGTGCTGACTTATTTTTCCACTTTCAAAAGACAAATCTAAAACTAAAAATTTAAATCTAAAACATGTTGTCAAATTGATTTTAAATGAATCTAATCTCTATTTTGTTTTGTCTCATGGCGTGAGTGGTCCTGTACTTTTAATACATTTGTCAGTAATCCAGATATATTACTTTTCGGCCTCTGCAATTTGTCTTTTGGTAACTATAGAAGAACATGCTTGTAATCCATCACTTCCTATTATGTGTGCATGAATAGATGTGTTTCTACAGATCACATGTGTAACCACTTCAACTGAATCAACTGCATTAACGGGAGTTACTGAGGAAAGAAATATTTATTCATAGTAATGGTAGTAATAATTGTAATAATAACTGTGATAATAACGTACCAGTATTGTAGTAAAGAGTATTGTTTCTTCAAAGCACATTGGGAGCATACAGAAATAAAAACCAGGAAAAATAAATACATAAAACAACCAAACCCAGTACAATACGGGGGCTGAACAGAATCTGTTTTGATTGCACAGGTTAAGTGAAGCCACAGCCGCACATGAAGAGTTTCTTTGTTGTTCTAATATACAGTAATACAAGGTTCTGCTATTGACAGAAAGAAGGAAGGATTTGTAAAAGCACACTAAAGTCTCAAACAGATAAAACAGACCAAAAACAGACAGACAAATACAAACAGAATGGAAGGAAATTAATATTTTTCTTTCTGTTTTACACACTAGTCACCATTAAAACTGTTGTGCTTTGGGGGTCTGCATAGGAAAGGGACGCTGTTGGAGTTTGGGGAGTAATGTAGATGTGTAAAGGCAACAGTATACTTAAAGCAAAAGTCAAAATTGCTGAAGTAAATCACAGCGGACATTGCCAATTATGAATTGTAGTTATTTTGTGTGAGCTTTGTATTTTGCAATTATTTACACTAACTGTACCCTAGGCAACTGTGGGAACATTCTCATTAAAGGATGAATGCAATAAAAAAACAAACAAACAAAAACTATGTTTATCTCGTGCCCTGCGTATACTGACTACTACTATGACGTTAGAGGGAGAAGGTCATGATGGCAGGTTGTGACTTCAGCAGCAGAGACCATGGTTTGTGTCCAATTCTCAGTGAGTGTTGCTGTTTTTTTTTTTGTTGTTTTTTTAACCATGAAGGAGATATTTCCCTAATCCTAATTACATATGTATGTTAAATTCAGCAGAACAAAAAAGTAGCAAAATGGAAAATCTCTCATGATTCTCTCATTTTTTTTGTAATACTTATACAAATATTTTTGGAAGGCTAACATTAAAGGGAGAGCTCAGGGTTTTTTTTTTTTTTTTTTTTTTTTTTTTTACATGGGGCTATATACAGTAAGGATTTGTACTGCTCTGGACCAAGTCAAGCAGATTTTGACCACATTAAAAAAAGGCAAACCTAATAAAATCCATGTTTAAATGTAGGCTACATTAAGAATATGTCAGCCACTTTACCTTGCCATTAGACATACAAATAATATACTTAAGATGATTTGATGAACAGTTTGGAAAATGTAAGTATAAAGGTGGAAATACTGTGGTGAAGAGGTGACAATAGGAGTCTGAGAGATTATGTGGATTTACAGACTGCTGCAATCTGTAACTTCATTCTTCAAGTTTAGCATAGGTGAATTTTCTCACTGAATGTCATTTGTTTCTTGTCACTTGTCGCTACCTTTGTTTAGTAAGGTGTTGCTGTTGAGTTCTATACATTTATGTAGTGTTAGATATTTTTCAGCTTTTAAGTTTGGTTCTGACGTTTATGCTCATTGCACCTGAGTGAAATAAATAAAATATACACTGTACGATTGTGGGCAATGTACTCAAAATTCAAACTTAATTAAAAGCTCTATTTTAACAGTTTAATCATAGCTCAGATAATGCACTGTTACCCTAATCAATATTTTGACTAAAACAAAAACTTGTAGTGCTTTTATTTTCACACAGGACATCACACAATCATGACAGGTATTTGAAGCAGAGATAACGTTTATAAAATAATATGGCTCATTAAAAGCAAATTTACTTGTTGGCAAAGAAATGCTGCTGTGACCAACTGCAGACAGATGCAATACAATTAGGGCTATGTGGGAAGCCTGTTCTTTAGTTTAACCATGCCTGCCAAAATGTATCTCTGCAGAAAGTATACTGAGGCCTTTATGGTGGAGGTCAATGGGTTACGAGGGGAGGTAGGTGTGGTTTTAGCTTATGGGTTGTAGTTGGGCTCTAGCTGGGCTACACTAAGGGTGTGGGGGTGAGGTCTGGTTGCCAGGAGATTTTAAAGAATAATAGCTGCTTTACGGTTTGCATCTGAGGTATACACATTATAAAGAAATTGGGAGGGTTTTCAGAGATCTACATAGGTTTTGGTAGGAAGCTCAAGGATTGTTCATATGTGTGCTGTAGAGCAGGTGAAAAAGAAGGCTTTGCTGTGGGAATTGTATTTTACCTAAAGGATGGTTTTCTGGAGGGAAAAAGGATGAAATGACAAAGGTAATAAAGGACATCTCAAGGTTACAGTAATTAGCCATAGAGAATACCAGAGCTAGAATGAAAGCTGCTTCATATCTTTTTTTTTAATCTCTCCAACCAGTAATGGATGGACAGCATTACACGTAAACAGGACAAAATTCTTAAACCAACAACAGAAAAAACAGAAAACTTCAGAATGAGAAGGACATGGCAGAGATCTGAGGAGACCTGGATCTCTGCTGAGATTGACATCGTTAGTTGTTTTTCTTTTTTTTTCTGTGTTTGTTTTCCATGAAGTCCCAGTCTGTTTTTTTTTTGTTGTTGTTTTTGTTTTTTATCCCAGTTAAACAGCTCAGCAGTGGATTGGTGGTGGACAGGCATTTTTAAAAAGTTCACTCGACACACCCCTACAAACTCGTCTCAGTCTTTGAAATAGGTTTGAGACATCCATCCAGAGAATGGTCATGAAGGCTACTGCATGATCCCACTGTCCCGTTTACTTTGCCACATGAACTTTAAACGACTGAGAGAGAAAGAAATGCAGCAACATGAGAGGTATCACTGGACGCTTTCACACAGAGGCAAAATCTATTTCACTAGAACACCAGAGAACCTCACTTGAATCCTCACTCAGTTTGGAAGTATACCTGGATGAGGAAGAAAAGGAGTAAAACGAGGAGCAGAAGATTCACATTCTCCATGTGAATTATGTTATCTAAATTCATGGCAGGAACTCCCTGCCTTCAGCCTTAGATCAACAAGGCCTCCAGAATGTCGATTACAAAGGACCTCAGGTTGCTCCACCTTCACCATTACACACGATGCTCTCCAGGAGGTGGACAAAATAATGGAAATACAACATTACAAAAGTACTTAAACATCACTGAATAACTGGATATAGGCAGCCACACAGTCAGTAAGAAATTTCTCAGCTTTAAAAGGAAACCAGGCAGTCAAAAAAGAGGACAAATTCAAATATTTAGACTACTGATATCTATTAAATAACTTGTACTATATATATATTAATTAAATATACTCAGCACCAGTTTGTGCTGCTTTCATTCTGGTACACTGAGCTACAATCAGTTTTATGCTGGAAGATCATTGTTTTAGCTAACCCTCACACACAATTGAAGGATTGAAAGATTGTGTCTGACGGTTACCTAAACCAATGATCTGACATCTGACAGAGTTAAAAAGAGTGAAGGACAAAAGGAGACAAAGTTAAATAATGGTGCGGCCTTTCAGATGATACGGTTACAATCTGGAACCTCACTACTAGATTCCATTAAATTCTTAACACTGATCCTTCAAAGTAATGAATGATAATAACACTCTCTTATATAAACCTCACTGTTTTTATGTTTTGTAATGTTCTTTTTTCCTTCTGTATTTGATGTGATACTGTCAGAAATTCCTACTAATATTCTCAACAATAATAATAAATAGTTTGAATATCCTTCTGAATCAACATAGATATGTTGATTTTTTTAAGATGCCTGCTCTTAAAGCCTCAGTGGTTGTTGATAAAGCCCACTTTTTGTCATATTCGCAATTATTGTCACCATATCTTGAGAGTAGTGTATAAGACAGATAATCTGTGAAAAAAAACTGGTTCCTCTGGTTTCTTCATGGCTCTGAATGGCATTTGCAAGAATCCACTATGCCCTCAGGTAAACAACCAATCAGAGTCATTTGACTGTTGAGTTCTTCCAGGTCATTAAGTCCTGCTGCTTTAGGCCTCCATCCAAAAAAGTCAGTATTTGACGACCTAGGAATGAGACTCAAAAATCAAATATCTTTCTCCAGAATTGCACTTTTAATCTGCTAAGCTGCAGTAACTTGTTGTGTAAAGACATAAATATACTGCATGACAAACTTCATGGTTTTGGACATGTGGCTTGCAGTAAGAAGTTCATTTTCTGCAGGATGTGATGTTGATATGATAGGTATTACTGGAAGTTTCCTTTATTTTGTCCACCCCATGTAACTCAGTACCCCATCTCTCCCATTTTCCCTTTGTTCCTCCTCCTCTGCTTCCCCTTTCCACAGCACCGTGATAATGCTTAGATTCAAAGGAGAAAGACTAGGAAAGAGAGAAGGGACAAAGAGAAAAATTAATATCCCCCCTTCTGTATTGTCGCTCACACAGGACAGGGCGCTCCCCATCTCCTTGTTCTTTTCAAATGTGAAAAGCCTTGCTGAGAAAAAATCTGACTTGTCCTGCAATGACAACACATGTCTGTGTCTCCCACTGGCTGCAGGGCAATGGTGCTCCTTTTAAATACTTCCTTCATCTTCACTTTTCTTCTCTTTTGTCCTTGTTTTTGGCCATGACATTACAGCCTATATGGGTCAGCAGGAGAAGTCCAGCATATTAGCATATCAGAAACATTTTTGCTATATCCTTTACACATGTATATAATTTACAGAGTACTGTATGTTTTTTTTAATAAGTATATAGAAAACAACAACATCTACCTAAAAAGAGTTTAAGAGTTTTTGAAGTTACATTCAGTAGCTGAACTGAAGAGAAATAAAACCAAATGAATGCCAACATAATAAAACATCACATAGTAGAAACCTCATCATACAACGACAGTGCATTGAATTCTGCATGAAAGTTGAAAATCAAAGGCAAACTTATGTCCAGGAATTGCAGATCACAAATAGATATATCTATATTCATATATAAATGTTCTTTTCTTCTTACTGGTAATACAATAAATACAACATTAGTAAATGGCTACAATTGACTCTCTGACCATGCCTGACAGCATGTTATTAGTACAACGTTTAAATATAGAAGGATATCACTAAAGTAGAGATCCATATAAATAGAAAGTTTTAAAGAGATTTTTAGGAAAACTGTTTGCTTGTGACCCTTTTTTTTGACTTTATATAGGGCTTTCCCCCCTTCCCTTCTACCTCTCATCCCACCGTCCCTCCTCAGTGGTGGAAGCCAAGGACTGTGATCAAAGATGGATGGGGGTTTCCTGTGACACTTCAGACTCCATGTTTCTAATTTGTACAATCCCTCAGACTGTCTGTTCCACCCATCCCTACCCAACCAAACACAATGTACAAAAGCAGTTTACTACACAGCACAGCCACCTCATACCACAACGCTACAATGACGTGTTTGGTAGTGATGTCAGGGGCTGCCAGCAGACATGACCTACTACTAACCTTTGAGCTCTCACTGTTCTCATCAAATAATCTTGTCGTTTTCATCCTTTCTTATCTCCATTTGATTGGACCAGTGTAAGGATACTTATTTATTTATTCATATACTTATTTTTTGGAATCTACAAAATGCAGACTACTTGACAAAATTAGCCAAAGTAACAACTACACTACTGCAGTCCATTAGTGGAAGACAGGCTCAAAAAGCTTTTTACTATCTGAATTCACGTCTGCTGGACTGACTACTACCTTCCCCCCAAACTCACTCACACCCCCAACACACAGCAGTACACACCAAGTTTGCCCCTTCCCTGCCACATACAGCAAAGGGTGAGTGGGTGTGCTGTGGTGAGACACAATCAGAAGACAGGAAAAGCCTCCCCTCCTTCTTCTAAATTGCAAAGACACAACATTTTTACCCCATGTTTTTCTTCTTTTTTTTTTTAAACATACTTAATATATTACACACATATAATATATATGTATATACGTACATTGATGTTTGCTCTTTTTGAAAATCATAAACTTAAAAAAGTTTACAAAAATAAAATGTTTTATGGCGACCTATCTAATTGGTCTCCTCCACTCAGCAAGGCTTGTTTTTCAGGGTTCAGAGCCAGTAGATTCACCTCCCTCTTGACTACAGGCTGAAAGGTTCGAACCCTGGCCTCAGACCAGGCCCACAATAATCCTTCATCAATCCTTTCAGATTCCTTTACATTCCTGATAGAAAGGCTCCTTTAAAAATCTGCTCTTTTTATTTTAGTTGATCTTGTTTTAGTGTCCTTATGTGTCCGTATTGTTCTTCTCTTTTTTTAGTTGATGTCCATCTGTACTCATCCCTGTAGTCTTTTATTTACTAAAAAAGAGAGAACAAGCAAGTCAGTGTAAATAAGATATTCATCTACTCTGAAGGTGAATTTGCTTCTATACAGTGTAAATAAATACAAAAAACACCATTTATGTACCTTCAAACAGTAAAAAGTAAAAACAGTGAGAAAGCCGACATAATGACATCAAAACAGCTGGTTTGTCTATATCAGATTATTTAGAATATCATAGCCACTTCATTGTCATATATGTTCTGAAATTACAATAACGCAGCTATTCTATTCTACTGTAAATAGTATTCAATCACAGAACAATAAAAGTACATTCATTTTAGAGGAATCAGATTTTCTTGTGAAACAATGTCATTGGATTACACTGTATTCATAGTATATGTAGTAAAACAGGTATTGCAGCCAGCAATATACACAGTTTTGATCTGAACAAAGTAGCCTAAAATTTTACTATCTTCAGTCAGCAGCAGGATTCAACAAAGGGGTTTAGGCTGATTTTGACATTAAGAATGGGATCTTGTTCAAGTAGTGTGGTCCATCTTTTCTGTGATATTGTAATGCAATGTAATCATGTATTTCTATGAATACAGATCAGCAATTAACTGAACGTAAAACAAAGGTGTCAAAATTCACTTTAGCTTGATATGTTTCTGCAAAAGCATGTAAGATTTGAATGTAACATTTAAATGTGCCATATATTACATTGGTATGTTCCCAACATGTTGCTAAAAACATCCACGTTTGTCTCCACAATGTCTGCAAAAAGTCTGCTGAAAAAGTCTGCATATCTTGTTAAAAATATCCAGAGTTTGATTGGTTTTGAACTAGCGGCCATGGCAGTCAACTTGTCCCATGTATGTATGTACATGTATATGCCATGTACTGTGGTTAATGCTAATGATTTTTTGTCTGTGAAAGGCCCTTATCCAGGAGCATTTGAACTAAATTCCATTCCAAGTTCCCATTATACAAGAACATGCTTTACTTTCCTTTACATAATCTGCAACACGCACAATTAACCAATTTGCAAAACCACATAAAGGAAATCAGAAGTTTTACCTTTAATTAGCATGTCTTTATTGAATATGATCAAGCTGTCGCTATTAACAGGATATGTACCACGTTCCTTTAAACTAGCTGTAATGAAACTGCTCCTAAAAAGTTGACTCTCAATCCAGAGGTTTTAGCTCTATATCTAAATGCCCTTTATCTTTGGGATCCTTGAGAAAGACACCAACCACTTGTGTGACTTTCTTCATATCAACAGTTTATATGAGGAATTTCAGTCAGGCTTTAGAGCATGGGTGTCAAACTCATTTTAGCTCAGGGGCCGCATGGAGGGAAATCTATTCCCAAGTGGGCCAGACCGGTATAATACTTAAAGTACGCAAGCCAGCACATTAAGTAATAACTTAAAAATAACAACAACTTCAGGTTGTTTT
>JBCAUF010000062.1:23679310-23690401 GCA_038406115.1 Haemulon aurolineatum | reverse complement strand
TCACTGCTCAATAGACGCACACACGGCAGACACACGGAGGGACAGTACAGCCGATGCCGCTCTGAGCTGAGCAGTACCAGAGTGGTGCGTTCAAGGACCAAAGCAGTGTAGGAATTTACATGCGCTTGCAAAACACAGTAAAAAAAACGTTCACAAGGGGTGCATCTTTTGTACACACGCGGAGCCGCAGGATAAGGATGAAAGAGCCGCATGCGGCTCCGGAGCCGCGGGTTGCCGACCCCTGTTCTATACTTTGCAAAATCATCTCGCGGGCCGGATTAAAACCGTTCGCGGGCCGGGCCGTACGTTTGACACCCCTGCTTTAGAGCATATCATAACACAGAGACAACATTGGCGAAAGTTACAATGATCTTTTGTCCTCATACAAGGCACTTGTTTCTGTCCTGGTCTTATTAGATCTCATTGATACCCATACCATTTGATACAGTTGACCATTACATCCTATGACACTTCATTTGCATTAAAGGAACCGCTCTTAACTAAGTCCTATGGATTGGTTAGATTTTAGTTTGTACATGTTAATGATGAGTCATCCGTGCACACCAAGGTTAGTCATGGTCTTCCTCGAGGTTTGTATTTATTCTATTCACCTATATATACTCCCTCTAGGAAATATTATAACTAAACTGACCCCATCTCTGTTTAAAAGTAGATTTGAGACCTCCCTCTTTGACAGAGCTTATAGTTAAGGCTGGCTCAGGACTGTCTTGGACCAGCTCTTAGTTGTGCTGGTGTCGGCTTAGACATTTGGGGGAATGAACAATACAGTCATGCTAGAGACCAGGCTGGAACTAGTCCAACTATGATGTCATTGATCTTGGGAACACCGCCACAGAGGCTAAATACCTGGATCTCCACACCAGCTAGTTGGACTAGTTCCATCCTAGTCTCTAGCATGAACTGATGAAACCTCTTGGATGAGAGGTGAAACGTCTTCAAAGACAAATAACCAAGTCCAGTTGCATTCGATTGAAATTTCTTGAGATAACTATGATCTGGATGAATGAGAATATTCACAGGCTTATTAGTCAGCAATGAAAATCTACAAAACCCAGTGAATCCGACATTCTCAGATCACTACAGATGTATGCAGATGAAGATGGTCACATGACTTTTACAGTAAGTAAAATTACTTTTTAAAGCTATACCAATAATAACCCCAATGGGAGCCATTTTGAATTTGTGCAACTGCAAATTCACTCCAAAAATATAAACTATAAGACTTGTATCAGCCTTGAAAACCCCATTTCAGTCATCGCCTCATTACAAGTGTTACTGATGCCCATTTTAGGCTTAGCAGATCAAGACAGCACAGCTTTTTTTCTAAGGCAATCCTGATTTTTCCTCAGTGATGGAATGAGCAGCAAGGTACATCACTCCAGCAAGAGGAGGAAGAGAGAGGAGGAGGATAGGAGAAAAGGAGAAAGTGAAGCTGACTATGTCCTGGGAGGCTCTTGTCTTGACAGAACCTTTTTATTTCTGGGAGATGAGTTGTTGAGGTGAAGGAAGGAGGTGTGTATGTGAGTGAGTGTGTGTCAATGTGAAAGAGAGAGTGAGTGTGTCAAAGGGAGTTTGGATCTTCAGAGGTGAGAACAGAGGAGGCCGACTTTAATTTTGGCATCACTTTGTTGCTGCTTTGTCCTGCCCCTCCAGGGAAAGACACACAGAGAGACACAACCTGTGCAGCTGCACTCTTGAGTCGCCAATCACAGCCAATAACGGCATCCACTTGTAACTTAACTTAACAGCCTTGCTCCTCCCAGATGCATTTTTAAATCAAGCCTGCTACAGAAATAGAGCTTCAGAAGGAAAAGAGGCAAGGTGGGATAGGGGAAAGGAAGCAGGAGCTGAGTGGAGGCGTAGGGATGGGGCTGTTGTGTACACTCTAGTACCCCAGAGGATGCATGGGAGAACTTAGCAAAGGGCAGAGCTGAGGTGACAAATATATAAATCACTTTGGGCAATATTCTCCTGTGGAAGTTAATAAGGCGACAGGCCTGTGCTCCCTACTCTCCCCCTAAAACCATCTACCTCCTTACTGGCAACCTCCACTCCGCCCCTTCCCACCACAACTCCACTCCACAAATCCCTACAGGCTTTGCGCGGCATTTAAAACTACCTGATCTGCTCTAATTCCCCAAAGAAAGAATGGCAGAGAGAAATAGCTTTTGATGTGAGAAAATACCCAGGCTCCTCTGTCATGTTTTAAAACTCATAGTTTAATCACTTGGAGTTAACTTGTTATGTGAACGAGCATGAGGATTTGTAAAAAAACAAAAGCAAGCATGAAGCTGTAAAGTGTCTCTTAAAAGACAAGTATATTGAGATTCAATATAAGTATGTGATACACAGCACAGTTTCTCAAAGTGGAAGGCTGGCCTCCCCTGGAGTGCTCCAAACAGTGTCAGGGGAGGCTCATTAGTGGTTACATAATAGAGGCTGTCAAAAGGAGATCACACAGCCTCAATATGTGTGATTTGGTCAAAGAGATGGTTTAGAGTAGTTTGGGTTTTTTTTTACCTTCTCTCAAATAACACAATCATGCTCCCGTAGTCATCCAGGAATTAAAGCAATGCATGGGACACACTTTAACTGTGTATCTGTGTGTCATGGCTGTGTTGGTATTTTTCCCACCAGGTGAGGAGTGGGACACCAAAATCCACTGGGAAAATTCTGACCGCACCGACCCACCACCGGCCCACCACCACCATATACAGCAAACAAGCACGCAAATCTGCTTCCTCTTCGACTGTAAAAAAAATCTGCTACCTCAACCCGCCCGCGTCTCTGTTTGACGGACGCTCATCCATCCCCCTACTTTCATTGGATAAACGCAGAATGATACCAAAGACACTCTATATACCAAGATCCCCCATGAGAAGCTGCTCCAATTATATGAAATGGTATACACTTCCTGTCTCCTAAATGGGTGTGGTCACCCTTACTGCGCGCCCAGTGTCTTTGCCTCGACCTAGTTTGTAACGTTTGTAACCATCGTTGCCACCAGAGGCGAGCTGTGCCAAGTCTCACAAGAGTGTTGTCGAGACAGACAGTTCTTGACCAGTGGATTTTCTCCTGATGTGTCTGAAAGTTGCCATTTTCGTGTTAAAATGTTCAGAAGAGATGTGGCTTGTGAAAAATTGGTTCAATATTTACTTTGGTGACTGTGGGGCGACAGAATCGACCTTAATCTGTGCTCACATTCAATTTTTCCATTAGTCAACACGCTCAAAGCTGCTGCTGGTCTCCTAAAAGGGCGGGGCCGTGACATGTATACAGGAAGCTGACTCGTCATGATGGGTCTTGGTTTCCAACCGCCTTTGGTGATACGCATTTCCCATTTCCCATGATGCTTTGTTCCGACCATTCTAGATTAATTTATGAACAAACAAACTAATTTTGTAACAGCAAACTTCATATTTGGGGCCATGGAAGTTCTGTAACGTCTGAATGAAAAGAAGAAGAAAAAAAAATCAGTAGGTTGGATTGATGAGGGTGAGTCTGACACTCAAGCAACCATGATTAAATATTGTTTTAAATATTGTTTAGAGTTGGGAAATTAATAAATGAAGCAGTTCTTTGAGATTTCTATGGGATCATGGTAGTGACTGATGTTGATTTAACTTAGTGAGCAGACCATGAACATCACATGGCCGCATGGCTGCCACAGGGCAGGCTGCAGGCCAGTTCACTAACTGGGAAATCTCCCTGTCGTCCCAATGGCCACTCCGCCCCTGTTGCCCACTGTAAATCTATCAAAATTCCAGCTTCACTGATTATTTCTTGAGAGCTGTGTGCGTAAAATAGGTGAGAGTACTGCATTCACTGATACTGATTAAACATACTGAATGATCTATAAAGAAAATAATTTAAAAAAACTCACATACAACACTGTTAAACCTATGACTACACAGCATTTGTTTGGTTGGTGGTTATTTTTAAATAAAACATTTATCTCTAAAAATCCCTAACATGTAAACCCATGATTCCAAGACAAACTGAAAGCACAGATTTTAAAAGCTGTCAAAAAGGAAAAAAGTGCAGGGAACAGACATGAAAAGCACTATAGAGACTGAATTTCTTCTCACAATTGCACCTCAACTCTGCTTCTGTGTGGAGCATTGCTGAGATGAGTCCTACAATGGCTTTATGAAAAATATGTGGCCTTTAAATTGGGTCCCCTGTGGCTTCTCTGGTTGTAGCAGAATTCTCTGTTCATAAGTCTTTTGGCTCTGTCACCCAATCCCACAGGAGTCTGTGTGGCTTTCTACTGGAGCCACAGTCTCTTACAACATAAACTGACTCTGGAGGCACACTGAATGTATGACATTGCAACCAACACTGAACACACACACACACACACACACACACACACATGCACACATACACACACACACACACACACACAACACATATTATACATGTAAAAGATATTGTTATGATACAACAAGATTTTTTCTAGTACAGCAAAGATATGTAAAATGGTGCCACACAGCTAATTTGTCAGCATGAGTCGCTCATAAAAACAACCTTGAGAAAAGAGACCTTTAGTTGCATAGGCATTCTAACCATGACCAAGATCATTTAGTAACTTTAACCAAGTTGTACCATAGTGAAGTTTCCCTAACCCTCACCAAGTAAGCTCTATGTTGCACAGTCTCTACCCTCTACTGGACTCTATAGATAACAATCACACAATCATATTCGCCCAATGAAGATTTTCATGAGCATAGGCGGAACTATCAGTTGTGGCTTCTGAATACATGTCCCACACTATATAGTAGCAACAGTAGCGCTGTCTGCCATCTTCCAGTGACAGTGAGTTTGCCAACTAACCTGTAGCTGGTCAGGATCCGTGAGGCTAGGTCTGATGACATGCTGAGGTGTACATTTATCAGCCCACTTTACTCATCCAGTAGAGGGCAGAGCCTGTGTGAGATAGAACGAAGGTTACGATACTGTAACCCTAGATCACAGGCGGAGCCCTCTACTTATGGACAATCCTACACCTTTTGCTGAAGGGGTTGTCGGACGGCAGACAATGGTTTCGCTGTCAGATATAGTATAGAACATGTATTCAGTCGCCACATCCTGACTGGCCGGCTATCCACATGCAGATTTTCAATGGGTGAGTATGTTTGTGTGGCTGGAGGAGTGCTATTACCCACAGGGGACAGAGGGCGGAGCCAGTGCTTGTAGAATGGGGGTTGAATATCACAACCTTTATTTGCCTGAACTTAATAAAACAGCCACAATGAGTATTGACACACCCGCACTGCCAAATCAGAAGTGGCATTGATAGTGTTGCTTGCTTCCAGTGCATGTTACTGTCAGTCAGCTTGTCTGGTAGTTGCTTTATGTTGCTCATTTAAAAGCAGTACTGGCAGATTGCTTGAAACTGAATGTATGCTTCTGAGAAAACGAATGTAAACTTCACTGTGGACTTATATAACAAGGAGTGTTTTAGTGACTGCAGGCAGCCAAGCAATGGGAGCAAATGTGCACACCTTACACATCTGAGCTACAAGTGATGGACCCTGTGCAAGTCTGTCCATCCTGGGAGAAGGATCCCTCCTCCGTGGCTCTTCTGAGGTTTCTTCCACCTTTTTTCCTTCTTAAAAGGGTTTTTCCTCACTAAACCGAGGGTCTATGGACAGATGCTGTCCCTTCCTGTACAGATTGTAAAGCCCCTGAGGCAAACTGTGATTTGTGAATTTGAGATATATAATTGAATTTGATTTGATTAGAGTGTGTAAATGGCCTTCACTGCTCAGACACTCATAGCAAATTAATTATTTCTAGTGGCACCAATGCTTTTTGTAAACGTATGAATATCTGAATCTGTTTTTTTTTCCTCACTGAACTGAGGGTCTAAGGACAGAGGGTGTCGCTCCCTGTACAGATTGTAAAGCATTCTGAGGCAAACTGTGGGCTCTAGTTTCCTGACGCAGTGCAAGGTGACACAGGGTAGCGCAGCCTGCGCAGTGCAAGTTTCGTGCAGCGCAACACGGCGCACGGTCAGTTTGGCAGACTGAGGTGCGCCGAGATCGGTGTGGCGCCGCAGCAGGGGGCGGTGCCACGGACTCGGCTCGCCAACTCCAACCTGGTCTATTCTCAGCGCAGGGCGACACGCAGCCCGTGCAGTGGTAGTTTGGCTGACCGGCGCGGCGGCGCACAGTGCGCACATGTCACCAAGACCTCACAGGCAGGTTTCCACAGTTTCAGGCACATTTTAATGTCATAAATAATCACAACAACCACTATTCAATGCAACGATCTTAATCAGCACGTACATTCATGTCTATATTGATTGTCCGGTCACAGATCAAAGGTGGTTGTCATGCGTAATTGGACACTGACGTGATTGAATGAACACAGCTGAAACTGTGATGCAAACGAATGAGTTAACGTCTCTCCTGGAAGAAGATGGGCGTCTGATGCTGCTGCTGTCTCCTTGGTGACGGCAGCAACGTCATGGTGAAATGATGAAGCTTGCAGTATGCCTTGCCACGGCGCATTTAAAGGTGAGGAGAGGATCTCATTTGATGAGTGAAGATCGGCTGTGTTAAACCCACTCCACGCCTTCTCTCCCCCTTCTTTCCCACAGACTGAGGAATTGAAAGGGGAGTACTTTCGCCGGGGGGCGCCGTGCACGAAACTTGCAAAGGGCGCTTGGACACACCCTGAAGACTGCACCTGGTCTACGAAAGTAGAGCCCTCAGTGTTGTGAATTTGGCCCTAACAAACAAAATTTGACTTGATTTGATTTGACTAAATCAAGCCAGCTGATTGGTCGATCAGGAATCTGCCATATAAATTTGAAAATGAGCCCAATGCATGCTGCATACAGTATGGGCAACCTGGAGAAGCATGTTCCAGCTTATAAGTAACTAACACTGTTTAAATTTTGTTTAAGGTTCTGGTGACTAGAAACTCACTAATTTTTTGTTTTTATTATGTTGACCACCCCTTGAGTGTTAGTGTTGAGAGAGAAAAAAAGAGAGAGGTAGAAAGAAAAATCCAATCAACCATTTCGCGTTTTGATGCTGGCCCATGGTCTTACAAATCTTACAAATGACCGAATTAACGGACTTGATTGAATGGGGAAAGAACTGCCGTCTGAGACAAGGACTTTCCTTTCTTCATTTGCAAAAG
Organism: Haemulon aurolineatum; assembly: GCA_038406115.1. NCBI lineage: Eukaryota > Metazoa > Chordata > Actinopteri > Lutjaniformes > Haemulidae > Haemulon > Haemulon aurolineatum. The sequence goes on along the minus strand of JBCAUF010000062.1, from coordinate 23,683,225 downwards.
AATGAAGATAGCATTAGAGCTGCCAAAAAAAACTCCTAGCTGAAGGTTCTGTACAAACCCCTAAACAACTGTGTGGACTAAAAGACCACTGGGCCTGCTCTGTGGAACATGGACACAGGAGCTAATGACACAACATGATTGTTAGTTAAAAAGGTGGAGAGATGGAAAACATGGAAGGAATTTGAGGCAATATTTAAATATGTAATTTTTGAAAAGATTTTTACTTATTTTTGTTGCGATAGAGGGAAAAAAAAGAAAATTGTTGAATTTCATTGACATGAATGACTAATGGCAACCTTGAATACTGTTGTCTTGGCTGGCCAATGGCTGCTTCACCCCTCAAGACAGGCCTTGTGTTTTAGTGATGTCATAAAACCAAGAAACAGACCTACAGTTATTTAAATGTGTGCACTCATTCCCAACTAAACCAACTCAAACTCACAAAAAGGCTGCACATAAATAAATCATCGTGCCAAGAGCTGGGAGACATAGAGGTTATTTAGGAAACATTGCTATAGACAGTAGTAGGCATACAGCTTAACAAAACACACCTCACACAGTCATGTGACCACACACATAAAAATACATTGAATTCAAATCAAAAACAGAATTAAAGCCTTTTTTGTTTTATAAAATGTTGCCACTATCTAACCCCTATATAACCATACAAAAGGAAGAACATAATTTTTTTCTTTTGATGTAGATTTTCTTATGTACTCTAAGAATCTAATGTTAATAATACCATGTAGTATACTAATAAATATGTGATCATACTTTTTTCTATGATAGACAAATACTGGCAAATAACTTTCAGAACCTTAAGAGAAACATACATTTAAAGTGCATGGAAGAGCAATGGGTAAAAGGGAACACCTTATTTCTATTTACAGTGATGATTATGAAGAGCAGTTGATATCCCATCACCACTGAAAGTACATTCTACTCTGTAATATATGAGCTTGTTCTGTCTGCGTGTCTTTACAGGTTTCTAATAAATGATGAATCAGTTTTGTCAAATAGTAAAGGGATAGGTTGGGTTTTTTGACTTTTCAAGCATTTCAAGCGGAAATATGATTAGAAATTTTTTGTAAACTCTTTCATCAGTGAGAGAGAGAAAAAGACAGACAATTTGAGTACTTTGCTCTAAATGTGCATAATCGCACACTGGTGCGGTACGTAACCGGTTGTGAGGTGGGCAGTATGACAGTCAGCACCTTCAAATCTGAGGTCATGGTTCTCTACCGGAAAAAAAGGTAGATTGCTCATTCTGGGTTGGGAAAGACCCAGAACCTGCTGGAGAGAATATATCTCTCATCTGGCCTGGGAACACCTCGGGTTTCCCCCTAGAGGAACTGGCGAGTGTTGCTGGGGAAAATCATGTCTGGTGTGCATTGCTCAGCATCCTGCCACTGCGACCCAACCCCGGTGAAATGGATGGATGGATAATTGTTGTGTGATATGCTAGTTGGGTTGCATTTTCCTTATTTTGGGCCAAGACCTGTAGTTTTGAATGTACAGGTTTCTTTAGACCAATTCAGCCTGGCTTATTGCAGGCAACTGGCATTACATGCTCAGACCACTCTGTAGAAGTGATGTGGTAGTTGCTATAGTGCTGGCATATACTGTACAATGTAAAGTGACTCAAAAATATATAGTTTCAGATCTTTTACACAAGTAAAAGTAAAAAGTTGAAAGGAGCATGGGAGGGTTATGGGGATTACGTCATCTCATGCTTGTACACATTGTTAAAAACAGTAAATGACATTCCTGGCTATAGTGTTGGAATGGGTGCCGATTACGAACACTTTCACTCTGAAGACAAAAGCCAGATGTTAGCGGGTGAATGAGGTATTGAATTAAGGCCACAATTTATCAGTGTAAAGAAAGTAAAAGAGGACGTATGGTTAGACATGGAGTGGGAGATTTGTCCAATCCATATTTACTGTAACAATGGCGTTTTCCTTGTTGAAAATAACAAGAAAGCTGGAGAAAAGACAACCTGCAGACAGACAGTGACAGCAATAGACTAACTAGTGTGGATGTGTGTGTGCGTGTGTGTCTGTGTGTTTGAGAGTCTCGTCAGTCTGGTATATCTTCAAATGAGATCAGTGCTTATTGACTGAACTCTCTTATCTCTAATCTGTGGGGTAAATTGCTTCGGTTCCTGCATCTCTTCACACTCCCCTTTCTTCCTGCGCTACTGACTCCTCTCTTTACGATCCCATCAGACACAGCAGGCACAGATGCTATTTACTGGTGGGAGAGTTTGTGTGTGTGTGGCTGGTGGAGCCGGTGTGAGATTGTTGGGCAACTGAATGATTCAGTGTATTAGGGAGGGTTGCCTTTGTTGGTTTTAGCATAGGTTTCATAAGCAGCACAACATTTCAGCTAATTTATTTAATAATTTCAGTGCAAAGGTAACATAACTTGATATTGGACCACTCTGGTTCTTGTTTTTCTAAAGTAGAAATGCACAGGCTGTGATATTCAGTATTTCTAATATCTCTTGCAAAACTGTTGTGTTCATTTTTAGATTTGACTTCTGAAAAGAAATCTGCGATTTTGAAGAGCCTTAATTAATATTGTTAAAGGTGGCAAGATGCTAGCCAAACTAATGAGATTTCAGATTTCACCCTCAAAACTATTCTTTTGTGTGTAATGTGATTAAATTTTTTTGATACTAAACATAACCTATATGTAGACCTGATCCTGATTGACAAACAAGCCTGATCAAGATTGCAGAAAATGCTATTAGAATATCTATTAGAGTTTAGTCCACAGCTAAACTTTTTCGTAGTGTGTCAAACCCATTCTTCATTCTTTTCACACAGCACTTTTTGAGAACCTCCAAGACTTGGCATCTTAAACTGTTCTATAATTCCGAAAACCCATGTTATTAGAGAATTGTCAAAGTGATTTTATTGTAAAATGCCCAAAGCAAAACAAAAACCTCCAATTAAAAAACAAATATCTTTGTCAAACTTATCTTTGTTAACTTTGTAATTCTCATACCCAGCCTGTGTATGTGCAGCCAAGGTACTGAGCCAAGGTTGAAAAACTCTTACCTAAATAACGGTTATCTGGGGTTTAGATGGAGGGTTGAGGTTATTAGGTTGAGCAGCCGTTCTGTTCTCTGAATGACCCTCCAGGACTTGTCAAGCTACCTCTACACACCAGCCTGACAACCTCTTAAAACACACACAGTAGTCTGAGGAGGTGTTGGTGCGGGTTTGTCACCTTGAGAGTTAATCTCCCTGTGGAGAACGAGAGGATAACAGAGTGAAAAACTACTTCAGCCAGCAGCAGATACAAGAATTTTGACTACAGGTACAGATCTGAACATCTAAGCAGTGGCTTCACTGCTCTCAAATCTCATATCAAAACCAAGTAGCCTATTTTAGTAAGCATGTTAGCTGTATGAGCAGGTGTTCAATGAGCTGGAATAACAAACCAATTATATCTGAATCAGAATATTTGTCAATTTTGCCTGTTCACGCTACTCTTTGAGTATCAGTGATGGGGGCTATCATTCAATATGCTTCTTTATTGATTGCGCTGTTTGCCCAGTCATGGACAGCAGAGGATGTAGTAGAAGGGTTTTGGTCTGGTTCATAAGCTTTGCTAGAATTCAACTGCAGAGTTTGCTGAAATGAGGGTGAAAAAATGGGACCTTCAATAAAATAGAAATGGCACAAGCCAATTACATAGCTACTTGCCTACATCCATGAAAAAACATTTATTTTTACATATATTAACATATATTTTTTTTATTTATTTATTTACTAAATGAGCTTTTTAGCCCCAACTTAGTCTAGGAAAAACACTGTCTTTGTATTTTGACAATTAAACAGTAGTTTTCCAATAGTTTCAGCTTTCTGCAAATGTGATAACATTTAAGTGCCACCTTAATTACCC
>JBCAUF010000062.1:23620414-23631244 GCA_038406115.1 Haemulon aurolineatum | reverse complement strand
CGCTCACTGTACAGATTGTAAAGCCCTCCAAGGCAAAACGTGTTTTGTGAATTTGGGCTATACAAATAAAATTTGATGAAAATTTGATTTGATTTGATTTAGGGCCCAGTGGAAATTAAATCTCCTCACTGGCCTGGGACCACCTGGGAATCCCCCAGTCAGAGTTGGTCGAGGTGGCTGGGGAAAGGGAAGTCTGAGCCTGTTTGCTAAAGCTGCTACCCCTGCGAATCCACTGCGGATAAGTGGTCGAAGATGAATGATTGAATGAATGCATTAATAGCTTAAATGGGCATTTTGATGGCTAGCACAGGTTTTACGAAATGGCTGTTTACATTTGAGGTAGTTTTTCGGTCTGTTTCTGATTTCAGATTTTGTTATGGGTGTGTATTGGATTAAATCATCAGTAGAGTGGAGAGGATTGTTAAAATATGAATTACTCTTAATCCCATATATTGTACTATGCCATATAACCCTAAACATTAACTCAGACCAGAGTTTTTCAGAGAAGAGCAGACAGTACATAGTTTCTAACTTGCTATAATTCTCACATTGGTGACAACACAAAAATAAAAAAATACATCAGCATGCTCAGAAGAAGATCTTGTCTCTGATATGATATAATAAATTTAGGTAATGGCAGTTATTGTCTTTAAGCTAGAAGCAGGAGTTTGAGAGGTGCTTTTGCTTCAAATTAACTGAGCTGTCAAAAGAGGGCTATGTGTTTGTGGGCCCCTCAATCACCATAGCAGCCAGTGACTCAGCAGGTATGACGCAGAAAAGGACACAGGTAACTTGCTGATTGGTTTGACGGCCACAATGACCTACTACTATTAAAAGGCTGAATTCTGATTCTTATTTTCATCCCTACCCACTACCTTAAAACTTGCCCCTAAGAAATGGGACAACCCTTCGAGATCCTTATTCATTAATTTAACGTTACAGCATGGACAATTCGTTCACAACCCACACGTTTCATTCTTGTACAATCAAATAATCTAATACAAATTATCCCAACCATGTGACTTCAGAGCAACGTTAGCGGTGTTCTGTAACATTAACGTTTATGTCACTGGTGGAGCTCTACTGTAAATGAGATATTTCCGGGTGTCTTATCTGTTCAAAGCAGACTTATGTTAGAAAGCCTACAAAAGCATACGTTGGGGTGCTCAGTGGCGTAGTGGTTAGCGCGGGCGCCCCATGAGTAGAGGCTACTGTCCTCATTGCAGGCGATCCCGCATCAAACGATTTGTGATTTGTGTCTTTGCCATGTTGACGGTATTTGCCAGGGAATTGTGGGAAAATTCCCCTAGTCCTCGTTTTCAAGTGTGCCCCTGGAAAATCTCCATTTGAAGGGCCAGATGGACCAACCACTTCCACCTGACACTCGGTCTGAACTGAATTGGGACACCCCCACCGCTTCACGTGAACGTGCAAAACGAAGGGGTTGGGCCAAGGGCTAGGGCTAAGGGAGGAATCGAAATTCAGCCTTACTACTAAGCATCAGACACTCTCATGTCACTCTAAAATGTCTAGGAAAATTTTTCTGGTTAATTTTTATAATTAGATATAAGATAATAAGATAAAATGCTCAAGTGGCCACTTTCATCAGGATCCCTTCATACACTTTGCTACCACAGATGTCTGATAAAATTTGATTGTACTAAGTTAGAAATCTGGGCTTTGCTTTTTTTCTGTTTTGGAAAATTATTGCACTAGATACATGTGTAGAAGCAGAGTGGCACACTCACTACAAGATCCTTTTCCTTTGGGACACATGGCATTCAGGCACACAAAATTGAGCAAAAAAAGCATGTGTGATGCCCTTGGATGTCCAGGGCTGCACGTCCGCCACACTGAGTGGACCAGCATGTGTCCACCCTTCACAGAGAGGCATGGGTAGTGATAGGTGGAATGGCATGGAACTACCCACTGGGGTTGGACACTATGCCAGGAAGACGATCAAACTTGACTATCTAGAAGAAGTAACAATGTTTCCATAGGTGAACCAGTGGAAGGATCATTACAGGTTAGCCGCCCTGCTGAGGCAGCATGATGTGGGTCATCAGCCTGCGGGCTCAAGCGCATTTATGTTTCTTCTGCACTCTTTCTCCAGAGAGTTGAGGCCAGTTGAGTGGGAGTGAAGCTCTTCTAATTTTCAATTTATGCTTCAGGGGAAGGTTTCAATCATCTCCATGGTGACCACACACTATTCTTTCCAAACTTCAGCTTGTTCAAAACAGAGCAGCACGCCTTGCTGTGAGATGTTTGAGTGTTAAAGGTATGCACACTAGGCTTTCATGGATGTTAGTGGAGAAGAGGCTTGCTTATAGCCTTATTATGTACCTAAACAGGATTTATATTTCACCTGCTTCTTTGCTTTCACAACTTCAACCAAAAAAGTAAAACATAGTTATAGTACTAGGCAGGCCTCCGGTAACAATTTTACGCTGCCTTTACCTAGAACCAATGCACTTAAGAGGTCAGTTATGTATAGAGCTGTAGCTTATTGGAATCCTCTCCCCACACACTTGATCACAATTGCTGGAATGTCGAGCTTTAAAAGGAAGTTAAAGGAAGCTCTGATTAGCCGGGAAATTATAGTGAACAACAGGAATATATAAGTTGAAGAGCACTATGAGATCATGAAATTATGTGAATTCTCTATGATAATCTATTATCATGTAAATACAGTAATGTTGGATCATTTCATAGGATGTGTCACATACTCTGCGATAATCATGTTGAAACATCTACACGTTGAATAATTTCATAGGATGCTTCATGTGTCTCCTCTATAATCATGTTAAAACATTTACTTTGAAGGACTTCATGCAATTCCACTCGTATTATATGACGTTGAATGACTTTCATTTAATTCTTGCATAATCATGTTAATGCATTCGCCTTGAATGACCTCTAGGAATTTTCCGAATGTTTGTCTGGAGGCATGTTGGTGTGTTTGCGTTGTATGGCTTAATGTAACTCCTTGGGGAAAGGGCTGTAATTTAGTGTTTGTCTTTGTTTGATTTGGCGTAGACCCCAGGAAGAATATTCTTAATTTCTATGAGGACTAGTGGGGATCCCATATGATATAATAAACAATAAACAAGTCTCAAGCTGGCTGATTTACATGTTACCATCCCAATCAGTATGCATCCTTCTGACAGTTTGTTTGTTTGGCCTCTACAAGATCTTCAGTTCACTTCGACTCAGAAAACAGCAGGAGCAAGAAAAGAAGTGGCCAATACGTCATTTGAACCAAAGCTGAAGAATTAATATGTTGTGGGTCAACATGTCAAGCAACACTTTTATCTGTTAAAAATATGTTAAGCAACACAAAAGTGGTAAGCACTCTAGTATAAATCAGGCTCAAGTTCCACCTTTTCAGTCTCATTATCATCACTTTTGCACATATCTGCCATTCCCTGCCATTATAAAACTGAAGAATTCCAAGTTTTTTTCATAAAAAAATTCAGGATTCAAACCCAGGTCCAAGTGGCTGACATTTCCCAGCTTCACCCGGCAGACTATAGCCTTATTTACACCAAGCAGTCTGGTTCAGTTCACTACACACCAGAATGATTATTCTGCATTTGTCAAAGTTGTGGATGGTAGGAAGACAAACACTCTATACAATCCTTCTACCTAGCACACTGATCTGATAATAAAACATATTGATAAAAGGTGGGGTTAAAACACTGCAGACCACTGATGGTCAAGGGTCAATTGGAGCAACCATGGTGTCTGGTTGTCTGTGTTCTGATGTAGGATTTCATATATTTTTCAACATCTTTTGTTTTGCTGCCTACAGCATTTTCTCATGCATGTTTAAAAGTACTGTCTGCGGTAGAAACAGATCTAGGGATGAAGCACATTATATAGCCTACAAGTTTCAAGGGAAAGAACTTTATTGGAAACAAGGGTTATTGTTACATTGCTCCTTGTACATTTTGTTTGTATATGAACAGTGGGGTCCTTCCAGGGACCCTGAAACTCTTTCACTGTTCTGATGTAACGCTCTGTTCAATCCACTATCTATGTAAACTGCTCCAGACATTGCTGTCTACAAGTGTGGTCCATGCTCCCACTTCTCCTGGCCTGCTTTGTCATTGTTGAGTTATGGTGTTTGATATGCCTGGCAGACACGCCTGTTAGACAAGCAACCAGTCCTTTTAGCTTATGTATCCTGGGCCAGTCGTTGCCTTGTAATTGCTTCTCGAGATAATATGTGTGAACGGCACCTGGCTTCGTGATCTTGTATGCATATACAGGATTCACTGCCTACCACCGGGCATAAATAACACATAGGCCTGCCCTTGAGAGGGGGAGCAGATAAAAAATACATGTAAAAGTGCGAAGTGGAAGCGAAATTAATCCTTCTGACATTTTGTTGCCACATATGGGTATATTCCACTGCTCCTCACCCTAATGCAGATAGTCTGCTTTCTTTTCTTTATCATGTGTAAATAATTAGTGTTCTTTAGGGAATGGGACAGACAAGCACTGACTGTAAACCTGTTAAAGGTGAGCGAGTGCTAACAAAAGGAAGCAGTGAGTAGGTTAAGTTAAGTAAGACAAGACAGGAAGCTGGCTGCTACCGTGGGACTGTAAATCTTTTTCTGTGTTATCTCTAAATGATGGTGTTAAATTACAGCTGGGTGTCCTGTGAATCTTGCAACCATAAACACACTTGCATTAATGCCTTTTGCAGTTAAGTAACCAATGACCACTACATGAAGATTACATTACATTCTTAGTTCCTCTTGTCTAGCATGAATATACTTAAAGTCATGAAGATGAAAAACATCGGTATCTACTGATTGTTGATAAATCAAATCTTAGTGTGCTATTGTTGTCACGTAATGTGGGCATCCAGAACAGCCTCAGTGCTTATTGTTGTAGATTCTCAATGTGAATTCTTTCAAAAGATATCTTAAAGATATCTTCTTTCAGAAGATACTGATTTTTTTAGTCACTCCAAAATCTCCATCATTGTTGGGTTGAAATCTGACGGCCATAGTAAATACTATACATCATTTTCATCCTCATCTAAATCTTCATGCCCTACATGGAAAGATTGGATCTAATTTTTATTCTTGAGTATTTTTATATAGAGTACAGCTAGTTTCAAACAAGGCTTTGTTACTGTTAGTCTTTGCTGGGACTTAACCCTAACGTATTCACATAATTAAAGGCAATACTGAAATATCGAATCATGCAACCAAATTTACCACATTTGGTCTAAATGTCCTGGTTATTCCAGGAAAGCAGATGTATTTTGTGTGTTTTCTTTTCATTTGTTGGTTTTTTATTTATTATTAACATTGTTACATCTTTTACATTGGGTATGTAACACTGAAACACAGAAACTACAAGCTCCAAATGATAAACATAGGTAACACACTAAAAGACAAAACAGAACAGAAAAATCCACAAATAAGGACAATAGGACATAACCTATTATGTTTGTGAAATATTACTTCATATTTCATATAGTCATATCTCTATTAGGTGTCAGAGTACATTACAACTAGGCTACATTACAACTTCCAAAAAGCTGGTGCAATCAATTCTAGAATAGAAAATGTAAATGCTCCATGAAATGGTGAGAGGGTGAATCGCAAATTTTAGTTACAATATGTACGGTACTGTATTTGGTGACATAGACGAGTAAAACAGATAGTAGTTTATATAAAAATGCATAATTATTTAAATTGAAGTTCCAGCTTAACGGGGTGTCCTGAGATTTAATACTGCTCTACATTCCAGCTAGGTAGAGTATATTCACATATAAATAATTATTACTTCCTGGCACTATAGGTTGGGAAGCTAACCAGAAAAGACAGTGTGTGTTTGCAGACTATGTGAGAAGTAATGTCAGCGGTACGATAAGTGGGAGCGATTCATTGACTGTCACAATGTATGGCAGGCCGGTAAGGTGTAAAAGCTGCCTGCAGGCAAGTGTCACTGATAGGTCCGTAATTACTATTAGACAGAAGGAAAGAGAGCTGTAAAGACAGTGAGAGGAGTGGAGACTCTGAGAGAAAAGGAGGGCAAGGGACAAATACAGTCAGCTGGAAAAATCATACGTGTGAAAGAGTGTTCTGAATGTATGGTTACACTGCACTTACCTTGGAGCCTCGCTCATTAAAAATAATCTCCACGTCTAAAATCTTGCCAAATTGCTGTGGAAGACAGGAAAGGAGAAGGAGGGCAGGGGATGAAGGAGAAGAGGAGAGTAAGGGAGAGGAAATAATTAGAACATGGTGACCTGTACTTTTCTCTCCTACTGTAAACTAAAAAAAGAAGTAAACCCAGAAAAACAACACACAGCTACATTCCTTCTTGAAGACCTCACCCCCCAAACACACACACACACACACGCACACTGCTAAAGAGGTCAAGCAGTCAATGCTCCGACAGTGAGATTAATGAAATATCCATTTACTTCTCATTCTGTTTAATGCTGTGTTTGCTCTGTTGTGGTAATGAAGAGGTGTGTGTCTGTGTGTACTGAGAACAAGGGCTATGCAGTGTTACGCCTCACCATCCACTGCTGATCTTAATGCTGCCCATCATCTTGTTTTTTTCTTTCCCCTCTCAAAAAAAAAAAGAAATCTATTTTTAGTGGAGGAGGGGTGTGGTAGGCCATCAAGGCTAATGATAAACCATACTTGTTTATCTGCTCATTATGCAGACCATCGTAATTACCTGCCAAAGTCCTCTCTCATCAGTGTAACCATGCATTTGGTGCCTGTGGGTTCTCTTTTTATCTAGCTGTTAATAGTTACTTAGAAAATTACTGTAGAGGGAGACTTGCAGCCATGCCTTCAAGCACATTGACTTGGGTAGTGGATGTGTGGCTCTCTTACTTATGGGTTGAAATAGTATAACACATGCATCCAGGGCAGCTATCCTTTAAAAACACTGATGCATGGAGAAGTCCCTTTGATTTTTAGCATTATGGCCTGATCCTCCCTCCATGGCCACTCAGCATTGTCTACCCCTGACTCCACAGAGGCCAGCATCTACAGTATATTTGTGTCTTATTCTTCAGATCAGATGTTTGACTGGAAAACAAAAAACAAACTTCATTTCACTTCAGGTGGCTTTTAGGGACTGTAAATCCTGTATTTTAAGTACCCCAAAATGGGACAGTAGGACCCACTGATTTATATTCCAGATTTGAGTCTTTTCATGCTTTTCAGCTGCTATAGTTGACACAGCACATGACTAATTCTTAAACTATAAAATGCAATAAAAAACTTGCATTCTGTAACATTTTATCTCACTTGAATGAGAAGTATTGTTTTCTTTCAACCTGAACCTTATTTCTAACATAAAATATGTCCATTTACTCACCCATAAAGGTTTGATGTAACTTGGAGTCCTTTGGATGCTATTATGTTCATACGCGATCGGCGTATATCCATATAATGGGAGCCATCGGGGCGAGTATGATGCACCATCTAAATAAGACATTATCTAAAGCGAAACTTGTTTACGTAATTTGAATCGTCAGTTCTATTCCCCTGTGAGTTCAGCATTGCCTTATTGTTTTCATCCAGGCGCATCTAGCACTCCTTGTTTTCTTCCGGATCTTAGGGCATGCTGCGTTCGATTTTCGAGGTAAATACACGTAATTGCGGAAAATGTGGCCGGTCACTGTGAAGTGATAGTTGTTTGGATGCCTTTCGAGCATCAAAAAGAACTGCTGGGGAAGTTTATTAGCTACCTGACGGAGAGCAGTCGGATCCGAGTTCCGAGTGCAATCGAACGCAGCATGCCCTAAGAACCAGATGACAAAGACAAGCCGCACCTGCAGTCGGATAAGGTAAAGCTGAACTCACAGGTGAACAATACTTGTGATTCATATCAAATAAACGAGTTTTGTGGCAGATTATGCCGTATTTAGAAGCTGTATCGTATTTGCCCCGGTCCCTCCCGTTACATGGATATACGCCGATTGCGTATGAATATAATAGCGTCCAAAGGACTGCAAGTTACATCAAACCTTTATGGGTGAGTAAATGAACGTATTTTATGCTAGAAATATGGTGCAGGTTAAAAAAATTATACTTCTCCTTTAAGGCTGTAAGTGCTGCATCACATACAACAGAAACTATTTTCAGTTTGAGTATGAATAAAGATCACTATTAAAAACGTGGATCAGTATCAGCAGAAGCCCAGTTTGTCTATGCTGTATAGGAGTAGCTGGGATGAACTCATGGCTATGTGAAGCAGCACTAATCTTACCAGGCAGTATGGTAATGATCAGCCTTGTGCTCCCCATAACTAGACCTTGAATCAAGCAGTTTATTTCAATAAATAAATAAACATGGAGAAGGGAGAAGAGCAAAGGCAAGGTCAGAGCACCAGTACCAGCCCTGAAGATGAAGAAAATCCGCCATCAAAAAAACAAAAAGTAAAATCATATATGTTGTACATGATTAGCATATACATACATGCTATGCATTTATGCTGCAGAACTGAATATATGGACAAAACCTGCCAAAATTAAAGGAAAAGGTAAAAGGAAAAACCCTTGTACCAACTCATAATGTAATAAAGGGTTCTCATGTCATAACAGCTCATAATGTAGTAACTTCAATGTAATAAAAGTTAATAATGTAATAACTGGCTCATAATGTAATGGAATCAAGGAACGCATAACGTAATAATGGCTTTACACAAAATGTAACCATGTAAGAACTTATTACATTATGAGCACCATCAGTATGGCTCATACTATCTTACATATATATATATATATATATTTTGTATATGTGTGTGTGTGTGTGAGATGAAGATTTGCTTGTGTGTTTGTGCACAAATGTATGAGGGGGGGTATTGGGTGGGGAGGGGGTTGTAAACTGTTAAGTAAATTTACTCTGGTTTAAGAGGGAAGGAACGATTATACTGTAAGCCCATCGGGCTTTATGATCTTTCCTGCACATTTTCACTGTTGTTTTCTTTCTGCTTTTCTTGATGATTGTATGTTTGTAAGTGCAAACAATAATAGATAAATAAATAATGTAATAACTGCTCATAATGTAATGATATCTCATATTGTGAGAGATGTGTTGCATTAAAATCATTTTACCTCTCAAATAATGGTGCAAATAAAGCAAAAGGCTTTCAGTGCAGTAGTAAACTAAAGTAGTGAAACCAAGTATTATTTAATAGTAACTGCATTCTCACATTTTATTGATGAAAGTTGATTAGAGTTATTTTGAGCCTTAGAAAACGCCATGCTCACTTATACTGTTCAACTATTGCAGGTATGCATTGCTATTTTTGACCTTAAAGTTCAGTTAACATCTTTGTTGAACCAAGTCACCCACCTTCTCTGTTTAAATATACTATAGCTGCAATTGCAATATTATATAAAATATATTATCTATATTTTCTGTGTGTGTCCACACGGAATCTGATCAGCCATTTTTATAATTTATAGAGCCAAAAGTCTGGGATAACGCTGTTGAATTAAATCAGCGTGATGTACCAAATGTAAGATATGGGTTGAAATTAAATGTGTGAAGGACATCAATAGTTATAGTCATTCATCTCATACTACATTTCTACAATCTGACTTCAATTTGCCACCATACCGTCTGTGCTTCCCATTTCCCTTTTCAGCAGACTATGTGTACACATGTTAAAGAGTTTGCATACATTTGCACATGTTTTCCCTTCAAGTTTGTTTTTTATAAATCACAACTTTTGTTGCCGTGCTTCGCACGTATGCCACGTTTACAAATGAGGCCGGCAGTGTCTTGGATCAGAGATGGTGGCTTTGTATACTCTTCATTGGCCCCAACCAAACAGCCCTATCCCAGACTTTTGACTCTGAGGGAGATGTTGGTAAAAATAACATTCCAGCTGGAAGTTGATGTGTTAATGATGTCCTCATTGCTTAATATTGCTGCTATGAGATTTCGAGCTGACTGATTTATTCTCACTCACTTCTTGCAGCAGCATTCATATGCAACATATCAAAATACAAGATGGTGGCAGTGCCTTCATGACGTCAGTGCAGTTTCATTCCATATAAAGATCCATTCCATATATTCAAGATACAGCATGTATAGCATGCAATGACATATACATATAGTAGTAGTAGCTTTTCTTTGTCCCTATAGGGAAATTGAGTTGCAGCAGATCATAGAAGTGGCATTTCATCTAAAAAAACATGTGGATACATGTGATGTTGTAACATGATTACTACTTGTTACATATCTATTAATAAGTTATTAATATCTTGTTTAGTTCAGTGTGTGTTTTGTATGGACATGGACCTGTATGGAGCTAAATTGGGGTCAAAAGTTTTGTACTTGAAAAAATAAAATTTGAAACTGAAATTTCAAGTTTTGATCTTGAATTTTGAAAAATACATCAATGTATTAAAAATAAAAATAAGTGTACACATTTTATTTTCAGGTTAAATACAATTATGATCAACTCTGGTAAAGCTGTTTTAGACAGTACTGAGGACCAATTGCAGAACAGGAGCGACAAATTACGTCAGATTGTGCACTAAGACAGCCACACTTAAAGTACTGAAATGTACGATTTCCACGTAGCAATGTGAATGCTGCGCAGTGTTTGCTGCCAATGATAGCGTCCGTGACCGGTTCTGCTCACCTGCTGGACCTACCAGACAGGTAAGAAAAGCAGACTTCTCTCGATAATTATTAATTGTAAATGATAACAAAACCCCAACATCTAGTGCCCTGTATATAAACATATGTATTTCAGTCAGACAACTCACGTTCAATTGTTTATTTAGAGCAGAACATAGCTTGAGATTGGCGTCTAGGCTCCGACCTC
>JBCAUF010000062.1:23436144-23446738 GCA_038406115.1 Haemulon aurolineatum | reverse complement strand
CACACACACACACACACACACACACACACACACACACACACTCATAGAATCCAGTGATGTACATACATCCCGGTTGTATGGATTTAATGATTTCCCTGGAGCCAGCATTAGACAGACGACATGTATGTATCACCAACTACATCAAGCGCGGCTCCCTTGACCTTGCAGATTATTGCTCTCCTCGGCAACGGCGAGTTGTGCACGCGTGTGTGTTTGCGTGTATCTTTTCTCAAGGTGTGTGTACGCGGCATCCGCTATCAGAGCAGATGTGTTCGCTATTGATCTGTTCCTCGGAAGAAGCCCGGTCTGAAACACGCTCCATCTCTCACACTCGCACCGCTCAGCTCACAGCAGCTTCACTGGAGGAGAGGCTCTCCACCATTTGAACTGGCATTAAAGGATCACACCCTCTCCTCTCTGGGTCTGTTCGCACACACATCACACACATCACTCACACACATCACACACATCACACACATCACACCAACTCTTTGGCTGTAAATGGCCATAAGCCTGCCATAAATCATTCAGCTCCATATAACTTCACATCTTGCTTCATATTCAACAAGCTTTTTTTTTTAGCATCAAAAATAATCCTGACTTCATAAAGCTGTGGGTACCATGACCATCCTCCCTTTAACTTCCAACCATTTCCGTTTCTTCTCGTATTTTCCCCGTTTCTCTGCACATGTGCATGTTTCCTGTATCCTCGTGGCAAACGCTGGTGTAAACAATATAAAATGTTTAACCAGTGTGGACAGAGGCATATGGTGTGCTCCCAGGCCAATGTAGGATAATGAAGTTGTATTTGCTTCCTGTTGTTTCAATCTGATTTAACCAATATTTGTACATTGTGAATAATTCAGTGGATTTTGTCCCTGTTGCAAAGCGCCGGGCCTTAAATCTGCATCTATAATTGAACATATTTATGCTAATCTAATTGTTTTACAGTTAGCTGGCTTTGTAGTGCTTAGTCTCCGGAATAAACAGGCAACACAAGGAGAAGCCGGCACAAAGCTCGGTGACCCCCCCCCCCTCCTCACCCCCCTGCAGCCCCATGGGAATCCTCTCAAAGCAGCTGTTGACAGAGGCGAGCGAGGCGAGGTGATTCCAGACTGGGGAGAGTGGCAGATTTCCAATCTCACATAAGAACGGGCTTTGAAGCAAAGCGCACACCATACTGTGTTCACATTACACTATTTGTGTTTCATGGCAATTCGAGTTAAGGCCTTAATGCCAGCAGCTGAATGCCAAGTTGCTTCCACTGCACTGAGGCACTAGTCGGATTGTGAATGATTGATCAAAAGCCTCTTACTACAAGGAACAGCTTTTCACCAGAATACACTGAGTGTCTGCGGATTCCTGTACAGTGTGTGCTTGTTGGCATGGGCAGAGTCACAAAAACTGGGGCGACTGTATGGCCAGCATTTGCTGTGGTACAGCTATCAAGGTGAGACTTGTAATTTCATATAATTACATGATAGAAAAGAAAAAATAACGCAAACATGAAGTGAGATATGCTTGATGTTCATGGCTGTATTTGCACACTTTTCTACAGATAGAGATGATATAAGGCCTGGATTACACATATCTGGATATTTTTTTAAGTTGATATTTTCTTCCTCGTTTAAAAAAAACTCTGTCCACACCGCAGAAATATTTCTGGGGCTGGGGGCAGGGGCTATCCAGTAATACACCGGTGGAGTGCAGTTGATGCAACAACGTCACGTTCATGTGTAGAGCTGAGATGAGACCTAAAAGTGCAAAGCACAAAGCCCGGTAAATGTTGTTGTTGTTGAGAACCGTTTTGCGCGTGTACGAACGGCTTGTTGCTAGGCGCTTGGCGTCATCGCGTCAACACAAGATCCGTTTAACCTCGCTACACAGATCCACTGAATCGGATGTTTTTGTATTTATAATTTTATCTATATAAAAATATAATTATGTGGGTGAAATCGCCGAAAAATGTGCGTTTAGGAATATTTCGTATTCATGTAGTCCAGGCCTAAGCCTCAGCATGACCACATGGTAGCTCTGATTTAAGCTCTTTATTGTCAACTGCTGCAAAAACCATAGCCTATATGGAATGCTACTGGCCTATAACAGGAATTTAGCTCCCCCTCATCCCCGAATCCTGGTGCATTAGTAATTAGTCGTTGAAGAATAGGGAAATGCTTTGTGCCTCAAGGGTCATACACCTGTTCTAATTTCTTTATGCTTTTTGAAAGCTGGTTACTATCTGACCCAGAGTCTGTATATCAGCTCTGTGAGTAAAGCAAGTTGGAGAGTTTGTGCTATTTGGCGCCGCCACAATTCTGAATACACAGCCACCAATGCAAATAGAAATCGTAGGTTTCTGTAACAGTCCTGTCAGGGTCAGGTTTAATGTGTGGATGTGCCAACTACAAGCAAAGCTTGGCAGCACCGTAGCAACGATTTGTCTTGAAAATGTTTTCTTGGCATTTTTTGCAACGTTCGCACAAGTGTTGCACACACCATTCAGAGCAGTAGCATGCCAAGCTAGGTCTCTGTCCCGGAGCTCAGAGCAGAGCCTGCTAACAGAGTAGCAGTTAGCACGAGACATAGGTTACTTATATTAGCAACAAGTACAGCTTCCTGTGCATGACATCCTGTGAATCACAGGGAGTGGAGGGACCGCAGCCATAGGACATCAGAAGGAAACCCAGAAAACATTTTTTTATTCAATTTCACCAAAATCAGTGAGTCATTGGTGTGTGACGTAGAGCTGTAAAATACTACACATTCCTACTTACTCACCCAAGTTACATGGAGACACAGAGACACAGAGACAGCATTCAAGTCAGTGTGCCATTAAAACCATGTTGAAGCTGCTATCTATGTAATGCTAGTTGCATAATGTTTGTCTGTACATATATACACTACTCTGCTCCTCAGAGCTCCACCCTGGCCGGTGAGTTTCTACATACATTTACATTTGTATCCAGTGAAATTCTTTACATCTCAATTTTAACTCTGGCATCCTCATCACAAGCAGGAACCTCAAGGGATTTCCTGTTTGCTAATTTGCTGGATCATCAGCAGAGAGTGATGATCCAGGCTGATAGCCCCCCCAGATAGGTCTCGGAAGCCCTATTTTCCCCCTCCACCACGCTGCCTCCCCCTTTACTTCTCCCTCAGCTGACCTCGTGAAAGCTGCCATGTACCTACTTCCTGGGGGTGGGGGATATTGGCCACCTGATGCTGCCCACAGTCAGGATACCACGCTGGGGGAGGTTGAGCGCTCGGGGGCCCACGGTCTGGCACGCTCGTGACTCTGCTGGGGCTGGAGGCTGTTGGTAGTGCATCAAAGCCCTGCTGGCCTGGCAGCCAAGCCAGTTAAACTGACAGGAGCAGGCAGACCCACCTAACCAGCTGTCCTGGATGGAGAGCCAAGGTAGAGGAAGGACGGAGGGAGGGAGGAAGCTAGAGAGCAGGGAGGGATGAAAGGATGGAACAAGGCACGAAGCAAGGGGGAGTGGAAGATAACAAAACTAGAGACCATCTTGCAGTAGGATCACACCTGCCATAAACAGATTAGATTAGATTAGATTAGATTCAACTCTATTGTCATTACACATGTAAAATACAGGGTAACAAAATACAGTTTAGCATCTAATCAGAAGTGCAAAGAGCAGCAAGTGTGACATACAGTATGTACAGTATATGCAGTGAAGAGATAAGGGCAGTAGAAAGAGCTTGGAATAATTGGCATAGTATACATAAAGGCAATAAACAGATGTAGGGCAATAAACCAAAAAAAACGGCGAAATAAAATTCAAAGATGCATGAAATAAAATCAAGTTAAAAAAAAGTTTCAAGAATGTGAAGTGACCCTTCACTTCCCGTAGCAGCTTACACGCCACAGTGTTTACAAGATGGCGTGCAAGAGGACGACGTGCAGATGAGACAGTGCAGTCGTGTGGCACGCAGGGGGGACTTTAGTATAACCCTTAATTCCACCAGATTCATGTGTCTGCGCTCCGGCACGGCAGCGGAGCAGATACGTTTCAATTCTAGTGTGTGTGTGTGTGTGTGTGTGTGTGTGTGTTACCATCGGCTGTGGCTGCATTGCGTTCCAGCTCCATCACAGCTGCGGTGGTCTGGATTAAATATTCAGGATGCACCTAAAATGCACTCTAACCTTCACAGGTGAACTTAAGTTGACCTCCTCTAAACTTTTGAATGCAAATGTCCAGTTGTTCAATGTTTCAGTACTTAATGAACAACATGTTCTGTTCTCAAGGTGATTAACTGCAAATTGAACCACTAAATGTTCTGCTTCAATGACAATTTGTGATCAAACAGTCCTCTGCATCATGATGTTCAAATTTTGACATCATGAGACCAAGACAACACTTTAAAATTCAGGTTATTGAGACATGGAGATTTTTTGTTGTGGTTTAGCCACCACTGTTGTTTTTGTGTTGAGTTCTTTTGTTGGAGATGAAGAAATTACCATTGCATCCTTCATGATAGAATATCACTGGAGCATGAACTCTTTATAGATATTCTTGGTGAATATCCCTAACTTTTTGTGAGTAGTGCATATATACAGCAGTAGAGAAAGTGTATACTTATTTTCAGCGAGGGACAGAGTTCAGCAGGGAAACAGCTGTGGGGAAGAAGCTGTTCCTAAACCTGCAGGTTTTAGTCTGAAGGCTCCTGATGCGCCTTCTGGAGGGGAGGAGCTGGAAAAGTGTGTTGCCAGCATTTGAGGAGACCCTAAGAATGCTGCGAGCCCGACGCAGACATTGCTTCTTCCGGACATCCTCAGTAACTGGTAGTGGGGTCCCTCAGGTGTGTTGGGCAGTTTACACCACCCGCTGCAGTGCCTTGCGGTCTGCGACAGAGCAGTTCCCATACCTGACTGTAATACAGTGGCTTAGGATGCTCTCTGCTGCACAGCTGTAGAAGGTACCAGGATGTCTGCAGACAGGTGGTCCTTCTGTCTGATGCCCATCAACATGCTGATGTTCCCACCCCTGAGGAGCCTACTGAGTAGCCATTACTGAATTATGACATGAGTTTTGTGTACTCACAGGCCAGGCCACACACATCTTTGGTCTTGGCCTTCATTTTTGTCTCAAGTAGACATGTGAGAAGTTCACTCACTGCATCTTGTGAAAATGTATCCACACATGTATGAACAGGTGGCAAAGTACACGAAACCACCTTTGTGACAGTTTATGCCACTGTAGGTCTCCAGGACCATGTTTTACCATGACGATACACAAACACACACACACACTTACTCCCAACGTGAAAACAAATGCAGCCCTGCTGTTTTGGCTGGTAATAAAATGCATACTGATGTTGGAAGTTGGGAGAGAAAAAGAGAGAGCAAGAGAAAGGGTTAAAAGCAGCAGCTGTAGCTCAGGTGCACTTTAGCAAAGTAAATCAAGTATGTGAAAAGATTCCGAGGTCAGGTATTGTTTGAAAGATTACACACACACACTAACACACAGGGTCTCGTATAGTCTTGTCTGGAGGGGGATCAGCAGTGGCAGTGGCAGGGAGCTGTGTTTTAGTATTTGGAGGTGGGACATTCTGTACTGATATCTCTTGATAACGTGGATTTCACTAAGAATTAGTCTAACCTTACTTTACTGTCAAAACATGTAGCTATAATACGATAGGGTTAAGATCAAGATGTACATTCAAATCTTACAGTAGGGACCATGTTTGGACAGACGTGCATCCAAATATGACCAAAAGTTTCAAATTCCAGACTTAGGTCACATTCTGACAGTTCCATTTCACTGATGAAGACTGTGGACACAAATGGAAATGGAAAAAGCCAGTAAGTGCAGAGTAAGGATTTCTGGCACAACTTCTCCTACTTCCAAGGTGCATGGAGAGAGAAAAGAGTCTAAAGAGGTTAAAACTCCAGCAACACTTCATTGCTAAGCTGGGCTCAGACTCTGGGAGTTTTAAAGTTCAAATCGATTTTCAGATCAGTTTGCATCATGCATTTAAAGGAGAAGTTTTTTTTTTCAACCTAGACCTTATTTTTAGCATAAAATACGTTCATTTACTCATCCTTAAAGGTTTGATAGAACTTGGAGTCCTTCGGACGCTATTAGATCCATACACGAGCGGCATATATCCATATAATGGGAGCAATTGGGGCATGTACGATACAGCCTCTAAATAAGGCATTATCTGCCGCGAAACTCGTTCATTTCACCAATACTTCAATGTGAATCATCAGCACTATTCCCTTGTGAGTTCAGAGTTTTGTAGCAGATAATGCCTTATTTAGAGGCTGTAAAGTATTTGCCCCGGTCCCTCCCATTATACAGATATTCGCGGATCGCGTATGGATCTAATAGCGTCCGAAGGACTGCAAGTCACATCAAACCTTTTACAGGCGAGTAAATGAACGTATTTTATGCTAGAAAGAAGGTTAAACTATACTTATCCTTTAAGGAGAATCTTCACAGATATTCTTCTCTCTAATGTCAGTCATGCTATTGCTACAAGATTGCAATATATTGGCGTATCACACACTCCAAGATATTATTAAGATTATTGCTCCAGAGAGAGAGATGCTTCACCTCATGACTCACGTTTCCTCATGGGGAAGCAGATGTCAACAAAACAGAGTGATGTGGGGAACTCCTGTTGTTTTCACATCAACACACAAAGTGAAGCCTAGCAGACAGACGTACATCACTTTCCCACAGTCAGCGACAGTGTTACATGTCGCCAGAAGGTTTCCTCCCTCTGTACCTGGGTAATACCTGGCAGCACCAAAGGACTGTGAGATTGATGACTGTCTTGGCCCAGCAGCATCCTCTTCTTCTGACCGCCACTGCATATGCTTATCATGTAATAATGGGATTAACTCTCAAATGCTTAACTAGGTTTGTGGTGTCGCCACAGCACTGCATTGTTCCCACACACATCTCATACAGCTGTGCTGCCATCCTGAGAACTGAAAAAGTTCCACACATGACTCTGTTTACGCTCAGCCATCATCAACGTTGCCAGCTCCCTGTCGCTGAGCGGCTGGCCAACTTGCGCGTTTATAAATCTGTAGTTCACATATTACAATGACTGGAAGAAGAAGAGGTAGTTCCTATCAATCAGTTATCATTTAGACTAGATCTTGATAGTATTGGCACTTAACTGTTAATGATATTCTATACATTTACCAAACATTATCAAGATACTGATCTTTTAATATGGCAATTGATCCTAGAATATAAATGTTTGGAATGATAATTATCAATATTTTAGTATCAACCTGCACACCATCAGTGTCTATTCTTCTGTGAGAACTAGAGTTAAGAATTTAACCATTTTAATATCTGTCATCAGTAGCATGCTAGCTGAGTCTCAAGGACTAGAGCGTTTACCTTTGCTCAGCAGCATCATCAGCTGCTTCAATCGCTCTTTATCTTTCATTGGCTGCTGCAGCCCCGCTTTGAAACTACTGGTGTAATCATCCAGATCCTGAATCTGTAAACCCCTCACACCACCAGATAATCTTGACTGAACGTTGTTACTGACCCAAGTCTGAGGCCACATTTCACCTCTGATTCTCTGGAAGGCTGAATCTGGCTTAAAATGGTCTGAAACCTCTGCAGTCGAAGCCCAACTTTAGAGCAATGTCTGACCAGAAACAACACATTGGTGTCATAATAAGGTCGTTCTGTATTCTGCAAATGATGGTGGTGTTTTGACCTCTTTGAAAGCTAATAAGTGGCCATTGGGATCAAACGTCCTTAAGAAGTTTGATGTTGCTATGCGCTGTGTGTTTTGGTCTGTGCCACAGTCTTTTCTATGCTATGCCTGGGGGCAGCAGTATTGGAAATGTTCTGACACACATTTACCTTCAAGAAGCCAAAGTTAGTTATCTCACTGATAATGATAATAAATCTCGAGCCAGTTGTTTGAGCCATGAGGAACTGTTTTAGTAGGTTCAACCAGGCTTTTTGGCTTCTTTTGTTCATTGTACATTACATACATAATATCATACATACTATACACAGAAATGCACACCATCTTCCATTGTCCTTCAATAATGTATTCGTTGTTTCACTTTTTTATATGTTGAATAAACATACAGTCGGCCCCGCTGGTCTGAGGCTGTTTTATTAGGCTGATGTTCACAGCAGTGTGTGTGCGTGTGTGTGTGTGTTTATACCGCAGGGAAGGTTAGTGAACGTAATTGAATCATATTACTTCCTCCACATGGCTTGTCAAGGCCCTTTTTATGATTTGGAGCTAATCCATAAGGATGCTTAACATTGATTTAACCATGCATTGATAAGTTACGCCAGGATGCAGAATCGCAAAAGAACTCTCTGAACATTAATATCGCAAAACAAATATTTGGTCTCAAGAAGGAGGGTGGGAGGAATCTGACTTTTTATCAACCACTGCAAAGCTGCTGCTGTCGAAAAAAAGAATTAGGAGGAGAGCAAAAGCAGCATTAACTAGCATTAACAGCTTCTGTCCATCTCTGCTAACTCTTCATCATTTCATCATCATCTCATTTTGTGGGATGTCAGATTCACATTATGCACGGCTGATATTGGTGTGCCACACTAGCCTTGTACCACATCTCTGCATTATGTGTTGTCAGTACTCCCTTAACATCCCTGAGCTCAGAATCATGCCAGGCATGTTGGAGGATTTAACACAGCACCCGTTGGTTGAGTTTATCACCGTCCCTTTATTGCATGAAAAACAGCATGTTTACGAGGCTGTGGTCGCTGCAGGAGTGCTGTGTGGAAGAAGAATTTCTTCATTCATTTATGTCCCCTTGAGGAAATTTGATTTTTTTCACAGATGCACTCTCAGCTGCAGTATGTAGTGGTGCTAGACTTGAACCGCTGGCTAAGATCGCCGGACTGAGCTGCTGCCCCCAAATCTCTGTCGTAGTCTGCCCGGACACTGTCCTGGTCCAGACACATTAGTCTCCAGTTGAATGGCTGGTAATAGAAAAGCATAGCTCATCCATGGGCTTTTATTGGCCTTTAGGATTTTCATTAACAGTTATTAGTAACAGTGCTGACCAATCCACTGCTTTGCGTGATGGGCTGTGAAGCTTTATCAGCTCCTTCAGATTCTGTGATGAGGAGCACCACAAGTTCCTGTTTCCACTCAGTGTGTTTCCAAAGAGCTGCAGCAGAGATGGACTGTGCTGTGAACATAATGCAGAGCTCAAAGGTCAATATGTTTTACAAAGAGACAACAATGTGTAAACATTTGAGCTTTTCACGTCAGTATGATGCTGTTTGGGAAGATTGATCCAGATTATCAAGAGTGTTATTTTGTTGTCAGAATGATCAGATGTGAATGTTGTCATTACAGACACAAAGGCCTGTAGTCTGTATCGTCCACAGCGATTAGTGATGAATGTTACACCAACAGTTTTGAGAGGTACAACTCACTGTTGAATAGCAACAACATGTTTCTATGTGACATGGTAATTGAACATAAAGATACATTTGGACAAAGCCATGAGGCATGAACGCAATATTAATGAATTCATTTTTTTTTTAAATTTTACTATGACATGTATTTATTGTAGTAATATCGGAAATTACGTTAAAGAATGTAAACTCTGTCAAGCTCACATTTAAAGTCACTTAACCTGCTAGATATGTATGAGGCTATTACAGGAAGATTACACAGGACTTGAATGAAACAAAGTAAAGTAAACTTGTTCTTATTGAAACGTATTTGTCGGGTCGCTTCTTGGGGAACATTTTCCATTCTCAATATTTCAATGCAGTCCTAAAAAAAAAACCCCATTCCTCTCTGCTGCTTGGACAAACAAGTATATCACCAGTGCTAATCATCGCTAATGGCTAGTTTGTGGGGCTGCCAATTGATTCAAATGTTTAATTGTGATTAATCGCACGGTTGTCATGAGTGAACTTGCGGTTAATCGCAAATTGCACATTTTTTATTTGTTCTTAATGTACTTTAAAGGGAATTTTTTCAAATGTTTGATACTTTAATTAACATGAGAGTGAACACATGCTTTATAGAAATGTATGTTTTGGAGAGCAGGAGGAGGGCTCTCTGTATCTGTGGTATGATTGGCCAACAGGTGATATTTAAGACTCGATGTACTCCGGGCGTGAAAATTTTTTAAATGGAATTTACCTCCTTTCAAACTGTTAAAATGAATTTGCATTAACAGGTTATTAACACATAAACTTGGACAGCCCTATGACTTTGTCCTTGTGTGGAGGAAACATATTTGATGGTGTAGGAATCACACTGACACAGTCTTAAGAGGACAGAGTGATTTGTCCTCTTTGCTTTAGAACTGTTTGTCATATTAGACCTCCAGAGAAACCTCATCATTGTGTCTGTTCAGCCAACAAAATCATCTGGCCAGAGGCAGGATGGTTTACACCAGAAGTCACATTATATCTGCTATCATTATTATTATTATTATTATATCAGCAAATGCTGTATTTTCAAACCTCATATTATTTTGCGGTATCAAAGTATAAAACTGTTTTAGTATTAGAATATACTGTTATGTATTTCCATATCCTCATTCTGCTCTTTACATCTCTCTCTTCTTTTTAGCAAGACTTTGTAG
>JBCAUF010000062.1:23352402-23365449 GCA_038406115.1 Haemulon aurolineatum | reverse complement strand
ATGTTGTTTAAGTTTTATTTCTTTTTTAACTGTTGTTTGTTTTTCTGATGTTGCTTTGTTCAAGCACTTTGGACTGCTCTATAAAATAAAGATTATTATTATTATTATTATTATTATTATTATTAAAATAAAGATTATTATTATCTGCCTGTCTGACCATTGTTGCTCTCATGGAGAGAGAAAATAGCAGATGACAGTGGGGACACAAATAGAGAGAGCTGGTCTTTTCTTCTTGCCATTAATTATGACTACCTCTCCTCATAGAGGTCAATTACCATAAATCAAAGTTAGAATAATAAGCCCATCAAAGTCTTGTTCAGTCACTGGCCTCTCCTGTCCTATCACAGAGTTTCATCATGTTTTATGTTCACTATATCACATAGTGGAGTGGCAGCAGGGGGGTTGAAGACTTACTTTCAGTTCAGCTTTCTTTCTTTCTTCCCTCCTCTTTCCGTGAGTAGCCTATTAGCTGGACATTAAAATAAGGTGCACTCAGGATAGCCTGAATCTAAATTTGACCCCATAGCTGAAACAACAAAATCCTAAAAAACAACAAGATGGTGTTTTTATTGTAGCTTTTAATCAAATAGACCTCTTAACAGTTTCACCCAAATTCTGTTAGCATGTATACACAGGGCTGGGCGATAAAACAATAACGACATCTCGCGCAATAGACACGTGATCAATATCAATAGAAAATACATTCGTTAGAAAGTTGGATAATTTCACTGAACTCCGTCAGAAAAAGAATCGTAAGAAAATCCCGATCCAGAACCGCAAGACATTCTGGAGGATGTAGGGAGAAGAGGGGCTTTAGCCTCTCGACCTATCCTGGCCCAGCTAAGCAAGGTTAGTGACATGAACAAACTCACTCACTCTTTGGTAATCTAGCAACTAGGGCTGAAACGATTATTCAGGTTACTCGAATAACTCGATTACAAAAAGTGCTCAAGGCAAATTCTTTGCCTCGAGGCTTCGTTTAATTAATGTCACCAAATTCCGTCTACTTAAAATGCATGTGCTATCGTATCACGCCAACTTTATACACAACAGCGCAGCTCTGGTATCATTGTTCCCCCCAGACTGTATTAACTGACGCACATTTCAAAGATTTATGGCAGCGCTATCTTATTTGCACTCTGGCAATGACAGAAAACGCAGATACCGTTGTGCGTAAAAAGCAGTAAATGTCTAAAGTTTGGGACTATTTTACGCGTAAGGCGGACAACGTAGTGCTGTAAAATGGACCTGGCCTACCATAATAGTACTTGTACGTCAATGCTGCAACACCTGAACCGAAAGCATCCTCACGTGAACTGCACTTCTCCAAGCAGACTCATTAGAGTGTAAATAAAACCTTTTTTAGGAAGGAAATAACAGCCAACTGCCTGCTCATTTTTAGAGGCCTTTCATGTTGCGTAACACACACTATTGATATAGGTGTTTAAAAACACAAAAGTGTAATTTATCCGATTACTCAATTAATCATTGAAAAAATCGACAGAACACTCGATTCCAAAATATATAAACGATAGCTGCAGCCCTACTAGCAACAACCTGTTAAGTGACATGCACAGCAGCACGTTTCGCCATCGTACCTCAAAACTGCTTTCCCAAAAGATGCGGTTAACTTGAGAAAAACTGGAGAGACCACAACACCAACAACTCCAAACATATGCAACAAGAGATCCCAAAAATCACAGGCTACAAAAGCAGAAATAGATAAATAAATAGATGTTATTCTCACTTTGATCTCCTCAACAAAGAATCAGCTGTAAAGTCTCCTCTGCATCCAGAGGACCTGCTGCTGTCAGCATCCACAGCACATGTGAGAAAATAAAAGAGTGAATATGAGTGAAGCTGTTGGGCCTCATCACATCCCCGGCTAGGTACTAAAATCATGCCAATCAACGAGTTGATGTTAGAACTAACTGACATCTTTAACATTTCACTGTCACAGGAGTGTTCCCACAGTACAGTCACCATCGTCCTTGTACATGAAATGTCTGCAGTGAGCCATGCTGTCAGGGCTTTTTAATACCCACATCCAACTGACCTATTATGAAAATAAATCTGTACCACCCAACCTGCAACAAATATCATTATTAAACCACTGAACACAAATCCAAATCCAACCCCCAAACCCCCAAACCTTGTGCATTATAGAAAGGCTGTATGATTATGGCCAAAAGGGCAGTCACCATTATTTTGATCAATATTGGCAATTATTTATGATATCAATATTGTTTTCAGGACAAAATATTCTCATTGCATTTTGATGTTTGAAAGTAAAACAGTGTCTGCTACATTCCTACTTCATCTCTGCACCAAAATAAGACTGGGCCTTATTTACAGAACATCTCCCCACAGTTTAAAGGCTGAACGTAGTTGGAGATGATGCAGGTAGAGATGATGCAGGTAGACCCGTGCATCATGATTGAAGTCTCCAGCCTCAGGGACTACTGTCCTGTGGCACTCAACCGCATTCTGAAGAAATGGTTTGAGAAAGTGGTTCTCCAGCATGAACCCACAGCAGTCTGCAGTCAGAACCAATAGTTCAACAGAAGATACACTCCACTGTCCTCTTCTCAGTCTTCACACACCTTGCAAATAACAACACTAACAACACACAAAATAACTGGCAGGTGATTTCAGCTCAGCATTCAACACAATGTCCCCCATGAAATTGACTGGCAAGCTTGGATACCTTGAATGCAACACTCAGCAACTGGGTATTGCAGTTCCTCATAAACAGACCTCTGACAGATTAAAATGGCAGTTGCATACTTCTTGGACTCACTTTCCAACAGCAGAACAAAATTTATGTCAAGAGGAAATCAGCAGTCTAGCACAGTAGTGCACCTACAACATACTGTTCAACATCAACTAAACCAAGGAGCTGATGGCTGATTGTTGGTTTTATAATAATTGAAAAACAATAAATGAAAACAAAAGCAAAGACACACATTCCTGTGTGCATCAGTGGAGGTGAGGTGGAGCAGGTGAATAGTTTTAGCTTTTTGGGAATCAACATCACAGAGAATCTGTCATGGGCCTCACAAATCTCCACCCTGTAAAGAAACTTAAGAGAGCAAGAGCTTCTTGTTAACCTTTCCAGAAGAGGAATAGAAAGCACCCTGACCGAAACATCACAAATTGGAATGAGATGTGCTGAGCCCAGGAAAGGAAGGCTCTGCAGTGGACATCATTGGTACCCATGTACCAAGCATCAATGACATTGGTGAGTTGTCACCCCAGCCACAGTTCTGTTTTGTTCACCATGCTGCTGCATCATTGGACAACAGAGCAGTTTCTCATTCATTCATTCATCTTCTACCGCTGATACTGCACTGGGGTTGCGGGTGTGCTGGAGCCTATCTCTGCTGACTTTGGGCGAGAGGTACACCCTGGACAGGTCACCAGCCTATCACAGGGCTAACATATACAGACAATCACTCACCAGAGCAGCTTCTCAAAATAGTTTATTGTCAGTGCCTTGTTATTTATTCATCCATGTATGTCATTTCTGGTTTGTGAGTTGAATAAAGGAACAGCAACTCACAGTTTACTATAGAGCCCTGTGTTGAAGACTGATGAAAAGATGAACCATGTACAGTTAACTAAAACCTTCTTTGTAGTCATTGCTGTAGTTTTTCCCCCAAAGAATTCAAAGAGTGCTTTTTGTTTGTTTCTTTTTCCTTCTCCTTCATCTCCTATATTTTAGCTTTTAAAACAAAAGGTTTGGAATTCTACCTAATTTTCAGTATTCTATGACCTTCTAGCTTCAAAATAAAAAAAATCTCAGAGTAGAGCAGACAGTCATTGATGAAGCTTGAATTCTGACTTTCAGAAACTTGACTTTACTAATCAAGTATTGTAGTTTTAAACTACATGAGTGGTTGGGCTTTAGGGACGGAAATGTTGTCTGTCAGTACTGCAAACACTGATGGTCGAAAAAGACTGAGTCAACCTGACACAAAAAGTATGTGCATACAGTTGTACATACACACTAGCGCTAGCGTACTAGCACGGATGTGCGCTGAAATATGTGAGTATGTGAATTTTAGCAAAGTTCAATTGAAGAGCACACACTTGAAAATATTTCAGAACATATAACACTTTCAGGCCAGGGGAGACTTTTTTAATGAAAAAAAGGCAGTTTAAAGCACAGTTATGAATCAATGAGTCTTGAAGGGCAGGTGGCACTAGATGTCGTCTGCAAGGTACATCTACACAATATCACTCGAGATCCTTTTATGTTAACAGCTTCAAATGATTTACTAACTCAACTGCATTCTCAAGTTTAACCTTGGTCTTCACCTCCAACTTGAAGGCTTCAACTTGTTTCCAGACATATTTTGTTTATTAATGTCTTCATTTGCATTCCCTGCATTTTCATCTGACATGCATCTGAATTTTGAAAAAAATGTCTGATAACTTTTAATGTGGATTTTTATTTTGAATGTCCATATTTTAAGAAGGATTAGTAACTTGCACACTACCTGCAAGCTCCCCACCTTCAAAAAACTTTGATTGCATTACGAGACACCCAAATGTGGACAGGCATGTACTCAGGACAATTACACTGTACATTTTTACTGCGTACAAATTAAACATGTTGTGTACAGTAGGGATGCAATAGTATGAAAGTTTCATACCATAGTACAATAGTGACAAAAATGATCACGTTATCTGAACACCGCAGTATTGTTAAAATGTTGAAAAAACACTGAAAAGCTTAAATAATTTCACTAAGATTTATATTTCAATCATATGTATCAGGCTCTCTGTCTGTCTGTCTGTCTGTCTGTCTGTCATTGTGTTGTCACTAGTCTCGGTCAATGTGATTGGTCGTACCTGCTCCGGTGAACAGAGCTGAAATGAAGGCAGCAAAACTCACCACAGTTACGATAAACATCATATATTTATGATATATTTCTATGATGGTTCCACCAGTGAAAACAGCTGAAGTTGGGACTTCAGTTTTCATTCACAAACTCAAACAACACAGGAAGCGTTTGTCTCGCCTCCTCCTCACTGTAACCGCATCATATTTGGTTTTAATTAATAAGTGGTTCACATAACAAGTCAAATCACGGATTACATTTGTTCAGTTAAACCACAACTTGGTCAGTTTACACAACTGACAACTTATTAACGACTGTCCTCCAGCCATCATGTGTTCACTACATGTTAAACACATGTCGCACACTGCGCCTGCATAGGAGACTTGGATAAAGTCTCTCACAAGATTTCCACACCGTGGTTACCACAGTAATTAAACGATAACCTTCACTGTTGGGAATTTGACTATGGTTCACCATGACACAGTGTACCGCTCTATAGATTGAACAGACAGATTGAAGATATTTGGTTCTGTTTTTAATGCTTAAAACAAGCAACACCTCAGCAGTGAACCTGGTGGGAGCTGCCAAAACAAAGGGAAGAACAAAAAAACAAACTCTCTTGGTATCTCCTAATAAACAACCACGGACAGCACTGGAAAGGGACAGAGCTCTAAGGGGAAGAGGCCTCAGGCCTAGGGCTGTAACACCCACCTTCAAGTCTGACTAAAACACACATTTTTAAAATTGCTTTTAATGTTTTTTGCTTAGTCTCATGCGTTTTTGTGTACCATTTTATACGGAGATCCTAACTCGCATCTTTGTTTCACCTACACTTGATTATTGCAATGTCTTGTCAGCCCTGCTGCACACCAGTCTAAACATCTTTAAATGGGAACTAGTGAAGAATACTGCAGTGTCAATCTCAACTAAAGCTAGAAAAGTCAACCATTTTACACCAGTTTTATCTTCCCTTCATTGGCTCCCTATTCATGTTGTACCCCACATTAAGGTGCTTCTGAAAACTTACAAAACTGTACATGGGCAAGCTCCTTCTTGCCTGTCTGATCTCCTTAAACCTTATATTCCACCCTCTGTTCTCTGCTCTCAGAATACAGAGTTCCTGTCAGTGTTTAGAGTTGAAAAGAAGTCAGCTGGCTGCAGGGCCTTTGTCTGCCCCCCTATCTCTAGAAATCTGACTCCACAGGGGCCTTTAGATCCAAACTCAAAACTCATATTTTTGCCTTTACTCTCCATTTGCAGCTTATTTTTGATTTGATAGTATCTTGTACCTGTTACCATTAAGCATCCAGCCTGTTGCTCCATCAATCAATCTATTAAGCGTCATACTTAAGTCCAGTTTGCCCTGCTGATGAGAGTACTCTGGAAATCACTGCATCTCTTTTTCTCGCTTCTACCTCTCTTTCCCTCTGTTCTCCTCCTGGTCCTCTTTTCACTCAGGCTTCTCTGTGCTAGGCTTTCGGTCATCCTGGGACCTTCCTCTGTGTCCTGTCTGTCTGTCTGTCTGTCTGGGTCTTGTTTGTCCTCCAGGAGATTCAGCCTCTCCTCTTGTCTCTCCCTCCTACTCCTCCTGTGTTTTTTCTTTGTGAATGGTGTGCCGGAGCTTTGTGTAGTCTGTCCTCTTTCAGGGCAAACAAAAGTAATAAGACTACACTTTTGTGTAAAACAGAACATCAGACTGTGTGGAGCTCATCTAATTAAGCACTGATCCACAAGCATGCCATGCCATGCCATGCTATGCCATGCCATATCCATCAATCCCATCCACTCAAAGACATCACGTAAAACCAGAGACATCTTACGAGGGGATCATATCAGCTGTGATGCCATCAGTTACTGCAATTAAATATGCAGCTATGTTTTGATTTGTTATGATGTAGCGGCTCACGGCTGCTGTCTGTAACGCAACAGGCTTTGTAGCTTTTTAGTTTTCAAAGCAGTCAAACAGTGGCTGTCAGAGTGAGTGATGGAAAGGTTTGTCACTGTAAATAGAGCTCAAAGAAATGCTGATACAGTCTGAAATGACCAATCCTGCAGGCCAGAAGAACTGGGATCAGACTAACATTGAAAGCTGCTTAGTTTACAGCTCTGTAGACAGCTTTTGGCTGCTTTTGGGAGATGGATATACACCATTGTGGATCGTGCATTCAGTGTGGTATTGCTGTTCCCTTCATCATTTTTTTGCACTCTCTCTCCCCAAAGCAAGAGACAATGTGCAGTAGCAGCAGCATTAAAATATTTTCAACGTAATTGTATTGGCTTGTTTCCCATTGGAGGGGGGACTTGGGAATCACTACTGTACACACATACAGACCATTTTTGATTTTCAAAAGACATCACAACACAAACACTGCCAGGCTTTTATGTGTTTGTGTGTTAAATGTTTCTATATTCATTATGAGGCTCTTTGATTGGCTGTTGGTGCTCTCTTCTCTCTGTGTGTCTGCTATTCTGTGTTGGTGTTGTGCTTGTTGCCTTGGTTTGCATTCCCACACTGTTTAAATAGTGTATATTGTTTATCAAAGCCTGGCCTGAGGTTACTTCTTGCAATCCTACATAAGTGATGCTGGATTCATGGCATTGTAATATCTCTCTTTTGATACTTCCACAACACACAGAAAGCACAGCTCACTGTTCAATGCATTGTAGTTGTAAAACACCGCTTCTCTCTGTGTCTACTCCTACTTTTCCTCCCTCTGCACCCCCTCTCTTCCTCCACACTGTTCAAACACTGTTGACTGCATTGGGCAATAGACTTTCCATTAAAACCTTTTGCATAACCATGAAAGTGTTGCATGGAAGACTAGACGTTGAGCAAATATTCAATATGACCTTTTCAGCAGGCCTGTATTCCAATAAATACTAATTTCCTGTTGATCTAATTAGCGCCTGGAGGAATTTGTCTTCATCAATTATTGAGTAAAAACAGGAGGCACTATGGTCTGCCATTATGATGGATTTATTATGGTTGGGGAGGGGGAGTTGTTGTGGTGGCTATTATTTATTAAGCAGTTCTTTAATTGTGCTGAAACCACCCGCTGACGTGTGCAACTCTAAATGAGTGGGACATAGCCATGCTTCAGTGGAACATTCTACCCATTGGCTACAGAGAGGGACAGACTCAACATGTGTCGGCTCAGTGGAGAGCCATCACCAGAGTACAAACCTGGTCACCAAGCTGTCTTACAGTATACCCCATCATCAGGCCACTGTATTTTATCAATTAATGTCAGGTTTTATGTTGCAACTTTTCTCGTGTAGCCATGACAGTTTTCAAAAGGAGAAAATTATCTAATGATCTAAAATATAAGCATTAACATAATTATCCAAGACATGATTAATATTTGTGTCAGATGATGTGATGATTTTATATTGTATTTTCAATTATAAATGTTTTCAGAAAAATCCATTGTAGCAGAGATAGCAACAGCAGTAGAGTGTGGCTGCATTGATGAAATACAATGAGCATCATCTGCTTCCATTCCACTACAGAGAAAGCTTCATTTTCCATGGCTCCTTGTGAATCCCTCTCATATGTTTTGCTGTTTCATGTTGCATTTGCTTCGAAAATACTCTTTCCTGCTTTGTTAAGTTGACCTTTGCATGGAAGCAGAGCAAAGCAATTTTTCTCTTCCTTAGTGTTACTCCATTAGTCATTAGGAATGCAAATGACCAGGTTCCTATGGGGAAGGGTCCCTGCGTTGCATTGCTTGCAATTCACTGTTAAAACAAGTTGACTGATCAGCAGTAAACTTCAAGACCAATGCAGTTTGCTTAGTTTGAGGCATCACATTATAATCCTCCCATATTGCTTGACTTGGTGGTCCTATGGTCGCTTTCACACCAGAGCTGCTTGGTCCACTTTAAACGGGCCAGGATTCGTTTCCTGGGATAGTCCGCTTTGTTTGGGCAGGTGTGAAAGCTCATCCGAACTCCGGTGCGCACCAAACAAGAGAACCCTGGTTTGCCTGAAAAGGTGACAATACACAGTGCATCTTGGGTGGGAGAATGAAAACAAACCCATGCAAGAATGCCTCGAGGACAGACGCAGAGCTGAAAGCTCTCCATCAAGTATGGCCAGATGACCACTTCAACCAGCTGCTCACATCCGCTCACAAAAACAATGATGTTTTCCAGCTTTCTGGTGCTCTTCTTTAAAAATTCTTCTCATTGCAAGAGCAAAGTTCTCCTTCCCTCGCTGCCTAAACTTGATGCTCATGGTAGTGAATGGCTTGCCGAGCCATGTGCTTCTGATACATAAAAAAAGACAAAACACAGTCCCAACAACAGCTAAAGGGACATTCCGCTCCATGTTTTCGTTTTGTTTTTCCAGGTCAGGAGGGATCTGGATTTCTCCGCCTTGTCCGACCCAGTCCTCTAAGTCAAGTGTGAAAACAACCTAACAACCTTTTCTTTCCTTTTTCCTTAACATGCATTGGCCCGGCAGCTCGAGCCCGGCCTTCTTTCCTCTGCCAGCCCACACCCACAGAGATCACCACTCCTGACTATTTAAGAACCAATGTGTAAAAGGTGTTTGGCTGCCCATCAACAAATGGAAAAATAACTAATCAAGATAACGTAATCTGCTGAGACAGTGCCTATCAAAAGTGATCATCCCCATGAGTGTTTTGCCCTTTCAATGCTTTTACAAATGGAATCAGAAATCATCAGAATGTGGCTTTTTTGAGAATAATTTACAAAAAACGCCCTCTTACATGTCAGATGTTACAGATTTCTACAATGTAATGTCAATTAGTTAGAAATCTATCATGTAAAATTAGTGATTGTATTGTGCAGTGAATGTGTTTCAGGTGATTGTATTATAAAGACACCAGTGTCTGGAAGCTCCACATTCTGACAGCCTTAGTACTGTGTTCATGTCACTATTAGATTCAATTGGCTTCTCACACATAAACCACACACTCCACCTTGTTCTGGCATAGCGTCACCCTGTTGAAATAATAAGTCATATTTTCAAGTTTTAAAAAAAAAAACAAAAAACCATGAACACAGACAGATATGTGGTTAAATTTTTAATGCTTTTTGAAAAACTTGAGAGGATGAGGATATGACATTAAATTGTATTGGACATTTTATCCAACCATGATCGAACAACTTCTGAATTCCAGTTACTGAACTACGAGCCGTTAGACAAAAACTCCTCCACTTGATGTCTATAGATGGTGATGTAGCTGAATTGAAGAAAGTGATTTCATCAGCATTTAATTCAATGCCACGTCTCAATTTAACAGAGGACTCCTATGCCAACTTAAGTCCCTCCTACATTGATCATCTTGTTGATAGTATTGTGCAGGACACTCAACTCCATTACCCCCTCTTGGTCAGTCTGTGCCTACTACTACAAGAAATAGGAAAACATATCCTATTTCTACAATATTAGTTATTCTACACTGGCTCCTTAAAAATCCAGCACCTGCAGGGGTCTGAATTATCAGGCACCATCATATTTCTAAGAACTCATAGTGCCCCCAGTTACCCTTCAAGATCACTGAGCTCCCAGAATGCAAGGTTACTTGTGGTTCGTAAACTCTCTAAAAGTAAGAGCCTTTAGCTAAGCTCCTCTCCTGTGGAATCATCTTCCAGTTTTCAGTGTGGATGAACAGTGGACACCCTCTTCATGTTGAAGGGCTGGCTTAACCCTTTCCCTTTTGATGACACCTATAGTAGGGCTAGCCCACGCTTGCCTTGGACCAGCCCCTAGTTATGCTGCCATAGGCTTAAACTGCTGGGGGACTTCCCATGATACACAGAGCTCCTCTTCCCTCTTCTCCCTCTCAAACATGCACGTCCCATCAATGAGTGTTATGAACTTTGTTTTGCTTTCCCTAGAGTTTCTGTGCTTTCTTGTCTCACAGTTGTCTATGTATGTGGATTATGGTTGCACCTTCTGTCATGATCCTGCCAAACGCAATGCTACAGTTATTATTCCACACCCACATGAGTCCTGGAGAAGGTTTGAGGTGTTCTGGGATATGTTTTGGAGCTCATGGAGAAGGTCTTAGAGGTTCTGGAGGAAGTTTTAGAGGTTGCAATAATGCTCTCATTTTGTCTTGTTTTATGAATCCAGCACACCTCTTTCCTTTCACTAAAGCTCACTGAATACATGATGTTTTCATTATGTTTTTTGCCTTACTCAAGCAGCCCTACTGCTTTATATGAAAAGTGTCATAAGATAAATTTAGCCGGGATGAAAATATGTCATCCAACTCAAGCTAAATAACTAAATGACGGACATGTGTCTCTGCGGTGGAGCACAGAGCAAAACACAATCAGGGAGAAAATAAAACAGTTCAAGTGTCACCTCTACACACACACACACACACACACACACACACACACACACACACGCATACACAGTAGCTTTGCACACATACACACACTGTAGTAGAGTACAGTAGGGACTACAGTGTAAGTGATGAAGCAGCAGAAGCACGCTGGCGTCGATAAGGATCCAGCCTGACATTTATTAAAGCACTCTTCCTCTCGTGCTGCAACACTGGGACTTCCACATGGAGCCAGTGGATGAGGCATAATTAAAAAGATAATGGTGCTGGCAGTGGCCTGGCTGGCATGGCTCGAGGGCTGCCCACCGCTATCTGGGCATTCAGAAATGAGAGGCGATCCATTTCAGACCATTCCACCACAGTCCGTCTCTACTAGAGAAAAGTATATAATACGAACTGCCTCTCACGCCATCTCCGTGCACCAGAGCTGAGCAGGAAGGTGGAAGTCACAGATAAAGCCTTATCTCGCACTTTAAAATTTAATTGTCGTCTTCCCTCTGCTAAGTTTTTCCTCCACCTTCACTTCAATCTTTAATGAAGATTAAGGAGTCCCAACTACGCCTTATCAGCATGACTAAGGAGGAGTGGAAAGGCCTAATAAGGGCTCGCCTTTGCACACACACATATCCACTTCCAACCTGCACTATGCACTACAGCCTGCTGCTATCCACCTGCTACAGTTAAACCAAACAGTTTGTAGTTGTGATTTTAACGGTTCATCAAGACCAGCAGAGCAGCGAGTCTGTCCTCTCTCTTGAAATGAACATTCCATCAGTAAGATAAAGGGTCACATAGCTCAGGAAAAAATAAGGTGTGCTAAATTCAGCTGTTATGTCAATGAGTCACATTAATCATTTCAAACAAGTATCTAGATGAAACAAAACAAAAAGTTGTGCCAAACTAATCATATTGTTGTTTTCTGAAACTGTGTCCCATTGGACATCTTTTGCCAGTGCCCAAAACTGTTACAACTGATACTTTGCCACTGTTATCCTGGAATTATAATTCAAATGAGCACATTGGTTAAACTGCACGTACAGCAACGCATATAAAATACTGAGAGTATGGACAAATGCAGGAAAAACATATTGAACCCACAAACAAGTAAAGCATCTCGCAGCCATTACAAAATCAACAGCTGACAGAGGACCTCCCATTCATACCAGTCCCTGTTCAGCCAATCAGAGGAAGGAAGAAAAAAGCTGATATCCTGGATTCAATCTTAATCCCATGACACAATCACGCCTCCACTAAAGCTCAGAGACACTCCATTTATCAGGTAGAAGGCGCTATTTTCATTAAAGTCATATTATTGCATACATTCACAGCCAAAAGCATGCATGTATTAGTATGTATATGTGCACACACACCGAGTGGGAGTAAAGGTTTCAATTTCAAAATGAAAGCGGAGGTTGCATGTCACTTATCAGAAGGAAAGAGCAAAATAGGCATCTAAATGATTCGCAGGCTAAGTTTCCTAAACACACACACACACACACACACACACACGCACACAAGTACATCTTCACACAAGACAGGGGCAGTATTCACACCAAATCAGGGCTAAGTGGATGTGACATAAGGGGAGATGAAAAACATGCTTTTTTTATTTGTACACTGTGTGTGTGCGTGTGTGTGTGTGTGTGTGTGTGTGTGTGTGCACGCGCACGTGTGTGTGTGTGTGTTTGTGTTTCAACATTCCCTCTTATTCTGCTTCTCTGTGATACGAGCTGTGGAATGATAGCGTAGTCAGAATTGTTTCTGTGAGAACATGCAAAGCTGCACAAATGTGTGTGTGTGTGTGTGTGGGGGGGGGGGGGGGGGTCTGTGTGTGTGTGTGTGTGTGTGTGTGTGTACACCCCCCCCCCCCCCCCCTC
>JBCAUF010000062.1:23272810-23283548 GCA_038406115.1 Haemulon aurolineatum | reverse complement strand
GGCCTCTGCGTTAACTGTTTTGAAAAATGTGGATTTTGAGTCGACTGCTGCGTCAAAGCAATCAATAAAAACTGTAATTATGTCTTTACAAACATCTGTATGTCTGGCACCTCACCAGAAGCTTAACCTCAAAGGGCTTATTCTGAGAGAACAAAAACACAACAATTTAAATTTTCAGATGAATATGAATATAATGAAAATATACTTCCGAATATTACATTTCTGCCAATAAAACCCAATAATTATTACATAACTTTATTTTTCATGGAAATGTGACCCACATGTCCTCACAAAAACTGGACCACTGTTACTGTCAGTGGGGTTGGTAATAGTTAGGAAGTTTTACCACCTTTATGTTATGCTCACTGCTTTCTTTTGTAGGTTAGCCTGTAGTACAGCTGATGAGACTGGAGGGATGTCATATTAACGTTGTAATATTGAGGGACAGTCAAGAGAACTTTACTGAACTCAATCAAAGCCAGGTAAATAATAAGAGTACTTTCATTAAAGTGGTCCTCTGTGGCAGATTAGATCGTGTGGGGTAGTGTGGCATGTTTTTAATTTAAAAGCAGTTATTGTGGTCATTATGGTACAGTAGAGGTGTCACTAACCCCGGCCACACTGTCCTGGTAGTAAGCACTGGTAGAACAGTTCAGGCCAGTGGTAGCTGACACATTAGAGCAGACTGGCCTGGACTAAGACTAAAACAGCAAGTTTCAGACAGAAGGTGAATAGAGGCCCTGCAGCAATTGAGAAAAACAAGGTGTTTTTTGAACATGAAAGCATGTAAACTTATTTTAGTAGACCCTCAGATGAAACCTGAAAATGTGCAAAGCCTAATATGTCACATTTAAAACCAAATGAATACTGAAATAAACATTCAGAGAATAATATCTGGAACTCAGGATTCTGCAATGTACAAGGTAAAAACACAGATTCTTTTTTCTCAAATGTTTAAAATTTATCTCAGTTATTAAGGTTCAAAATTTCAACAAGTTCAAATTAAATGTGAAAATATGATGTAACTTTGTGTTCAGAGGCCCCTATTGGCAGGACAACACCACTGTGCCTCCTCTGTCTTCCTCAGCAAGTTCTATTTGATTGCACGTCATAATGAAATCTAATTTGATCGGGAACAATCCAGTGCTGCCTAATCAAATTAACAAAGTCCTCCTTTGATTTTCAATTATCTCTCCTCCAGGCTCTAGCTAGCTTTATTTTATATCCTCCATCGGTGCCAGCCACAGGCAAGAGATGGATGGATGGATAGTTCACACACACACACACACACACACACACACACACACACACACGCATGCTTTGGAAATACATACAGAATTAAATCAACAAGCATTAGCAGATAATTGTTGGAGTGT
Organism: Haemulon aurolineatum; assembly: GCA_038406115.1. Taxonomy (NCBI): domain Eukaryota; kingdom Metazoa; phylum Chordata; class Actinopteri; order Lutjaniformes; family Haemulidae; genus Haemulon; species Haemulon aurolineatum. The sequence continues at coordinate 23,282,172 of JBCAUF010000062.1, read as the reverse complement.
TATCCTACATGGGTTACCAGATGAGTAAAGGTTTAGCAAGTCAGGGCAATTAAAGCAATCATTTAAAATGGTGTCAGTTTAAGACACAATACGTTTATTCCCTATAGTGACAGTGAGTTGATGTGTTGGCAAATAGTGCAAGCAGGAAATTTGCAATTTTGGCTCCATAGAGTACATTTCATTCTTTCATTACCAAAAGACAAAACTCTGTTTCTTTTCTGTACTCATTCCTGCCATTGTTTTTTTTAACATTTATTAACTTGACCATGGAATGAGAACGTGTGGTTTTTAAGACAAGGTGCGGCAAAACATGACACTGACACGATGGACCAGACGGTGTATTAAACTTTTTGTCGGGATGTCAAGTTGTGCTGATGGTGGTATAAAAGGAAAAGGTTAGGGGGCCACTACAGTTTTTATTATTAGCCTCTAGGGACCATAAATACCAATAGTAAAATTTATGGAAACCAATTACTGAGATGCTTTGTAATCAAAATTCTCTGGAGAAAGTTGAGTCAGAATCACTGGATTGAAATTCCAGAAATGCGCCCGTGAAGGACCTGGAGTTTGAAGTTTCTGTTGGTATTGGGAACTGCGATTGTGTCGTTGCTTCCTGATCAGTACATCCTTCCTGCTTGGCACTGCACTGTGCAGCTCTCCACAGAGATGAGAGGGCTCACTCGTTAGCTCCTAGCTTGCAATAAAATGAGCGCTAATAATGTTATTAATTCGTGTGCTTGACTGACTATCCCACAAATGAATCTGACGTAAACTACATAGAGTGTATATATCTATCTCACAGGTAAATACACTTTTTGATATGATGTCAATATATCAAAATCATTTTTTTAAATGTATGGCCTTCATGTCCTGGTGCGTGGCCTTCAGAAAAATTGATTTGCTGCAAACCAAGTCTCCTTACCCCTAAAAAGACAAAATACCAGGCCTGGTGGTACTACATAAAAAGTGAAGAAGGCATTAGTGACAATTTTGCTCTGAACAAAGTGTTGGGATGAGTGAGTGACTGATATACAGTACATTGCCATAAGTGCTGCCACGCATGGTTCAAAAAAAGTACTACAACGGTCTGAAAATATCAAAGCATAAGTGAAGAAAATCTAAATGAATGGAATAGCTGTAGGGTTTTATACATGTAAATGAACACATTACAATGAACAGATAATTTAACTTTTTTTCCCCCTAGAGTGCACGGATGACAATGTTACCCCTTTGGGTGTCATAGCCTCAGACGAGGCCCATCTTGGATGTGTGCCACATCTGTTGTGCAGTTGCAGGTCAAACCATGGACATGCAATAACATGACACAGTGCCAATAATCACCTTGAAACGCAGGGAAAGCCAACTGTGGAGACAGTGAGGTATGCATAATACGTTAGGTGACACCAGGCCTGGGAACAAGCCCGGTGTTAAGACCACATAAAGGCACTCTGCCCGTGTTGCACTCAGCAGCCGAAGAGATGCATGGCTTTTATTAGCCCCTGACAATAACTGTCAGCCAGCATTTCATATTTAAAGTAATGTGTATAATTACAGTTTTACGAGCAGGCTCTGAATACATTTAGACAGCGATTTTATTTCTGAATGTGATGCTGTTCCACAGATTATCAATAGTTAATGTGCTCTCCGTCTTCCTCTGGATAGCCAGAGAGAGTGAGCGAGAAAGCGAGCGAGCGAGTAAAGATAGAGAGAAGGAGAGAGAGGGACTAACCCAACAGAAGAAGTTTATTTTCTCCATTAGGTATATAGATGGTCAGCCTCAGCAACTTATTCTAACTTTAACATCTGTAGAGCCGTATCAAACAGGTCCAAGGTATAATCCTTACCATTTTCATTGTCTCAAACCAATTTGTTACACATTTTGAGCCAGTGTTTTTCAGTAAAAGCCATTCAGTGTGTTTACATTCTGTAATTGCCTCACTATAGTTTTCAATATTAAAAAAAGCCAGACAAATTTTGTACCATCGCCAAACAGTTCAATTATGTGGACACGAAGTGGAAGACAAATCAATGAGCCACACTGTTGCACTAGGCGACATGTCCTTTCATTACCATGAACACACATGCTGTGGCTTATTTTGACACACATCGTCCTGCTCCAAAAAAAGAGCTCCAAATGTGTATTTCTCCACTGCTGAAAATTGTCAAACACATTATTATACAGTATTTCGTTCTGTTGGAGGGCCGTTTGCTTCAAAGAACAACTGTGTCCAGCAGCTTCAGGAAAATGACTCCGCCTTTAAAGCCATGACACAGAGCGGAGAAATCAGAAAATCAAGATGGACATGGACACACTGTTGGCTCTAAGAGTTGTTCCTTAATGATCATAACTTTAGAGCCTATTATAGAGCCCATGATAAACAATATTGATACCTAAAAAGTCGCTGTAATTAAAGAGTACAAATGGCCATCTGTTGCTGTCAGTCGCTGTGTGAGCGGTGGCGTGGTTTGAGGTGTTAGGCTGGAGAATGCAAGATCAGTCATCTTCTGTTTGTCATGGGTGGAACACTGTGGAAGAGATGCAGCTGTCTGCACACAGGCGCACACACACACACATACACACACAGTCATCATGCATACACAAAGCCTGATTTCATGGGCTTCATCATAGTCCTGTTTGCATCTGCTCCAGCTTGTTTTCCATCCTTTATTTACATGCTTAGGGAAGCAAAACGTCATTTCTGGAAAGGGCCGGTGCAGCAAACACAGTTTAAGATATTCACTCTCCTCCTCGCTTACATTTAACTCATTACTTTTCCTTAATGCATGCAGATTTTCTTTCTGCCTGACTGAGGGAACAACCTCAACACAAAACAAATGGATTTTTTTCCCCCTCGCTGTCTCTCTGCTCTGTGTTTCCCCGTACAGCATTCATCCTAAATTTGAATAATGTTGAGATAATAACAGTAGAACGTGGGCCCTCTTCAAAACCCTGTATGAGTGTGTATGTTTGTATGCGTGCGTGTGTGTGTGTGTGTGTGTGTGTGTGTGTGTGTGTGTGTTTGGGAAACCTTCTCTCATTTCCCATTCATCATGGTCATGACAGCTCTTTGTAGTAGAGGCCCTACCTCCTCATATCTAGCAGTGGGAGAGGGTAATCAGAGGTGTCATTCAATCACTCTGAATGACTCTGCTCAAACTCACACACACACACACACACGCAGCTCTTTGATCTAATTACAAACCTGACCTTTAGTTGAAATGATTGCTGGCATAACTGTTCATCCACGGACGCACACACTGATACACACATTCTTTTCCCTCACATACAAACACCCTCCATCTCTGTTACATGCCAACGTACAAGCAAGTCTTAAACAAACATGCGCGCACACACACGCACCCCCCCCCCACCCCCACACACACACACACACAGAGTCCTTTGTCTGATCCACAGATCTTCAATGCTCTGCCTTGACTCTAACTCTATTCGCCTCATTTTATAAACTGGCTGTCATGCTACATCATGATGGTGAAAGACTGTGCAACAGTAACCCCCCCGCCCCCCCAGCCCCTGGACTGTCCTCTGCTTGACGCCTTGCCACTTTTTAAGAGTTCTCACTGGGTAAAGTTTGGCCCAGACCTGGGGGTGAGGTTGCCCTTTAAGGTGGCTTTGTGGGCACCCTGAACACACAGGACGTAGACTAGTGGCCTTGTTGTGGAAAGAGTTAAGAGACAGTGAGGGCCAATCAAAGACTTGGATTTAAAAGTGCAGCTACATGCTATGGGTAAGCTACGCTGCGTTGTCTCGGGAATGTTTTTCTTCGGACACACTCCAGACATTAGCAAGTATGCTGGAATGGGGTAAAAAAAGCAAAATACTGGGAGAGTTGATGGTCCTGGTTTGGATTTTGATGATTGAAACTGATCATTTTGTTCAGGTTTTGATTTGGAATTAAAATCATGACACCCCCAGTGAATTCCTGCTGAAACTTCTCTTTTCGAAACATACGTTTTACCACACTGCACCCTTATATCATCGCCATGCTTTAAACTTACAACAGTAAACATTTTGCTCCGGGGCTCCCCGTCAGGTTAATTGAGCCATGAAGCTGATGTTCAGTAATGGATGAAAACAAAAACATAACCTCAGGTCAGGCCTCCAGTTTGGTAGTGCTCGCCAATTTTATGGGTTTTTTGGGTCTCAGGCTACTCTAAATGCTCAGATTCTTTTGAATCACCATTGCTATCCAGAAGATGCCAGTCTGTAGACCAGAACAGCACCATGTTGACTGAATGAATCCAGATCTGGACCTGAAAGTGAAAGTGAGCTGATTTCAACAGCTAAATGTTTTATCAGGTTTTCTACAAAGAGCAATCTTAACACCCATCTGGAGAGCGGTGTAACACTGCCCTCTGGTTGGAGGTTCCAAGTCAGCCAGAAGTTATGTCTCAGAGTTCCGACACACCCTGGACGACATCCCTACAGCATGGTGACTTGAACCAATGGCAGTCAGCAAACACAAGATGTCCAGGGAGAGTAACTCCCTCAGCCTGGTGATTAGATGTCCTACATGAAATGCACTTTGGGAGTTGCAGATGACCTCCATCACTCAGTCTGTACCTTTGACTTCTTTATACAGAACCAGAATTTTCTAACAGTTGTTGATTATTTGCATTTATGATGCAAGGAGAGTTAGCTGTCAGTCACTTCATGTGCACTGTGCAGGTAAAAGGAACAGCACTTTTACTTCAGTAACCCTGGCCACCTGGAAAACAGGTCCCACTCCTAACTCCTAATATGCAGCAGAGAGTCAGGTAAGTGCAGAAGCAAAACTGATGAATTCTGATGACAGCAGGTGGGTGAGGAGCGGTGGAATCACATTCAAACACAGGAGCGGGCGTAGAGACGCCGGAATGTGGGGAGCTGACAGGAAGATGGGCTGAGCGAGCAGAATGGAAAATGATGGAGGGAGGGAATTAAAGAGAAAGACGGAAGAAAGAGTGCGAGCTCGGAGGAAGATGATGCTGATGAGAGGCTCGACAGCTAGCGTAATAAAGCATGCTAAGTGCAAACCACCAGATTTACAGGGCCTTTACACCACAGCCGAATGTGCCATCATTTTCCCTCCCAAAACGTTAATGTCGCACAGGGCTGCCATAAATACATCACCGCGCTAATTTAAGGGTCCGCAATGGAGAAACCCCTCCATTGTTCTCTCCCGGGGCTCAAAAATGCCCTGGAATAATGGGAATTTTTATGAACATGTGGAAAGAGGATGTTCATGATGGTGTTCTCATGCTGCTGCAGCCGTGCTCCCACAACGGCAGCAGGGTGTAAAACACACAACAAACAAATGAGTGTGAGAAAATGGGCTTTTCCTCTGATCTGTCATTCCGGTGGCTCTGCATAACAAGCAGAGATTGTCAGCCTTTGTCTAATAATGGCTCGGAAATGTGTCTTACTATGCATAACAATGCGCACTTGTGCAGAAATATGTTTGGTTTTGGCCTGCTATGGCACAAGACATATTGATGTCTAGTGCTGGAATTCCCATTTTCATCCATGTGCAGCACTGCACCAACACACAGATAGGTTTGGTGAAAAGGCAGAAAGAGGAAAAAACATCAGAACTCATCTAAAAATCCCCTCTGAGTAAACTAAACTTTCATTGTTCAAGTCACCGGGAAGACCAAACGAGTTAAGGACAACTTCTTCTTATTTGTGTATTTATTCCGTGTAAAGAAATGGTCATCATTAAAAAGTACAAACCTCCAGCACGGAGTGAGTCAACGATGCAACGCTGGAAAGATCGGTGTGAGAAATGAAACGGACAGGTTTTTTAATATCTGCCTACATGCCGGCAGAGGCCTTTCACACAGGTAATGCATGGCAACAATTACACAGCGTCACATAATGAGGGGTGTAAGGGAAGACAATGGCTAATAAGCGAGAGAGGGCCATTCTGCACTTCCCAGGGAGCTAATGAAAGCTTTAATTAAGTGTCAAACAGTAGCGAGGCTGGGGAGGCAGAGGAGAGTGCTGCTGAGGCCCCATACTGGGTGTTTCTTCAAATTCATCTAGAGACCGGAGCCTAAACTGACAGCTAGACTGCTGAGCCGAGGCAAGAAAACCCTTTCACTATGCACACACACACACACACACACACACACACAAATTGTATACACACACAGTGTATACACAACGCACACTAAAGGAATTAAAAATTTACCATGTTTTGTAGCCTTTGTTTCTCTTGCAGGACTGAGTCAGGATCAGGTCCCTTACTGTCGTCAGTTTTTCTCGGCACTGCTGTACGAGCTGCACTGATGTGATGTGAACGTACCAGAGAGGCAGCGAGGAGTTTGCACGCACAGACAGAAGAGGAGAGAAAGACTTTCCCGTCAAAGCCGTCTTAGTGTGAGCAAAATTCTGTTCGTGCAGCACATTTTATTCCACAAGAGCTACACTGTGCTGCACCGTCTATGTGTGCATGTCTGTTTATATTCCATTCATACAGAGATGTAAAGAATGTTCAATTCAATAGAATCTAATCCAACAGCCCTGCAATAAATTCTTCATTCATTAATTCTAGTGTTTTAATATTTCAATGTTTTTCCAAATTATTTTTTATTTTCAATTAATTTTTCTAATTTCTAACTTGAACTTAGAAAAACATTACCATCATCATTTTATTCATTTAATTATTATTGTTGTTGTTATTCCTATTATTATTAGTATTATTATTATTCATAATAATAAATAGTATTTGAAGGACTTAATCATACCAGGTGATACAGTGTTGAATTTGTGTTTGTCCTGCTGTTTCGATAAAGTTGATTAAAAAGGACGGTCAGAAACAATGACCTTTCCTCCTCCAAAGGCCTGTGCATTATGGGAAATGCACACATGCGGCAGCTTTTTTTCTGCAGTATCATGTCTAGCCTGTGCGTATGCTTTATGAATCATTATTATCATCTTAAAAATGTTTCTAGCCATCAATAGCATAAACATGTGCTTTAATAAAATGAAAATCTGAAGCATTAACTTCAATGCTCCCCATCAGTGCAATTCTACAGCTAGACTCAGTCCAGTCCACAGATCTGAGAACAGCTGTGATGTCATTACTTTTCTGTGCTCTTTCTCGCTGCATTTTGAATAAACTGTGGTCAGGCTAAAATCCTTTCAGGTAGATCGTTGAGGAGAGCATGTCCACCGTCTCCACATACCATGTTAAAGTCTATACTGCAGGCTCTCCTCCTCAGCTCATATCCGTGCAGTAACGGACTAACATTTGTTTGAACGTCTGCACAGGCTGTGTCTTTGCAGGCCGTGCGGTACAAGGCACACGCTCACACATGTTTCTCACTTTGCTTTTTTGTCTGAGGGAAAGAAATGATCAGATTTGCTTCAGAAGAAAAGCAAAGAACTGCAGTTGGAATGGACTCTCCTGTCTGCTGAGACACTAACTACTCTGCAGTGTGCGGCTTTTTCCCAGGAAAGACCTGTCAGACGGCAGGTGTCTAAAACAGCGAGTGGAAATGTAGAGAGCAGCAAAATGACGCCAAGCAAAACTTTCCGCTCGTCTTCTCTCTCTCCATCTTTTCCTTTCTGTTATGCTCCTCCACCCCACACCTGCTTTTCCTCCTCATCCCTCTTTTTCTCCTCCTTTCTTACTCATCCCTTTGTCCTCCCTCTTGTGTTCTCCCCTCCTCCCTCCCCCCCTCAGCGGGAGGAGACAGCAGTAATGACTATAATTAATAATGGAAATAAATGCAGCATTTTAACTCACCGGGATTTCACTCTTATTGAGTCTTATTTCTCCTGTACAGCTGTGCCTCTGTGCATGGGCTGATTGGAGAGTGTGTGTGTACACACGCACACACGTACACACACTCACAAGACACACACACACACACACACACACACACACACAAAGACTTAAACCCGGCTCACATATGAATGATTTGAATACTTGTGTGCTTTAATTAAATATTGGTTAATCGCTGAGATAAACAAGTTCTAACACATTTCTCTCTGTGTCTGTGTTCAACATATTAAACGGCATTATGATGGGATGAGAGGATTATCGCTCTTCTTCACTTGTGAGTGAACCAGAGACATCCTTAGTCTGTATCTCATTTATACAACCAGCCTGTTAGGCCTGAATGAACAAACCTACACTCATAAAGAGTGTGTCTATACCATAAAAGAAGACCATTGGTCAGTGGAACAGTATTAATGTGTGAGCGGGCCTGTGACGCTCTGAGTCCAGCCTTTAATGCCGACAGTACTGCAGGTTTACACTGCCATCTGTTGGCAGCTCAAACACTCTCTCTCACACACACACACACACACACACACACTACAATCTGGACTGTGAGATGGTGCATTTTAGAGGAGATTTGGCTTCATGGTCAACTACAAATGTATTGTATGAACGAATTTGAGTAAAAGAAACTGTCCGGAGAGAAAGCTCAGTTTCAACTCAACTTCAACTCAACTTTATTTATAAAGCCCTTTAAAAACAGCCACAGCTGAGACAAAGTGCTGTACATCGACATAAGACATAAAAACAAAATAAAATAATATACAAAAACAGTAAAACTATAAAACAGTAGCAAAGTTAAAACAATTTAAAACAAACACTAAAAACCATAAAACAAAACACAAGTTTCAAAAATAACGTTGATGCAAGTGGTCACAAACAGTTTTGTGAGACAGACGACAGGACAGAGATCAGTTCACCCTCCTGTGCAGTGAGGCAGTGTGGCCACTAGATGGTGGGCTCAGTACAGAAACATCCCTCTCGTCGACAGTATTTCTGTGGAGAAGCTGCAGCTGCATGTAAGCAGCCATTAAAAAAACATCTGGATCATTCCACTGTCTCTCATGATACTGAGGCAAGTCAACAGAAACATTTGCCTGTCATTAGCAGCATTAACAACATGATTTATATTTCTTATCATCTTGTAGATAAAGGATTGTATTTCGATGGTGTAATCTCTGACCAAGTTAACACTGCAGCTTGTTTATGAGTGAGGAAAATATTGCATGCTGAGTGTTTAAAAATGTAAGTGAGTCAGCTGGCTTTTCTCACTGTGTCATGCTGACACTCTGATCAGGACTCCACCACAACACTGTTCTTTATGGTTACATCTCACACACTTCTCAGTAAAAGGCCCTAAAGCTCCTACATTTGCTCAGATGTGCAGCGGATTGCAGGAGCAGACCCTGTCCTCAAACACCGCAGACATGGGCCTTCTGGACAGTCGCCTCCACCCTCTTTTTCTTTGTTTTTCTTTGTTTTATTATTTAGATTATTTTATATATATATATATATATCCTTTTATGATTACACATTGACTGATTGTTTCATATTTCCCAAATTTAACAAGTAGAA
>JBCAUF010000062.1:23125657-23147923 GCA_038406115.1 Haemulon aurolineatum | reverse complement strand
TAAATTAAAGTCTGTTGTTCCAGTCATATATTTTGTCATTGTAGTTTTCTTAAAATCTCGTCTCGTCTCGTTCTCGTTCTCGTTCTAGTGAGCTGAGTGTATCATCACACCCCTACTAACAAACCAACCAACCAACCAGCAAGGACCAGATTCTCTCAGCCCTGCTGAACCTGACCACTCAGTTCAATTTAATTCTTTAAATGGATGCAAAAGCTAAATATAAGTCTGAACAGAGGCCTTTTCCTCTTTCCTCTGCGGCCAATGCAGTAGTAAAAAGTCGATTTACATTAAGCTCGTTGTTTGCATCATTTCTGCAAAGATGCTGATTGGCATGAGCAGATTTGGACTGTAACTGTTGCCTTTGAGGGCAGTCAGCCCAGACTGAAGCCTGCAAAGGAAACTAGACAAGCAGCCGTGCTTAGCAAGCACCTCCACCTCCCACTGATGCTCCCATCTGTCCGGGGGAAGCTGCCACCCCTGAGCCTCGGTCCACTAAGACATATGGCAGGAGGTGTAGCTCTGTGTGTATGTGTGTGTGCGTGTGTTTTCTTCCGCTGGTGTTTATGCAGTCATGCATGTTCAAGTGATTCCTACGAAGGTGAGGCGCAAGGTTTGGTAAACAACAGTTGTGGGGTAGTCCTTCTCTCACCAGGTTATCATTAAAGGATTAGACTAGTGTTATTCTTTGTACTGTCAACAAATGTGACCTCCTGACCAAGTGGTTCTTTCTGAAGACACAACCCTATTGTGTCCAACGCTAACATTTTTGCATTGTTATTTCTTCACTTTACAGTATATGTGCATGGCATCTCTTTTATATTGAAGATTAGATACAGTTTGTGGTTAAGGCAAATGCTAGGGTTCAATTAGTCCCACACTTGATTGTAGAATAAAGAAGAGCATATCTGCACTGACCCAACACCACCATGAATGACCCAACACCACAGCTGGGTTTGGTCAGGTGTGATCTGCTGTGACCACATCCAGCTGTCACCACTAGCTTGAAGGACAAGCAGAATTATTACACTGTGAGGTACACAATACTTATCCTTTAGAGTTAAGGGAGAATCTTTGTTATGTTAAAAATGCAGCAATACACAAAACAAACTGACAGAACAGTTCGATTATGGCGTGTCTTCCCACATGAGTATATACATGTAGCACACTCCTATCCAGTCTCTACATCCTCACATAAACAACAAGTTTCTGTATGTATAGTTTAATCCACAAAGTGCATGTTTGTTGGGACTATTTTCAGCTGTGGATTTTTACACTTACAACATTCGGTGTAGATCTACATATGAGATTTGTTGATGGAAGATAAATATGATATGTTATATGTTAAACCACTCTGTGGACAGTGGCCATCTCTCTCCTTTCTAGCCTCTCTCTAAGTTTTGTTTTTGTGTTTGTTATAAAGGCAGACAGAACATTCCATGGTGTCAGATGTTTATCTTTTAAGGACTAAACTATTTATCTGTGTGAGAAGACACACTGAGCCACGATTTCACATTTCATTAATTTAGTTAATTAATTTCACTTAAAAGTGTTTATCTCCTCTTGATTTTGAATAATACAGTCATTTGACACTGACGTTTTTGAGTCAAAGCAATCTCCAACAGCGCTGTAATTTCTCACATTGGCATGATCTGCATTTATTGAAAATATTCAAACATTGCTTTCAGGGCCACTTTTAGAGGGGACAGCGCTTGTTAATAGAAGTTGGGAGGCCTGTGAATTAAAATGCACATGCGGCTCCAAAGCCTGTAGGTGCAATTTAATTTTTAATGTGTTTACAAGTTATTGCACAAGCACCAAATGTTGTGGATGCAGTTTCTGTTAATGAGGTTTGGGCTGGGGCTGTTTAGAGAAGTCCCTATAAGGCCTGAGATACAATAACATGCACATGTGTGAGTGTGTCTGTCTTCAGTGCGAGTGTTCTGACACATGGATGCAAGACTTTAGTTAAATGGTTACACAGGCTACTGCCGTTTTAGGATCCAATAAATATGAACAACACTTCCATTTGCTGTCTTTCATTGATTTAATAAATGAATAGTTGAAAACAAAAACGTTTTACTTCAAATGGTTTTAGTGTTAAGCCCCTTTTCTTGCCAGAAAGATAACACAACCTTTGAGGGTTTTAGTTAGACAACAGAAAATTGCAGTGTTCCAATTGAATCTCTCTTCATTGCAGTCATTATTGGACAGTGTTTACCTCAGGTGTCATGGACTGTCTTGACAAAAGCGGGATTTTTCTGTTTTCTTTGAGTCATTCTTACCAGAATGGACCTTTTCTGAGCTTACACTGGCCTTGAACAGGCTAGCAAGTGCGAAAGTTGACTTTGAGCAGAGGCTGCAGCAAGGTTCATGGAAACTCTGAGCTCCATCAATGACTTTTTTCCAATCACTGAAGAAATGCTGAAGAGAGTCTGCTGTTTATTGGTTTGCTGTCAACGGTGCTGATGGAGGGGGTCACAGATAGAGGTCTGGGGCCACAGCAGAGTTCTCAAAGGTCTAAAGTTGGAGGATAACAATTATACAATCACTTTATTTGAGTATATTTCTCAAAGAAAAGTGGAGGTGCAGATAATGATAGAAAGTTAAACTAAAATGAATGTCTTGATGACTGAAGTGCTGCATTGCAAAACACAAAAATCTGATTGTATTGAAGTACTCTGTGTCTGAATGAGCCTCAAGCTGGCTTATGGTGTCGGGCCGTGTTTGCGAGGAGGAGAGCATCTCACACACTGTGAACACAGACAAGTCAGAGTGTCAGCAGGAGCCTCGCTGACTTGCCAGCCATATGTTTGTTTGTGTAGGTGCTAAAAGTTGGTGTGTCAGCGCAGACGGGTTTGGGAAGTTGGAATTGCACCAGTGTGTGTGTGTGTGTGTGTGAGAGAGAGAGAGAATGAATGACTTGTCGCAGCCTTGTCACATTCTTCGACCAAGCTGATGCAGGGCTGCCACCCTCACCTGCATCGTAATTTTGAAGAATGCATGTAGACTTTGGCAAGTATATAGAATATGTATGTACACACACACACACACCTGCATATACACACATGCATGTGCACACACGCCATTGTAATACATCGACCTCTGAGCGGGGTACACATTAAGGCTCATGTCCCCGTCCCCCCCCCCCCCCTTATCCTTTTTCTTTTCCTTTCATTGTAATTCCTGCTTCCCGTTCATCTGCCACGCCCTCCCGCCCAGCGCTCGTCACCTCTCCACACCCCCCATTGCCGCCTGTTCCCTCTGCCTTTCATCTTTGCCCCGTCAGGTGAGCCTTTGAAGGTGTGTACGGGGCGAGGAGGGGTAAAAAAAAATCGGCTCAACCTGACACAATCCATGCCCGAATCATTAACAGTAAGGTAATGCTACCGCTCCAGCTGCCTCTTAATGAGACATTCCTGTAAACTTTGTCAACAAAGTACAAAGAGTGCTTTAAAGTGAAGGGCAGATGTATAGTTTATGGGGTCATGCATTGCCACGGGTTGTTTCTTTAACTCTCTAAAGAAGACTTCTATGGTTGTTTGAAGACCCTCAGATGTAGTTTGGAGCAGGTCAAATGGAGTGTAAGCCTGACGCACTTTGCCTGGGTAATCAGTTTGATGGAGTGGGTAGTCAACTCCTCAGGTCTGGGGAAGAACAATTTAAAAGCACCTTTATGACAGCCTATGGGATTTATTCCCACCGTCCGCCGTCTCAGATATAATGACAAGCGAGACAGAGGGAGAGACAGAGATGGAGGCAAGAGGCGAGAAAACACAACAATGCAACAAACAATCTAAAAGAGTGATAGTGTTCCTGTCCTTTTAAAAAACAAGCATCCATTTCCAAAATGAAGTGCATCACTGAATAAATCAGTCTCGGGTTAATAAAGTTGTCATCTGTTTGATTTTCCTGAGGAAAGAGGAAGGCGAGAAAAGGAGAAAACAGCAGCAGAAATATGACCCCGTCAGCATTATCTCTTTATTTTATTGTTTCCACAGAGGTCACCGTGAACACAGCTCCTTCACTCATTTCCACTCCAACATTTCCTACAGAATTCTTGTTTTTTCTTCCGACTGTAAATCAAAAACCATAAGGCTTTGGTATGAAGGAACTCACAGGAAGACCAAATTGCACAGATAGAGAGTTTCCACAGTGAGCTGCACATTTTCAGGTGTTAAACAGAAACACAGTTTACATCCCACTCAGAACGGTGCACCACTTTCAGAGGCAACTTCATCCCTGTCGGTCTTGGCAATTTAATTCCTATTCCTTCACCGCTTTGCTCTCTTTTTTTTTAGTTTCACGCTCACCAATTAGAGTCAATCAGCTGTCAGATTGGACCTGAGGATGCTAAATGGAGCTAATGTGATACGAAACACAGACAAAGGGATGGCCATCAGTGATGGTATCAGTATGCATGAGGCCGATTTCAACTGTCCTGCTCAACCAGAGAGGGGAGAGAGGAGGAGGAGGGCAGATGTGCCGACACAGCAGAGCAAAGCAGAGTCCACTTAAGTGGCTGTGCAAAAACACCAGCCACATGTCTAATAAATGACCAGTTATTTCATTCATATCACTGAAAAAGATACAGGATTGATGTGGTTTGACTGTTTGTCAGTGGCCGATTTACAAAAGCAAAACAGTCAGCGACAGGGGTGTCCTGTGGGGGTAAAATGGGACTAACTATATGAGCCCCAGTGGGGTCAGTGTCCTAAAATCAAAAGTCTGTTTTTGTTTCTAATGTTTTATTTCTGAATAACTTGTACCATAACTTAATTAAAATTGGCTGAGTGCTTAACTTTGTGTCCAAAAATATATTTTAGGCTCACTAAGGCCCTCTGACCATTCCCAAAAGGTGCAAAATGTTTTTTGTCTGTCTCCAAACTCAGCTGATAGAGCTGACTGACTGCTGAAACTGAAGCACTAACATGCTTTGTCATTCAAGTCTGACCTCAAGAGAGGGAAGACTGAGTACCAAAAAAGAAAAGAAAGAATTGAGAGCAAAAGGCCTCTGACTAATTTCTTTCAAAGTAAACCTGAGCACAGTTAACACACTTTAAGAATGGTCCAGGCACAGTTTTGTGCACGGCGCACCCCGGCGCAAGTACTCCCCTTTCCCACCTCCATCCCTCCTATCGGCGCAAGTGGGAAAGAAGGAGGAGAGAAGGCGTGGAGTGGGTTTAACACAGCTGAGTCAGATCTTCACCAATCAAATGAGCTCCTCTCCTCACCTTTAAATGCGCCGTGGCGAGGCGTACTGCAAGCTTCGTCATTTCACCATGACGCTCAAACTTCTTCTGGGAGAGACGTGAACTCGTTAGTTTGCATCACAGTTTCAGCTGTGTTCATTCAGTCACGTCAGTGTTCAATTACATGTGACAACCGCCTTTGATCTGTGACGGGACAATCAATATAGATATAAATGTATGTGCTGATTAAGATCGTTGCATTGAATCGTGGTTGTTGTGATTATTCATTACATTAAAATGTGCCTGAAACTGTGGAAAGCTGCCTGTGAGGTCTTGGTGACATGTGCGCAATGTGACCAGTAGACCAGGTTCGAGCTGGCGAGCTTTCGGCGCACCTTCAGCAGAGCTTTTGGGCACGAAACTTGCAGTGTGTCGAGCAAAATCCGTGACGCCTCCCCCTGCTGTGCTGCCACACCCATCTCGGTGCACCTCGGTCTACCAAACTGACCGTGCGCCACGTGCCAGTCCACCAGACTTGCGAGTGCCAGTGTGTTTTCTGATGCAAAAACCCTCACAGGAGACAACAACTTTACAATATTGTGTTTACTTTTTCATCTGTGTGACAATTAATAGAGTAATACACAGTAGCAACATTTTACTTCAAGTCAGTCTGTGTCCACTTTCACTCTAAACCAGGACCTCGAATAACCACAGGGACTACAGTTGACCATGCTGTTGTTTCATATTCATATTCATTGTGTTGTTACTGATTCCTGACATTAATTATTCAGTCTGGATACTCTTATCGCTGCTCAGCAGATATAGTGTGATATCATTACATCTCAAAATCCCCGTAGAGAGGAAGTCTGTGGGAACAACAGAGAGTCAGAGTTTGATATGGGAAGCTGCTGTTTGTATTTATTTCCTACCAACAGTCAATATTTGCTGTTTGATCATTACCATAATCATCCCTGGTTAATATTTCTTATCATACAAACAATATCTTGGCTCTCTGTGTAGTGAACTATTGAAAGTGCACCTGCTATTGTTTGCATATGCCACATACTGTATATTCTTTACCCACTGAGAACTTGATGCTGATGTGAGGACTGTGTAGGCTTACACATACTGTACAGGAGAGTGAGTCATTTGGCCTTTAACCTGGAGATTATGGGTTATCCTTGTCGTGCAATGACACTTTGTGCTAGTCTACACACACACACACACACACACAGGTAGGGTGGCCCTGAGCATGCTGTTGTTGCCCTGAACATGACCATTCAAGAGACTGTAGGTTATTAGTGGTCCGAACATGACTCACCGGGGACTGCCCAAACCAATGTGCAGTATGGTATATGCATGTTTGTGTGTGTGCAGACATGCTGACAAGAAGAGAGAGGGAGGCAGATATACTGTAGATGATGAATGATGAAGGGTAAAAAAACAAAACAATTACATTTCAGACAAGAGAATCTTCTTGGATATGAACTCTGTCTACAGCCCGAGAGAAAAGATATTCCAGCTTGTTTGACCTTTTTCTTTTCACCCCTGAAATGACATAAACATGCACACAATTCTGTCACCTATATTGATCTGCAGTGTGCACAAGATGGTTAATCCTCGCTACTGAGAGGTGTGCAACAAAATATGTAAGCTGATATCAGTTTTTGGGCATCAGTCGCTCAAGGTTGAAGTGTTCTACAATGCGAGTTCCATGCTATTAGACACTTGTAACAAACTGAATTTTGCACTCTTTCCTTCAGTATGTGTTGCTTGTTTCCTTGCTTCTTCACATGCTGTGGCTGGAATGACGTGTTTGTGTGTGCGTTTGCTTCAAGTGTGTTTCTGGATGCATGTCTACCATATGTGTTTGTGTGTGGCAAATGAGCCTTCCCCTTTCAATTTGCCCCCACAGATACCCATCTATGGATACATCTCGAACTCCTGGAGATGATGGAGGAAAGGGAAGGAGCCTGATGATTTTCAGAGGGGATGCTACAAGTGGATACATTTGAGTTGGAAGTTTGTGTGGTCGGGTATAGGGTCTCCCACTGGGTGCAGGATAGCCCCTCTGTTGGAAATTCAACTCTGCAGCCCCAAGACAAGATGGCTGTGTGTGTCAATAGCTTGCTGTGACAGCCACTCAGCTATGGCTGCAGACAAACATCCTGGTATTCTAATGGTGCTAAACTCCAAACTGAAAGGTGAGATGGGCTAAAGAAAGATGAGCAAGGAATATCTAAAGACACACAGAGAAAGAGTGATCTGGGTTACAAGTGTGGTTTTGGTTTTCCACATCAGACGTGTATTACTCTAAGTCACTGGTCTACTATAATTCTGGTACAAAAGTCAGAGTTCCATAAAAATGCAGAGCAAATTCTAGCCAAATTTTCTGAAAGTGCAATGTTTCTATCCCCTGCTGTTATGCAAATATTCAGAGATCCATCCAGCTAATCGGTTGGTGGCATTAATGCACCATTCAAGTTCCATCATGCCATTAGAAGAGGGTGCAATAAGGTGATTTAGTTGAAGGAGTGCTAGTCAAACTGCAAATCATTTGATTTTTCCATGTACTAATTTGAAGATGTTAAGGACGATCAAAGTGAAGGCTGAGTTTGCCAGCCATTTTTCTCTGAAATCACAAATAATGTTTTCAAAAGGATAATGTACTGCTGTTATACAAATGTAGGACATCTGAAATGTCTGAAGAACATTGTGCCATAATTTAAGGTCGAACAACATAGCTGATAACTCATTTACTGTTATACAACAGCTAATGTTAGCATTCAACCACTTCCTTGCTAACATTAACATTTTATAGTGTTAACTGATACCATAGGCATAACATAGTTCTGAAACATCAACACACATCTCCTGTCGAGATTGTAGCCTCACTGACACCTCTTGTTGAACCTTCCTCCATTGTGAAGGTTCAGGGCAGGGAGGACCAGCCTTTACTGTGGTTCCCGTTCTTCTGACACCCCCTGCTGAATTTCTATCATAGTTCAGACCAGGGACGATATGACTGTCCAGCCTGGAACTTGACCCAGAGCTCACCAGAGAATCCAGCTCCCCTGACATCCTCAGCTGAACGTTTATCCCTTAATAAGGTTCAGGCCAGGGAGGATGTGACTGGAATGCTCAGCCTGGAGATGGACTGAATATCTTCCAGAGGACCAGCCTCTGCTGCCCCTGCTGCATTGGCCCTTCCTGCTGAACCTGTGGTTACTGATGTGCAGGATTGTTTACCAAAGACCTGGCTGAAACAGATAAGCCACTGTATAGTCCAGTGATAAACTCTGCTGAGATGACACCTGCACCAGCTCCTCTGACATCCTCTATTGAAATTCCATGCATTGCAGATGTCCAGGGAAAGGAGGGTACAAATGAAAAGCAAAGCCTGGAGAATGACCCAAACCCACCAGAGAAGCAGCTTCTTCTGTATCTCCAGCCACATCGCCTCCATTGACCCCTCCTCCTCAACTTGTGGTCATTATTACAGTGGATTCAGAGGTCAAGGTGACAGGGGCAAACAGAGCTCTGGGCTTCTTCCTCTGGCTCTTTATACCACTGTGCGACTGTTTTGTACACAGGGACGGAGATTGTCTGGTTGTACTAAAGAAATGTAATGTAAAAATATCAATATAAAATAATTTTGGTCATTTCTTCTCTTTTTAGTGCATGATCACAAGTACTGACACAGTATGTCATTGTAACTGCAAAATTATAATAGTTATACATAATATTACCCATGATAAGTATGTGTAATGATAAATTACAGAGAAATGGGCTGTGTCTAAAAAGTATCTAACGAGCTTTTCAATAATAGCTTGAGCTTTATTCAAAAGAAAGACAAAACAGAGGAACGGCAGCAGGTTTATTTGAAATAAAGATGTAAGAATAAGAAAGAGAATAAAACCACATTGATTGGCTAATAACATGAGATAAAAGTAATGTAATATAATATAAATTAATGACATGAATGTCAAATAAGGTTACTAGCTTAACCAGAACATTTCTGAGGTCTGATGAAGGGGCAATAAGACACTGCAAGCTTGATTATATCTGTGTATTTTTACCGTAAAGCGGAAATAAAGATTTGTGCTGATATTTCAGAATTACATTACACCTAATGTATAGTGCAACACCATCAAATGTCAAAGTTAGGGAAGTGGTTGAATGCTAATGTTAGCTGTTGTGTAACAGTAGCTAGTGAGTTATCAGCTATGCTGTTTCAACTTGAAGTATGGCTTGGTGTCCCTCCAGAATTGTATGAAGGGCTAAAAGTGACAGAAAAATAATAAAATATGTTAATAAATAAGTAAATGCCGATATAAATATAAAAAAATATAAAAAATCAATACATTTTCATCATGAAATGGTCTATTTCTGTATTTTTACACTTTAATTTATTTATATTTATTCATGCATTTATTTGTACATTTGTACATTTATATATACATATTTATTCCTACATTTCCACATTTATTTCCATGTTTGTTTTTTTATGTATGGACTGACTGGTACATGAGAGCTTTTGCTCTAGCTAGCTAGCCTACTGTGTCCATGGATGGAAAATTCTGAGAGCCATTGCCAATCATTAGAGGTCATTGGCGAATGATGTGGAAAACGACTACCTCCAGTTTCGCTTTGGACGTGTCATGAATTATTTAGTTAAGCTCCAAACTGACATGGATGTGTGGAGCTTGACTCAGCTGTGCTGGACAGTCTGGAAAAAGTCATCCGCATGGACGAGCTGAGTCAACCTCCACATCCATGTCAGCTTGGAGCTGAACTAAATCATAGACTAGCTAGCTAGCAAAGTCGTCCGCGTGGATGACTTCTTTCAGGCTGTCCAGTATAGTTGAATCAGCCTCCAAATCCGCAGAAATGTATATATACAGTATCAGTATATATAGCCTTTAAATGTATATAAATTGTCAAGGTTTTGGGTTTTGGTGTTTACTTCCTGTTTTATTTTGTAATCTTTGTGTCGCTTGTCTTCCATGTGTTTTCATGTCGTTTGTCACAGTCAAAGCTTTAATCACAGTCATAGTCGTGTGAGAGCAGTTGCTCTCAGCAGGATGTCAACACAAGGTTGTGGCTATGGGAGCCCAGGCTGCTGCTCGGGAGAACGTGCCTGAACGTGCATGAGCGCACCTCCAGGCAAATAGACTGCAGTGACTAACAGGCTATAAAAACGTACTAAATTAAATTTTTTTGAGTAAACTCTGGATGTTGCCCCTTCAGAACACTTGGATTGCAGCAGATGAGCAGTATGGAGGAATATTACATTATTATACGTTTTTGAGTAGTTTTATGGACTTTTTCTTTTCGGTTACCATAGACGCTCATTATGTGGCTTTGCGGTCAGGACATCAACCCCCGGAGGGTCCCACAGCACTTTCAGGAATATAAAAATTACACCAGACTTCTCATCAGCATGCGGTCGATGAGTCGATAATGACTAAATTTCATTTTTGGGTGAACTATTCCTTTAAGTTTAATGACCAATACGCATAGGCTACATAGCATCACTTTAAATCCACTCAAAGGATATCACTAATGTCTTTTAGTCATTTGTTTGTTTTTTTCTTTGCCCTATATCTTCATTTATTGAGTAGGCATTTTGCTCGTCTCCTTTTACCCATAAGAAACCGTTGTGTCTGTGTTTTCTTTTAACTAAGAGGATCGTCAATATATAAACAAGAACTCCCTCTTAGAGACTGATAAATGATTTTTTACTTTTAATAGGAGTGCAAACAGTTGATCTGGAATGAGTGTTTCCTCTACATACTGACTCAAAACAGTATAACGTAAAGGCATAATTACTGATATTTGTAAAGATAAATGTAAATTACATTACAAAGTGCTGTTGTATTTGCTGTTGATAGATATTCAGCCATGGTAATAATGACAAATGACTGGAAATTTAAAAAAAAATAAGCGTATGACTGATGCATAACATTAACTTTACAAAATGAGAGGACAAACTGCATCACTAATCTCATTCCTGCAGGTCCCCATACAGACCTTTCAAGATTTTCCATAAGTTTGAAAAAATGCAAAAGCTTCAAACTCAATTTTAAGTACTCAACTGCCATCAGTCAATCATGCTCATCTACCTACCAAACCAATGCAGCCACTAACTGCCTGTTTGAAATGACAAATTGTAGTCATAATCTTAATGCAAGACATGAGAAACATGGTGAAATTTGCTTGTCAATCCAGCACACTAGTCCTGGATCACACTGTGACGCAGTCCACAGACGACTGATTCAGAGCTTTGTGAGAATTTGCTCTTAAATTTCCCACAGCATCAGAGTTAAAATGCAGGGCTGTATTTGGTCTCACATGACAGCTGGTACAATACAATACACAAAATGCGAACCAGCCAATGTCTACGGCATTACATGATGCAGAATACACTGACCACCAACACATACAGGTACTGCACAGACCATACAGAAATTTACATCTATTGTGAGAGCCATTTTTTTATAAAATAAGATTAAAAAAAAACATGGCCAACACTTGTTTTTTTTGCTGCAGTTTTAATAATAATGATTAATGATAATGATTACTATACTTACATTGTAGTAGCAGAAAATGAATCACACAATCTGACATGCCTCAAAACTAGTAATATACTCAACATTTTATTTGACCCATCTCCCATAGTTCAACATGCACTTAGTCTGCAAGATCTCTGCAACTGCACATTGTGTGCTGGCAAGACCTCAACTGAATTTTAAAATGAGTGAATCCATCTTCGCTGGCCACAACAAGTACAGACAACAGTATTCAAAGAGCACAGACAGCACAGGGGCCAGACAATGCCCTTAAATCAACACACTACTACACCTATTCTTCTGCATGCAGAATTCTTTGTTATTTCACTGTGTTTGCAACGTAACTCCATATTTTTAGAAACTCGTAGCTTATAATATACTGTATTTTACATCCCTCATTCTCTTCACAGTTTTCCAACAATTCATACTCCTATTTCTTTTTCTTCATACAAGCTGAAGCCAGCAATTCAGTTTCTTATCAGCTTTTCAACACCTTAAATATACCACATTGTGAATACATTATTGGTGTTATTCAACTTCTAAAGCCAGCAACACGTTACATCAGCTTGTCTTTACTATTCTGTTGCATTTGTTGACACTTTTCCATTTTTCAATATTGAAAATTCCAGATATCAAATACTAAAACATATGGCTCCATTATGACATTGCAGCTATCATTCAGATTCAAATATTTCAGCTTTTCCAGGAGATTTTCCACTTCATGCAGGCCAAGACTGATGCCTGGCAAACTGAATTTGTTATTGAAAAGTACAAGGGGAGTTCATCATGGAGGTCATTTGCAGTAAAGGTAAAATGTTGGCGGATATACTCCAATAAACCTACAATACAGTAGATAAACTGCTGTGATTATCCTTTCAGTTTGTCTCTGTGCCTGGGGCCTGGATCTGAGGGCTACTCTACTGCCTTGTCTCCCTTCACAAAAGAGCACCTTGCCAGGAACATAATCCTCTCAGACCCCGATAGACCCCGGAGCGCTGGATCTCTCCTGGAGGCCGTAGCTAACCATGAACAACTTATAGCATCTGGACAGTCGTCACTAAATGCTAATGACAAATACAATGAGTGGAGATATTTGAATTGTAGAGTTGTCTGGGGGTGTAGAGCATGGGGATATTTTTGAATAGCACATTAATATATTCTGCGCACATTTTCAGTGATGTTCTGGGATTTTTCTGAGGAGCGAACGATGAGGCAAAGAGGAGAAGGTTAAAAAGGGAATAAGTGGAGGGGGTGTTTAAATCCTTCCAAGAATCTTCCCCAAAGCTATGGAATATGTTCTGCTGTTTAGATATCCAAATCAGTTACAATGTATGAGCACACACAAACACTTCAGTCTAGAAAGCCCCCCCACCTCCCTGTGCCTTTAGCCCAATATTTCTCCTTTTCCTGTCTCCTTGTGAGCCGCCACGACTTTCTGTGAGAGCCGAGAAGGGAAACAAGCCTCCCGAGAACAACTAAGGCATAGAACTCCAATTAACATCTCACACATACACACACATATTAATTATTTACCAACCCCAGTCTCCGACAGTAACGATACAATTCTGCACTGTTCTACACAATAATCCTTAACACTACCAAGTTATTTTATTTTATTATTTTTGAGATGTAAAGTATTGTTAAAGGTGTAATATGTAACATGTCTGCATTAAAATGCATGTTATACAACTTGAGTTGTACACAGTCCTTACATTATCTCAAATAAAAACATGTATTTTTTTTCAAGGTATTTGTGTGTTTTATTTAGTCAGTGGTGTCAAATGTTGTGTTCTCTTCTAGTTGCTATAACCTCTGGGGAAACACAGAAGACACAACACACTTGTCGGAGAGTGAGGAAGCAAGAAGGCAAACATGACATAATAACTATACAGCATAATGTGAATAAACAATACAATACCTCATCTGTTAATATGATTTCTGCCTGAGTGACGTAACATTGATTTTCATCGCTGGTTGTTTAACAATGTATAACAACTCGATCATTACTTCACAATGTCAACAAACTAAAAATGTTGCCTAGCAACAGAAATTAGATTTTCCAATAATACCTAATTAAAATTTAGGTCTTTTTCACACCTGACAAAAAAAATGTCAAAAAGGCATCTTCTTTTGTTTTTACTGCGTGGTCACGTTTTTGATGAGAAACTGCCAAAACACATGCAGTGGGACATGAGCACACCATCACCCTTTAGCTTAACTTATTTTTACTCTGTTGGATGTAGACTATATTCATATACTGTGCACCTCACTAGTCTTAGCAACCACTTTAAGCGCTTTACAAAGCAAGTCAGCATTCAACATTGATCCAATCCCAGTTGATGATGGATTTAATAGTAGCTAAACTCTTGCTAAACTCACAGATCCGCACTACAAACACCAGTCAAACTGGAAACAGAACATATCCACTTTTTCAATTGGTTTAAGTCTGGTTATTCTACACTCTTTCACAACACCTTAAACAAACCAAGCCAAACTGGCAAACACACCAGTTTTTTTAATGTTAGGTTAGGTGTGAAAGCACCCTGAGTCATACATCTAAGGAGGAGGTGGGATGAGGAGAAAAGGCAGATGCATCACTCACAGTTTAATAGTGTAAAATAGAGCTTTATGGTTTGACTTTCATTTACTGTAGTGATGAAGTGATTACTCTTGGGTAAAAAAAATGCTTACATCCAATGATAAAAACAAATCCTTTTGGCAATAGTGTTGAATAATTGAAAAGCTATAGTATTGGAGAGTGAAAGACACAATGAATCATAGAGTACTATCTCCTATGTCCTTTGTAATTACTCCATGGAATCTACTATAACAGATTGTAACTTTTACAAAGCAAACGCTCAACTGCTGTGTTATGTATATCAACCTATTATTGAGATGTGTTTTCATGATTTGTGTGGATTCGTGTCTGTTATTGACATTGTCTGTTAAGAGTGGAACTCCAGAACATCGCTGGAGTTCCATTCAGTCTTCAGATCAACAGAACAGAAACACACATGGAAAGAGTGCTGAGGCCTACCTGTGAACAGATGTGGTCTTCTGTGGCTGGGCTGTCGCAGAAATGTGAGGAGCTTCTGTTAGACTGTTAGCATCTCTCTGTCTATCCAACTGCCTGATGAGGAAAAGCAGACACAGAGTCAGACCCTTAAATGCATTTTCTTCAACCTTTCCTTTATCAAAAACAGCAAAGAGCCATTCAGCAACACCTATACAGGTCTACATAGTATCATTGGATGTTGCCCTGGATAAACAGCTGGCAATCACTGAGCACAGACACTGGGGCAACTCGGGATTCGGTGCCTTGCTCGAGGGCACCTTGACAGCAGCAAATTTCCCATGAGACTTAGCTGCGGTCAATGATCTAACCTTTGTAGAGGCAGCTATCAATATTCAACGGTGATTAATTTCCATCAATATGAGGTTACGTCTTAAAGAAACATATGGAAGGAAGATATAGAGGACACACATGCACACACAATTAACAGCAGAGACAAGAAACAAAGGTGACTTTCCCCCCCACCTCCATCAATATCACTCACACTGTGTGCAGTGGTCATCTACCAAGGCTAAAGCGTTTTCTTTGTCTTTCTGGCTTTCACTAAAGATGCTTTCTTAGCATTACACTGCTGCTATTCATGCCACAAAGTGTGCAGTACCAGTGATCAGCACAATTGCTGCGTATATATGCCCCCATGCACACAGACCAACCACGTTTTGACAACAATGCATCATTAAATAGGGTTAAATCTTTTCTTTTGTACTATGTGTACAATGTCGACACCCTGAAAATGAAGTTACTACAACACACTACATAACACCAAAAGGTTCAAACTGTAGTGATACTGCTGATGCTTTCTGAAGGAGTGTGATGGGAGCGTCTTTGTGGTGCAGTTTGTATGAAGCATTTGGCAGAGTGCTGGAGATGCTGTGTTATTGGACTGTAGCTTCGGGCAGCAGAACTGCAGACAAATGTATAATTAAACAGCAGCAATCATGAAAGGTGTTTCCTCTTCCCCTTAAGGAGGACTTTGTCTTTGTGTTCTCCTTCTCTGCCTCTCCCTCCCCCTGTTATTTCCCACGGTATCTTCAGCTCCTCAAAAACTCTTCAATTATCTAAATGGTAAACCAGAAAGTAACACGCTCTGAATTTCAATATTATAACACAAATATGGTTTTGATGGATGTATCAGATTTATATTTGCTGAAAACCGGGAGTGCCACATCATGTCAGTTTTTTGAAAATACAGAGTAGAGCTAATCATTCATTTCTGCTAATTATTTTTGCAACTGCATATTTTCTAGTTCTAAATTCTCAAATGGAAATTAGTATATTAGGCACTGAAGACCTCAACGACAGGGGATCATGTCAGACATTCACAGTCCACCCTCACCACATGTTTGGGTTTTCCTGGTCTGTTTGGTAGCCTCCCCCCATCTGATCCAACTCAGATCCAACTGGTACTAGATACACTGTAGACTTTTCTGCTCCAATCTTTATCTGAGTGTTCAAGACCTAACAGCCGCTGCTCTCATGACATGACCACAAAGTTGACCATTGACCTATGGTCTAAGGTGTTCTGGCACCTAGTGCACTTATGCTACGATTATGTTCGAACATGGTGTTTAAGGACAATCACAGGTAATCACTGAAGTCCAAAATGAAGTCCCGCTCATTCCCAAAGGAGAACATAGCAGTAGTCAGCCATGCTTTTAGAGTTTCCCCACACCTGCCCAGGACCACTAACCATGCATGGGAATCTCTGGTAAAGCAGTATCTATCCCCTCTCCAGGAGCTCCAGGAGCACATTTGGTACTGCTACACCTGCTGCACCAGCTCCAGTTCCTTCTCCACCAGGTCCCAGCATGCCTCTCTCCTACTCTCCAACTGCCTGGCTTGCGAATCACCTCAATGCCTGTCTCTGCATGGTGGGCCCATTGGGTGTGTTCAGCTTTCTAAGATTATTTTTTCCTCTATGGTCCAATCTTCCTATACCTCTTATCATCAACTTTGTTCCTTATGTTGGTTGCTCAGTTGGTGTGAAATCCAGTTTGAGGCAGCATTAAAAGAATTCTTGGTTGGTTTCCTGAAAATTGTAGTTCTCCTACTCTTGTCTTCTCCTGCCCTTCTTCCTTGTCCACTGTCCCAGTATTTGACTTTTCACCCCCCACTTCATCTCTCTCTCAGTATGGCCACTGGTTGCTCCACTGTTTGACCTTCTCCTCCAGTAGATAATATAGTTGAAACATTTCATCTCCTCATCATCAGTACAAGACAGAAATGTGGATTTAAAGGCTGTTTGCTTAATTGACAGCACACACTTTGCACGAAAAAACTCCTCGCCTGTCATATGATATGCAAGGTGTGTCCAGCAAAGACCCATTGAGAAGTTTTCAAAATTTATACAATACTTGCCATCTCATGAGGCATTTGAGAACAGAAACTTCATAGCCATTTTCTCGTTAATCTCTGATGCATATACCATAAACTACAGTGGGCTCAAACACCTGCCGGGAGTTCTACCGAATTAACTGTTTCTCGGTCACTCTGCAGCCTGAGTCAGCATACGTACATACCTGTCAGAATTAGCAGTTTCTCCCTACCCTACTGGTGTTCTTACAAGTAAGGGAATACATGAAACAGTCACATGCATGGATTATTGGCTTATTTTAAGATACTGTGAAATCTATCCAGTCACCCATGCATGTCTTCTGGGATGTTAAGAAGAAATCTGAAGTCGATGCCATATGTTTTCAATTGAAAGACACAATTGAAGCCTTTATTACAGGCTGAGCAAAATAAACAAGCTGTGTAGTGCAATTTTGTTTTTTTGTGTGTTAAGTGTGTACTTAGAGAGAGCAAGTCTGCTACAAACACAACAAGGCAAACTGTCAAACTCAACAAGCTTAACAATTACCTTGCCAGAGCCTCCACCAGCTGAATTAGCATATTTAAAGGAGTGTTCCACTTGAGGACAAAGATAATGATGGTTGGCTCAAAATAGCTTTGTTAAATGAAACATTCAGGCTTGTGAAAATGCATATGTTTGTGCACATACACAGTCACACATGCATATTCACATCAGCAGGAACAGAAATATTTCAGCATGAAGTTCAAGACATAACCAAACAATACGTTGCCTCCACTAAATATGATGAAATGAATGCTTTTCATACAGCCTGAAGAATGTCTGACATGGATTTGAAGCCATAATGGGGTCGAGCTAAATCTAAGATGCAATCAAAATTCTGTTCGCCATACAGTATGCTGCAATGCCCTCTGAGGGTTTACAAAATGGAAATTCAGAAATACCATTCAAATGCATTTGATTGGAAAATAAAAGAAAGTACCTTCAAGTGCTAAGTCAAGGGCAACTAGTCTTCATTTATGTTCTTGAAAAGCGTTGGATAAGAGGGAATTTTCACACAATAAAATAATCCTTTTGAAACATGGCACTGTATCTTCCAACAATGTGCAGCTGAATCAGGTGCTCCTCAGTACAAGGACAGCGAACCCCAAAGCGTAAAAGAGGGAAAGGAGCACACTGATTGATTTGCAGCCTTTCATTTTCCAACAGATTAGTGTTTCGACCACACTGAACAAGATAATCCATACTGGCATTTTCTGATCTGACATGACTGTTGACAGGATGACATAATTTGTTAGAACTTTCCTGAATTGCTTACAGGTCACTGCAACACAAGTGATTCATCGGACTGTTTCTGCCAACACTATGCTGAGTGTGGCAAGATTTAGGTAAGGTACACTTCACATATAGAGATATAAATATATAGATAGAAATTGAGGTCACATGGCCATAAGAAGTCCCTGACAGTTAAACAGAAACACACGTAAATATTTCTTGAGAAGACAAGCCCACCAAAATGAAAGTTATACAGTATGTTAGTGTGTGTTAGAATAGTTTTTAGTGACTGTACAGTTCTGTGCTGGCAGAACAATATTGAGGAAATGTTCCTCAAGCGCATAGCATAATTTATATTTAATGGGGTAAAAATGAGCTTTTCTGTTCCATATAGCATAAATAATATGATAAATAAACATGATGCAACAGTTAAAATGTCTACATTTATTAAACATTTTGATCATCATTTATTATTTATCTGGCTGATCTGCGGACTCATCAGTACACATTTTCTCCCATTTCTTCCCCTCACCTTTTATTAGTACAGTAGAAATACTGTACATACTGAGCCATCCTTCCCCATAGATAACACCTGTAGCTTCCTTGACTAATGCCATTACTGTACATGAGTCACCTCAGTTGTGCTGTGTATTGTGTGAAAGGCCTGACAAATGTGTAATAAAATAAAAAACAACACAATGTAAAAATGCTGAGAAAAGACATTGGTAGCAGAGTATATTCTTCTGTTCCACATATCTCCCTCCATGACATGATGGTCAGAAAACGACAACCACCAGTGGGTGCAGGGCTGAAGAGAAAAAATACCTGAAGCCTGGAATTGAAAAGTGTGTGTGTGTGTGTGTGTGTGTGTGTGTGTGTGTGTGTGCGTGTGGTGATGTCTCCAAGCCCGGATGGTAATTGTCAGGGTTTGGCAGGGCAATCAGTTCCATGCCACTGAGCGCCACGTCTCAACATGTTCTATAGCAACTCTCAGTGCACACACACACACACACACACACACACACACACACACACACACCCTGCAGACGACTGACCCCCACACCTGTTCAGTGGTGTGAGACGGAAGTAAGAATCCTGTTCCCCACTGCCTTGGCTCAGAGGCACAAAGGAACAACCTCCTGCACACACACACACACACACACACACACTACATGTCAAGGCTGAAGACGCTCTATTCCCAAGTAGCTTGTGCATTCAGGTTCTATCTCAACACACACTCCAGTTGAACACAAAATGTAGAATCACAGTCAGCTTAGCTTTCACTTACTATGAATCACACACACACTGATGGCATACAGATGTTGTGATTCTTTCACCTGGCAGTCTGCAAACAAAGGGAGGAAACTAAATACACAGTGGTGAAAAGATGTGTACATACTATAATATCATTTGAAAACCATAAGATTGTGGGGACCAAAAAAATCTTAAATCTCCTCTCTACTGAAGGGTTGAGAGTTGGGTAACATTTACAGTACGATGCCAAAATGGGTGTTGAGGGCACTAGCAGGGAGCTCCTGACTTTAAAGGGATAGTTCGGATCTTTTCACATGAAGCTTTATGATGTCCTTATTAGCAGCGTCATGCATCAACCCACTACTATGTCCTGTGAGCAGAGTTCTGGCCCGTTTTTGGTGTTTAAATATGTAGTTCCGGCTGGTTGGCTGGTGTCACAAAAATAAAGCGTTTTGCGTCTCGAAACAGTATGCGTTCAAAAGAGTAATACATCACAAAACCGTTGTCCACGAAAAAGTCAGACCTCACAATCACTTGGCGATATTTTCTCTCGCTTCGAATCACTGCATGCTTCCGCCTGCAGACAGCGTGCAGTGAAACATCATCTGTTTGACAATGTATTTGTGCTCAGATCGTTAACGTAAACATGTCTAACTACGACACCAGTGATGAAGACATTCCGTTTAGCGCAGAGTCAAAGGGATATCTTTATGAACCCGAAAAACAAATGCTGAACTTCGCCACATTAAATCCCAAGGAAAGAAGCCAAAGTTTTCTAATGGAAATGTCAGTGAGAGGAAAAGGGTGTAACATGTACGGCGAGAATCAGACACATTTTTGTTATCACAGCCTGCATAATCACAAGTCCGCCCCATTTTCTATAGGTATTTTCTCTTGTAGCTATAACAATCAGCTCTCATCCTCGCTCTCTCGCTTGCGCAGAGGCCGTCATCCAAGCATGTAAACATGGACAATGGACCTCTTTTCCAGAGGGAATCCCCTTTAAACAGAATAAGCATCTCATCTGGACGTGATTCAGCCACCCATTGGCGACCCGTTTGCGTCATTGGCCTGATTCGGAGAGCTTAGCTAATGTTAAGTTCCAATGGTTCGTTTTTACACTCTGTGTTTATTTCATTCATTCTACTCTTAGAACCTGAGTTACACACGTAACCAATGGTTACTCATTATTGTCGGTCTACATTTCTGTTTGTGTGAGGCTTAAACAAAAGAGAAACAATGTGTTCAATACATTATAGCATATGCCCGACGGCACGTAATGGAGGTGGCTAAGCCTTCCCAAATTGTATGCTGGAAAATTGTGGAAATCATATCATAATGTGCACACATTACATATAATGCGTGTATGAGGCTGTCGCTGTAGCTGCTGCCAGTTCGTCACTATGATGAGTTGGGAGTGAGGACGTGTTGCCATGGTGATAGTCAGCCGCAGGGTGATTATGGTTAGGCAAAAATAGTAAATCAACCACCGCCAGTCGCTTTGGCGTGTACGTTTTGAAATTTTGTCTCATGTTCATAACTGAGCAACAACATGGATATACGGATTTTTGTTTTAAAAAAAGATGAACAACCTAAAACGACTTCAGAAGTGGCCAGCAGCACCGGCACGGTGACCGGGATAAAAGAAAGTGTTTGATTTTGAAACAGAACCCTTTTTGTGGTTGTTATTATATTATTCATTCTTTCTGAGACTATTGCATATAGTTAATTATATATTTTATGATCAGTAGTTTCATCCTTGCGCTGTGTATAAAAGGTGGTCAGATTGCCTTCCCAAACGTCAGGCTCACTATGAGTATAGAATAGGAATAAGGCTGGCTAGCTGTTATGTAAACTTCGACTTATCCCCCTCACTTTTAGTTTTCTTGATTTTCAAACTATTCCTGTATTTTTACAGACATGATTCTTTTCGAGTGTGACCACAACATCACTCCCTCTAGAGCAATAATCTGAAGTTGACAGCCTCACCTCTTTGACAATGCGACACAGCTTCCAAAGTCAACATCATCAAAATGTGTTCATAAGAGTTATGTGTGTGTGTGCGTGTCAGAAGAGAATACTGCTAGAGTTACCAGCTAATGATGTATACAATGCACTTTTAGTAGCATTTTAGTGGAAATATTTATAAAACATTTAGCGTTGTAACTGTTTATTATATTAGAGCACAGTTTTATGAGGAAAAATGTGATACAGTATCAGTGATTTTTTCTTCTTTTAACATAATGCTGCTTAGATTACGGAAGCAGAGAGCGGATAGACCTACATATCTTTTTTTTTATTACCGTTATCTCGTGATAACTACTTATTTCGTCATCTCGTCATAACAAACTCCGTTTTCTCGTGATAACGGATTAATTTATTTTGTTATCTCGTCATAACAAATTCCGTTTTCTCGTGATAACGGATTCATTTATTTCGTTATCTCGTCATAACAAAGACCGTTTTCTCGTGATAATGAATTAATTTATTTCGTTATCTCGTCATAACAAAGTCTGTTTTCTCGTGATAATGAATTAATTGTGTTACAATAGGAACTATCATTAAGAACCATTGTTTGGTTCCATGTGACAC
>JBCAUF010000062.1:23066694-23076812 GCA_038406115.1 Haemulon aurolineatum | reverse complement strand
AGAAAAACTGTAATTAGCAGCACTGTAGCACTTTCCACAGTCTAAAACTTTGTGTTTTATGTATTGCTTTTATGTACTGTTTTTTGGCTTTGTTGTAAAGCACTTTGGGTACTTTTTTGGTTATTGTAAAGGGCTATACAAATAAAATTTGATTGATTGATTAATTGATTGATTGAAACAATTTAATTTAAAAAAATGTCTTTGTCTTTGACTTACTGTGGTTGTTGAGTGGTTCCTCTCTGGTGCAACAAAAGCTGAGGCAGGCAGCTGAGAATACTTAAATCCTGGAGCCAGCTGATTGGGCCAAACCATGTGCTGGAGAAGATTAGTTTTAGTGAGTGTCCATCTTATTTACCATTTTGACCAACCCGCTATATCATGCATCAATGTGTATGATCAGTTTGTTCGATGAATACCTTGTTTAACTGTTGTTAGATTGAATAAAGTTGATGAAATGGGAGAGTCCACCTCATGTACCAGCTGCCATCTTGTGTTTATTCTGGTTTGGATTAGTGAAGTTTGTCATGTTTTCTGTGTATCTTCTACCAGTCTCGTTTTTCACGACAGAATGTGCAGCCCGAGGGAACCTGTCCTCGAGTATGGCCCAACATATCGATATCGAGCTTGTCTAAAAAACTAGGACTTATTAAAGTTGAGTGAAACTGCCTC
Source organism: Haemulon aurolineatum (assembly GCA_038406115.1). NCBI lineage: Eukaryota > Metazoa > Chordata > Actinopteri > Lutjaniformes > Haemulidae > Haemulon > Haemulon aurolineatum. The sequence goes on along the minus strand of JBCAUF010000062.1, from coordinate 23,076,143 downwards.
TACTTGCTGTCTACTCCATTCCTCTGGAGCAGAGGTCGCTACCTCAGATTATGAAATAATCAATGCCAATATCAGCCTCCCAAACAGATCTTTTGAACTCTGATCTAAGTGAGAGCATCCTCCTTGCTCCCGTGTCCCGTCCACAGAGCACGAATCAAACAACTTCTGAGGGACGCCGCGCACTAATCCTGCACCGCTGAAAGGATATTTAAACATGCTGCGATTAATGGGAGGGCGGGAGAACTGCGTCAGGGCTTCTGTGTGTGTGTGCGTATACACACGCGCACACACTCGCGCACACAGCTATGCTTCTGTCAGTATGTCTCCACAGACAGGCAAATAGCAGACAACCTCCATAATCACCAAACACTCGTGTCGTTTCTTCGGCGTAGCTTTGTGCCTTTTCTCTGTGTATCTGTTTCTCTTTGTCTTTCTTTCAGTCTCTCCCTCCCACACACGTATTTCATCTCACTTTCACTATCGTGGCTGGAAACAAAGCAGCGAAAGAAAGAAATGGTAATCTTCCCTCCCCCTCCTTCCCCTTTTCTTTATTTCCTGTTGTCCTCTCTGACTCTCCGACAATGAATTAAACATCAGGATGGCAGTCTGCACTATTGCCACTGCTTCTGACGGGACAGCAGCCCCACTTTGTGCATGCACAGAGGGATTTCATGCAAGAAAGGAAGACTTGTTTCTAAAACACATGCAGGAGGGATGGAGACGTGGGGGGGGGGGGGGGGGGGGGAGGAGGAGGAGGAGGAGGAGGTGACAAGGTTAGGAAATGAAAGAGGAAGCAGGAGGGAGAGTGTTCGACCTCCACTCGCTGTCCTCTGGATGCCCCTTCGCGTCCTCTTCCCTCTCCATCCCATCGCTTATTTTTTTCTTCATTTCTGATTTGTCCCCTCTGCCACTCCTCCACCTCCTCATCCTCCTTTTTTCTCCTTCTTGCTCTATCAACCCCCACCCCCCCAGCGGATTGGTTTTTCAGACGCCTCATCAGTTGTCTCATCTTGTTGCAACACCTTTTCTGATGCACCCTTTCTCCCACATTTCTCCGTCTCGAACTCGTTCTCTCCGTGTTTTGCAAACCTCAGAGCCTTAACCTCAGCAGCTCACACTGGTCATTGTGTCACCAAGAGAACATCATGACTAGCAAAAGGTATTTTTGATTTATTTTTCTGAATGTCTGTCCATACTCCATGCTCTCGCCCTCCATCCCACACTACAGGTTAAAGCCCAACATGAACTCGGACCAACACCACAGCAGTTGTAAGCATTTCTCCTTCTTTTTTCTTTTAAAGATTATATTCTTGGCATTTCTGCCTCAGTTTGATAGTGACGGTAGAGAAACACAGGAAAGGCAGCGGGGAGAGAGGGGGGGGGGGGTGATGTGGAGCGAAGTGCCCAGGCTGGAATCGGACCCGGGCCACTGGCGGTGCAGACTCAGTCTTGATGGTTTGTGCTCGAGCAGGTGAGCTACTGTGGCGCTTCTCCAGACACCTTCATGAAATGATGTCAGTGTCTGTCACTTGTCGGTCTTACAGAACAGAGACATGGGCTCATTCACTTTTGTAGGTCATACAGAGGCATCATTGAATTAAGCCGGTTTTACACAGTTTGACTCCAATGGTGCTGTGTCTCTTTTTCTTGATGTGAAAACGTTATTGTAGTTTACTAGTAAAATGTGCAGCTATGGTACTACAATATTGTACTAAATATGTGATAAAACTGTAATGAAACTGTGTTGAATGTCAATCCAGCAACGCTCGTAGAACAACAATATGGCCACAAGCCGTGATGTCCAAACACAACATATTCCATTTGTAGAGATAGATTTCGCAACCTGTGCATACTGCTAATTATCAATTACTAATATACGTCAGCTTGATGTGTAAAATTTCACAGAATAAACAACTAATTGACCAACAATTAATAAAAAGGTCTATTGACATTGTGCTGGGTGCAACAAACAACATTAGTGTGCCAGTTGTTAACAGAATCACCATCACCAAAGCAACAATATGCACTGCCAGCCAAACACACACATTACAAAGAGCTGCACAGTTTTTACACAACACATAGTGACTCACATTGCTCGGTAACACCGTGAATGTCCTCACCTGTGTGAACGTCTTTCTGTGAGCTTTGTGCACCTTCAAGTCCTCAACACTTTAGTGTAGGTTCAGCTCCTTTCCACCTGTCTGTCCCTCTGTAACCAGTCCACCTGTCTGTCCACCTGTCTGTCCCACTGTGCTCGTCAAAGTGTCCCACTGCATTCTGAGCTGAGACCAAACAGCAGAAGGTCCTCACACACCTCTCTGAAGGTAAAGGACCATAAGCAGTGTGGTGAACATAGAAATCACAGCTGAAGACAGACCCAGCATGCAGCTGTTGGTCACACAACATCTTAGGTGTGTTTGCTTTGTATCATACATTAATCAGTAAACTGATGAAGGTGAATGAGATCATGTAGCGTTCCTTTTCCCCCCAATATTACAACAAGCAAAGCTAGGCATAAGGAATATCTATTTCCATCACATTATTTGTGCCTTTGTAGCCTATTTGGATTCAGGTGCATCCACACTGACTGCAAGAGTAGACTTGCACTGAGGGGATGTATACTGTGAGCAGGGCAAATAAAATGACTCCGTATAAAAGCAACACAGTTTTAGTCCAGGATATTTTCATGTCACCAATTAAACTGCATGTCTTCGGACTGTGGGAGGAAGCCAGAGCACCTGGAGAGAAGCCACAGAGAAAGCTTCCTGCCAGACTGCACCACCATACCTCCAAATTGGCTACACGTGTGAATGTGAGTGTGAATACTGTAGTTACTTGTCTCCATGTGTTAGCCCTGTGTTGAACAGGTGACCTGTCCAGGCCCATTGTCAGCTGGGATCAGCTGAAGCTCCCTGTGTTTCCGCAAAGGATAAACAGTTATGAATAATAAATAAATGACAAATCTGCTCATGTTTTCTTTGCCTCAAATATTTTGGGAAATACATTTTATTGTATTGTTAAGTTGTATATTAAGAAACACCAGGTGATGTTTTTCTGCTTGAAAATGGATCAAACACTGGCCCTAACTTGCATGTGTCACTCATTGCTATGTTCATTGTGTTTAATTGTGTTTTATTGTATCTGTTCTCCTCAGGAACATCTTATATGTGGCTACAATCCTGCTGGTTTACATTTTTTATTGTACATGAACTTGCGCTGTCCCATCACAAATAAAGTTGAATTGAATTGAATTGAATTGTAGGTCTATACACTTGCAATCCAGAAGTGATCAGAGCCCACTGATAACATGGAGATCAAAATACCACTGAGAGATTCCACAATGTTTTGTACTTGTGAGTTAGTCTTGTAATTCCAAGTTAACACTAGTGGCGCTGCTCCCTTAAAATCAACCAAATGGAAGATGGATAAAAGTTAAAATCCAAATTTTGTTTTCAAGCCATACTAGCGGCGTGGCTCAGTGGATGGCAAGGGATGTCTATCATTCTGTCTGTCTATCAGTCAGCTGGTCCACAACTTTGACTGAAACACTTAAAGAACTATTGGATGGATTGCTAGTTTGTACAAACATATCCATGTTGCACAGAGGATGAACTTTGGTAATTCCAACTTTTCATGTTGTGCCATCAGCACGTCAAATTTTTCACCTATCCAATGTGTAACTATAGCTTACAGTTGGTGTGTCTGTATCTAGCTATCTTATAGCTAACATCAAACCAGCATCGGACTGGACGAATGGTCCAAATTTGCATGAATAACGTGAAGAAAAATCCCTTTGCTTTCTGTCTTAAAGGATTATCAGACCAAAGTCATTAGGATTCATCTCCTCGAGTTCATTTATGGTTGTTTCATGATAATCCATTTATATATTCTATTCTGGTAGGCCTGTTACACTACGGAAAAAAATGCTGAAAGCTAAACAGTGCAAGTTTAGTACTGTACACTGGCCTAGTAAAATTGTAACAGCATCCATATCAAAGCAGCCAAAGAGTCCATTTGCTCTCTAATAAAGACAGTTATAGAGAGAGTAAATGGCAGCAGCCATTAACCCTGTACCACCAGGTCCAATCAGTGATCTCTATCATTCTTCCACTGTTAGAATTTACTACTGTCCTAAATGGCACGATGAGATACTTAAATGTCAAGCTAACACTGGGTGATAAAGAAGATGGTTTGGCTTTGGGGGAGAGGACAGTTAAAGTACTGTCCCAGGCTGAGTTTGGCTTTGTGCAGTCAACTTCACATTCCCATTGTGGAGGGAGACTGGATTGTAAACAGCCAGATGGGGCTGAATAATCCACTTTATTAAAGATAATAATATTAAAAATATATTATTATTAAAAAGATTAGCTGGCTTTATGTGTCCATCTGTGTTTATTTGTGTGTGTGTTTTTTTATTTTTTTAAATTGTATTAGCTACTAGCGACATTCAATTGTGTATGCCTGTAAGTAGAGGTGATCACAAATTTATAAACTCATGTTCGGCTTTGACTTCTGGTGTGTGTGTGTGTGTGTGTGTGTGTGTGTGTGTCCCAAGTCTCTATCAAAGGCAGATAATGCTTGCTGCTGTCCTATCAGCTGTGGCCTGAAGCCGAGTGCTGAGATAATTGAAGTTATTAGCCTGCTGCCTGTTAGCCAGCACAGAGCTCGAGGTGGGTCACAGCCAGCCTTAACCTTGCTACACACACACGGACACACACACACACGGACACACACACACACCATTTGTCCCTTTCCATCTTCAGTGTTTATCAAGGATCATCTCTACTGGAGGGTGTGTATGAAAGCAGGCTGTGGGAGGACTGAAGAGTGGAGTGGACTATGCATGTGTGTGTGTGTGTGTGTGTGTGTGTGTGTTTATGTGTGTAAGAGAGACATGTTTGCTCACAAAAAGTCTTTATTCTGAAGTTACGTTCAGCAGCTAGGCAAAGGATCAGGCTGATGAGATTCCATCATTTATTCCTGTTATCACAAAAGTATTGTCAGTTATTATGTGTGCATCTGGAGCCTGATCCATGTCATTTTTCTGTGTCTCTGTGCCATAGTGCTCCATCATTGTCTAAAAATCACATCAGGGAGCCACACTGCTGCACTGGGTCATTCATTTTATTTTATTCTTTAAATGAAGTTACTGTATGCATTGGAAAGCCACTAGAGAGAGAAATATAAAAATACAGCATTGGGTCAGCCTTATCTGTTAAGCTCTGACTTATTGCATATTTGATTACCTCAGAAATGTAAATAGAATTTAAAATCAAAATCAGTTTTGATGTTGAGACCGTTTTGTGATGGGATTGCATCACCATGTGCTGTTGATCATTTTAAAGATGCCATAGCCCTATGCATTTTTGGTGTGTTCACTATTTATAGCATGCTAATGCATAGCTTACAGGGTTTTTTTCTTTTTAGTTTTCCCACTATTCAACATTGGGATGAGATCTGTCTGAAGGGACCTGCCATGATTACATTGAGAAGAGCAGGACGTGTGCCCATAAACTGTCTGATAACAGAACTTCAGAGCATCCCTCAGTGTAAAGAAAGAAAAGCATTATTTCGTCACCCATTTGCAACAATAAGCGCACTATTAATTAGCAGTAACAGCCAGTTAGGTGGAGTGATACACTGGGAGACTTCGGATGCATGTTTGTTTTCATGTCTGCATTATTTAGCACCAATTGTGCTGATTAAAAGTCAAAATGGTGGTGGAGTCTCTGTCTCCTGGTGCTCCATCCCCAGGGCCACATGGTGAGATCACTAAACTGCCTTAAAATGACATGACAGGCATCAAGACAGCAACACAAGTCTGTCTTATCAATCTGCAGCAGCACCCTCCTCTCCACAAACAGACCAGAATGAGCTACAGCCGACGAACACTGGATCAGTCACGTCTCCGAGGCTCTGAGGCCTCCTAATGTCCAGCCATGATCGCAACAATAGATTTCTCACAAATACCTACTCTAACAAGAATGCTAATTAGGCTAATTAATGCATCAATTAGCAAAAACCTCCATGTCAACAGACTATGTGAACATGTGGCCAGAATTAATATGAAGTGGAGTTGCAGTCTTGTCATCACTTTGCAAATTTATCCAAGACGATGCTTCAAAAATGAGGGGAACCATGTCGTATCTTACTTCACACCACTGCAGGGGAGGTGAGTGGAGTTTTGTAATACTTCACAGCACTGGAGAATTAGAACTGAAGCATCTTTTCCGGAAACACTGTGCCTTTAGTGTGAAGTAACCTAATGTACATTTGAGTACATTTCTACCAAAAATTGTTGACTATGTATTCAATGCAACAGTACTAAGAACGCTGTTTCTGGATTAGATTAGACTTCACATATTTAGTGTATTAGATGACAAACATGAAACATTATGTGCAGATATTTTTGTTTGTTTAAGATTTTAGTAAATCAAACATCTTTGAGTTTTGGACAACTGACCAGTCTTAACAAGGCATCTGAAGAAGTCAGACCTCTGTGAATTGTGATGTGTAATTCTTGGCAAATTAAAATGATAATAACCATTACATACAGCCCTAATTCAGATATGTCAAAATAAAATAGAACAAACTACGTACACACACTACAGATGAGTAAGACTTATTCTTCTTCTTCTAACTTCTGTGTATCCCACAGAAAAAGCACAACACATCCATCCGGTTTAACTAAAAGAAGCCACATCTGTTGGCCTTCCTCTGCACTCTCGCTCTATATTTCTGTTTCTTTTTCCCGATGACACCAAAAGGAGGTGAGACTGTGTGAGGAAAACACAGCTTTGGCACTAAGCCGTCTTTATCTGTTTAAGACCACTGAGCTGTTCCTTGTAAAATCTTTACATGTTAAGCCGATAAGTGCAGCAAAACAATAAACAACATCATCTCGGTGTTAGCTGGGGATCCCTCCTTTCATCTGACTGGAGATTAGGTTCATTTGCTCAACTCGCGGCGCCTCAGTTACCAAGATTAAAACCACGCCAAGGCTTTGTCATCCCCTGACGAACACAACGCCAGGCATTACCTTGGAAAAGATTAATCCGCGATTAGGCAGATCGGATACAATAACACTGCCGTCATGTCAGCTTGAGACAACCCACTGACTGGCAGACTAACCGTCAGATAGACACAAGTTTAAAAATAATAGCTGTAACAATAGCTGTGATGCACTGCCAAGGAAATGTTAGCCTCTTGGGTATCAGATACTTTGTTATAAGTCTATTCTGGAAGAATTCCCACAAACCACAGTGAAAAGTTCCAACATTGCAGAGCTTCTTGGGCGCAGAAGCAGAGTGAGAGTGGAGGGAAAGCGTCAAGAGAGACCTTCAAACGTGTTAATGTAACTTTAACAAGGTGTAGAGAGAAACCAGCGGGGGTTTCTTAGTAAAAAAATTTAAATGAGACATACTGCATTTGCACGACAAACAAACATCGTGTTGGAACTTGGCTTTTTCATCCCAAAATTGTCGACGAGGCTTTTGCTCATACTTTGTTCTTCGTTTCATGGTGGAACTAACAGGTATCAAAGGCACTTTGTCATGTGGAATACCAAAATGCCAAATCTTCGCTGTGTATGGATTATTAATGCTGTTGTGTGTTCCCTAAAGCTTCAGGCAGAACGCTGGGGACCTGTAGCTCCTCTATACGCTCTAAATGGATTTCACAGTTCCCCATAGAGATATGAGGGAAGCCTAGGTAGGAGCCATGGGGGGGCACATCCAGAAAATCACAGCTTCGATTGCTGAGAATCCAAATAGCAAACACAGGTACACTCTGAGCACTGGAAACGAGACTTGAATACAAGTCAGCGAATGCTCAGCTTGTCGACTCGCTTTGAAGCCAATACGTTCTGTAGCATGTAAAGATGAGGAATTTAACTCTGCAAGGCATCTAAAAAAATGACCTCATGAGCTCCCCAAAACTTCACTTTTTTATTTGAAAAAAAAAAACTTTCCTCTTTTCTCAAAAATAGATTTGCTCACCTAAAAACAGCATTTATTTTTGATTACCCACTGCCACTCCAGAAATGTGTGAACGACTGTGCTGACTAATGAAATGAAAGGCTGTCGTGGAGCTATCAGGCATAATCATTAGGATATCCCACTCCAGTGTCAGCTCTTCACTTTAACACTCCGAGAGTTAAGGAGTAATTCGAGTCTTTTGATATACTCAATAAGAGGAAGGAAAAAATCACTAAAACATGAAAACCTCAATTCGGTGTTAATTCAGCCGACCCTGCCATCCGCCCGCCTGGCATTGATTGGCTCCTCTCTCCGTCCCCGTCACCCGCAGTGACCCTCGCTCAGCTTTAATTTCATGTCTCGCTCTCTCCCCGGCCAGGAAATTAAAGCCAGCGCTTGTGCCGCGGTCACATGTAATGGAGGACATTAGAACAGCTGCAATTACCATGAACTGTCAATGTATAATAAGAATTGAATTAGATTACTCAGTCACTTCACAAGTGCCATCCATGGTGAAGGAGAGAGAGAGAGAGAGAGAGAGAGATGACCACTTTCCTCTGAGCGTGTTTGGCCCCCTGCTTCATTATTGTGAGCCAGCAAACTGGAACAGCGAGAAAATCGAGGCGGTTAAATGGACTTGGTCAAACTACACCAAATCCATTTACTGTCCACAATTTCATTTCTAAAAGTCCAACAAGCCCATTAAAATGGAGAAAAAGGAGACCGACTCAAACTTAACACACACGCACAGCTGTGGACATGCATACACACATGAATTAGCAAACAAAGACCCGACCCTAATTAAAGCCCGCCAGTGTGTGTGTGTGTGTGTGTGCGTGTACACGTGTGTGAATGACCATTTTGGTAATCTGTTACTTTCTAGCAACCAATTAAGCAGCCGCAGCGTTTCCGTTCAGACGAAGCGTCGGCCGGCCGAGGCTGCGGGTCTGCCCGTGATGAGCGAGGAGAGGGAGAGGTCGGCCGGGCGGGTGAGAGGGGGGCTGGCTCTGGGTGCACGGGGGTGAGGAAGTGGGAGAGTTGCTGTCTGAGCTGAGGCTAAGGTCAAAGAGGCATCCAAGGGCAGATGGAGGAGAGCCAGGGGAGTGAGCGAAGGTCAAGGGCTCCCACATGAGCACTGCTGCATTATGCATACTGCTGCATATTTTATGCATATTTGTTGGATTGCAGAATAATGTTTTGGGAGTATTCCCCTATCTATATCTCATTCATCATGGATGTTTTCAAGGCTTTCAGGAATCCTGTCATGTAAAGTGCACAAAAAAACGGACAAATGCACACACAGCAGCACCAAACACACACCATTCGCCGTGAATGTGCTCGCATGCATTTCATCAGCATCTTGGTGGAGTACGCTACGCCTCTGTACACTTTTTTTGGTTCTTCGGCTTGTCCTCATAGGAGAACCCTTTTTGGCTCCAGGGAGAACCTTTTATAAAGGTTTAAAGGGTTCTC
>JBCAUF010000062.1:23037367-23048310 GCA_038406115.1 Haemulon aurolineatum | reverse complement strand
GTCCATAATGAAACATTTCTATCCTCTCTGCCCCCACTTAGAGAAAGAAGAAGAACAAGAAGAGCTTTATTAATTAAACTAATGCTTTACAGTGCACATGCTCTGAAAAAATGGTCCATGCGATAGAAGCAGCACCCACCAAGTCAACTTTGTATTAATGTAAGGCCAAAAAACAATATTAAATGTTTCATACATTCAATTGTAGACCATAGTGTTTTATTTAGAGACTCAACAATAAACATTTACGACACAAACATGTCTCAATTCACTTGCACCAATTATATTCCTCAAAGCTCTTGTACTTGCCTTGCATTTGTTTTGAATGGAGCCTTTCTTGCAAATTAGTCCCAGTGGCCAGCAAAGGTACTGCAACATTTTTTTTTCATAAGATAGCACACCAGGTCACTTCGTCTTTGTATCAAGAATTTTTAAACAATTAAGATTCAATATTTGCAAACATTTCTCAAAGCCTAGAGAAGCTGTTCATCACGAGCGTGTCACGTGTCATGGACCACACGGCACAGAAAAAAAGACTTTGTTAGCCTGTGTAACTTTGATTGGATTGAACGAGCCAACATGTTTGCGTTATGTCGGGCTGCCCCCTAGAGACAAAGGGCGTGTTGCTGCACGGCGTGAGGCGAGGCAGTGCGACTCCAGTCTGCCGGCTGCTCCCGTGATGAGTGTCAGCGGAGTCGGCCGAACCACTTTTGAACCAGACAGTGCCGTCCACTGTGATTGACTCTTTGGCTGACAGCGCTGTCAGCAGCCGGCGAGGAGACACGTTCCATGGTGCACTGGGATTTTAGAGCTGAACTATAGACAGGACTCAGACTTTCTATGACTGTGTGGAAATCTGATGTCTCAAAGCTTGATGATGAAAAAGCATTACAACGTGAGGGCTACAGGTAGAACATGAAGCTCATGGAGATATAATGTGGTGATATAAGTTTAGAAGAGTTTAGTGTGCTGAACTGGGAATAAAAGGAACAAAGAGTCAGATCTTTGCTGGCAAATCTGAAACCACTGACAAAATTCTGAGATGGGCTCAGCCCTACTCTGAATGGTGTGGGTGTCAAGGTGCTGTAAGAAACATTAATGTAACAAAATGGAGCCAAGAACACCAGACACAACAACATAATGTGGACTGTTCTCTGTTCTAAAGCTTGTGACCATTGCTCTCTTCCTCTCTACTATAATACCAACCATGTTTTCTGTGAATACCAATGAGTAATAAATTGGTTCAAACATTGTGTTTGATGCAATACATTTTCTGTGCTTCATAACCCCCAAAAACCTTCATGCTGTAGAATTTCTAATTTTCTGTAACAACCGAGAGAGCATAATAAAAGCATTGTCACGCACCTCCTTTCTTCTTTGTTTCTCGTAGTGACAGACAGTACTTTCACAATATGCCAGAGGTTAACTGAATCTCGGGCAAGAGCGTGCACCATTGCACATTTGTGTATGTTTCTGACATCTCTCCATTTTGCAGCAGCACTGCAAATGTGAGCCGGTTGGCAGGATTTACAACGGCCCCCGATGACAGTTTTTACCTCCAGCTAGCACGACTCACTGACCTCCTGGCTGCCGCACAGCCGCAGATGGAGAGAGATGGAGATAGTTGAAGAGATGAAGATAGATGAATCTGGTGGAGACACTTATGGTGGTCTTAAAAGTAGCTTGAGGCAAGATTTTTGTGAAAAATCCCCAAATCCATCTGTTTTTATCGGCCTAAATCAGAGAGTGGGTCTTCAGCAGAGAGGAGCGTTTCATCCGTCTTAATTGAGAACAGGCCGTGCCGACATGGGCAAAGAAATTCTCAGACACATGGGAAGTCTGAAAACTTTTAAATAGCAGCGAGTGATGACGCCATGCAGAGAAAAGTGGACTGTAGAAATGTTGCATGTTTTTTTCATTCCACTGGTCAAAAGCACTGCACAGCAGCTGCGAGGCATGTTCAAACTGTGTGCAAGTCACTGACATCACCTCACGAGACGAGAGTGGAACTGTGCTGCTCGGTACTGTCAGTGTGCTGGAATCTTACCATGAAACCTGACTGAATTTAGCTCAATGTGTTACTCTGAGACCTATGCACAAACTATTTTTTATAGATCAATACAGAATGAAGATATGCTGTGGGCTGTGCAAACTAGAGCTGTTTTTATTTTTTCTAATGTGTGTGCCATGATGGAATTTTGAACAATTGTTTGATTAAGAATACAATTTATCCCAGTTTATAGAAGAGCATGTATGAAGGTACAGTTGAGTTAGTAAGATACAAAACTCACTTCAGTATAAAAAGCAAATATGCTCATTATATGAAACAAATGCCCCCTATGAGTATTACATTACATTTATATTACATCGGATAATTATTCCTGATGTTTCAGTCAGTCATTAGCACATTGAGCTGTAGTTGGTCTGAGTCAAGCTTATCTGCTTTATTGGTTATTGAATCTATAGCAATGCTTCATATCAGCGGTCTCATAAATGTAGTGGAGTAAAAAATACATTTGCCTCCGAGATGGAGTGAGATAGACTATGTTCCCCACAGCCCTCATCAGCATGTTGTAACCATATGTTCATCATTTACTGCACACCTCCGATTTTCACTTTTTACAAGAAAGAAGCTTCCTGCCCTCCTCACTTCTCTCTCTCTTGCTTCATTTCAGATTTTTCAAACTCCAGTAACGAACAAAGATGGCAGCACCAAATACGGCTGCAAGACTCAAAACACTCTCACCTGGGGTGACATCAGGCCGTGGCAGTCCATGCTCCACAGATTGTGTTCCACACAGGACTTTTATAGCCTGACAAACTGATCAAACTTTATACAACACCTTACTTTAAAAATTTGTTCAAGGACTTTGTAAGATCTGCGCTTGTTCTCTATTCTTATTAATACACTCTCATTCTAATCAAAAGGCTTTTTGTAGAAACAGCACAATCCTCTGATTAAAGAATTAAATCCTTTAAAAAGGTGCACAGTGTGTGTCTATGCCTGCATTACTACAGCCAGTTTCTCTCTGTACGAGTTGCCATCCCTTTCTCCTCAGCTTACCACATGCTGCTTTTCATCGAAAACGTCTCTTTCCACTAGCTCAAATTTTTCTCCTCTTTTCAGCCCAAGTGATTGATCTCTCAAAACTCTTAACAATCTCTCCAAACCCTCCCTCGTCTCCTCCCCATCCTTCTCCTCGACAGCCTCTGTCTGAGCAGAACCTTTAAACATCCAAAGGTGAAATATTTAGAGGGTACGAGTCACAAAGCCCAGCAGTTCTGGCCTCGGGCTACAACTACAAAAAGAGAGAGGTGTTGGCTAAGTGTGCAGGGCTGATATGCATGAGTGAAGCCATGAGGGCAACAGCATACGGGGCGGAATCGCTGGGCCAGAGGAAGTCAGGTGGTGCATACGACCGCGGGGAGGCTGAAAGCCCTGAGGACGGACTGCCTGATTTGAAAGAAGTCGAACGTTTGAAATACAATGATACCTTTAAAGAGATGGCGAGAGGAACGAGAGCAGGTATGGGTGTCAGGGCGGTGGGAGACGTGTGATGTGTGAGGTCTGCGGCAGCAACAGATTTATAGGTGTGTCCGGGCTGCAGTGTGCGGACATAAATAAGGCTGAAGGGAGAAAGCTCTCCATTGAACATAATCAAGTAGATTCTTTAGAGTGCCAGTCATCTCTCTCTCTCTCTCTCTCTCTCTCTCGCTCGCTCTCTCTCCCTCTCACACACACACACACACACACTCGAGAAGAGGTCAGCACCTCTACTATCAACCTCCACTGCCTTTTCTTGGTGCTTTCCTCAGTTGTGTTGTGTGCAGTTGGTATGCAGTAACAGTATACACACACAAATATTTAAATATGGAGCAAAATGTGAGGCAGCCTAATGAGGACGTCTGTGGCTACGAGCCAAACATCTCTTACCAGGGCATCAGACTCTCTCTGAAACACACACACACTCTCTCTCGCTCTCCCTCTCTCTCTCACACATACACACATGATTCATTCAATGAATTTCCTTTCATCTCCACACATATTTATACTTAGTGAGAACCCAGAAGACTGAGCTGTAGTTGAGAAATCACACTAAGTAAGCAGCTGTTGTAAAACTGTGGCTGCGGATGCGTCTTGGGTCCATGCCTTATTGTCCCTGACAGAGCAACCAATCATAATTGTTGATCCCGCCCCTTGAGGTTGGTGGACAAGCAAGTGTCAACCTGAAATAAATATGCCATCCCTCCTTCCCGGGAGAAACACAAGTGTGCAGGGATATAAATAAAGAGGCAGCCTTCAAAATAGATGCTCTGAATTAATTAAAACACGTACACTGCATTGGACTAGTTTTATAATAATAAACATTTCTATAGTCTATATCAGATTTCTTTAGATATGTACTTCATTTATTTCATTGCCTAGTAACTCATTTAATTTAAGGGGAGGTATTTATATTTTCTAATTGAAATTTATTTGTTGAATTTCTTATTCATATATTTCATCACGTATTGATGCATTTAATTGTCAGTGTATTAACAATCTCATTTATTTAATTGTATATTTTATTCATATAATTATGACTAATCTTTGATATTTACCCACTGGTCAAAAATGAAATATGTCATCAATCAGTTATCAAAAGATGTTTACCATAAACACACAGTAATACGTTATATAATGTACTTTCACTGGAGTAAACAATTTTACATTCATAATTATTCTCATTGATTTAGACTTAACATCATATCATTCCCTTTCAAAAACTGTCCTGTCCTGAGTGCACAGAGTGAAGCATGACTGAATATCACTGAGTGAGGACAGCCAAAACTCCTGCACATGAAACAGAGCTAGCATGAACATGAATAATAATAGTTTTTCACTTTCAGAAATGTGTTATTCTACAGTACTAAACCCTTTTTCATTTAACAAAAGAAGTTCTTAAGTATTAAATGTTGTCTAAATATAAACAGCTGCAAACACTGAATAAAATGATCTAAAATTAACAAGATTATGATTGAATTCAGGATATATCCGACTGGAGAGTTAGTGAACAAGACTATGAAATGGTGAAACAGCTGCTGAAAGATGGCATCAGATATCTCAGTTTAATTCCTGTTGCTGCAGACATGTTTTGGTTGCTACCAAAAAACACTGTCTGAAGTACATCTCTCTGATGAAGTCTGCACATGAACAGGAAGAGTTATGTCATCTGAGAACATCTCCATGCATACCCCTCGCTGTCGTGGCCCCTCCCCCTGCAGCCTCAAAAGCGGTTCCACTTTTTCCACACTCACACCATGTCCTGATCATGCTCTGACTGTATGACACGCTATTTTACACTCTGATCTTGTGAAATAGAATATAAACATTTCATTTGATAGTCATGAAGCATTGCTATATGATCATGTAGTCATGTTTTTTGGGACTTAGGAACAATTAGGAACAATCTCATTGATAAAGTCATTAAAAAACTGCAGACATAGAATAATACATACATATTAGGATTGAGGTTAAAAATATGAGCCACACACACATCAGCAGAAAATCACAGCACAGAGACTCGTTGGGTATATCCCTCTTATGAACTAGAATCACAGAACTCCTTAGATGTAATAAAGTATAAATAAATAAAAGCCAGTCATTTAAACAATAAAAATGTCAGACATGAATTAAAATCAGGAATGCTATTAATGTGAGCAACATGGCCAAAGGGTATGTAGACAGACATAATCAAAAGCCAGCCATTTTGCTCATAATTTATTACACTGCATGGCTTTAGGCAACACTGAAATGATTCTCTTGATATTGTAGTAGTGATGCACCATTATTTTCAAATCTGGTAGTGTGTGCATGTTTGTGATTGGAGAGGAGAGCGCCTGTCAAGTTCCGGCTAATGTGCGTGAAGCAGCCTGATTTTAAAACCCTGCAGAGTGAGCCCGGCTGCTTTAATAGCATCCAAGTGAACTCCGGGACTTTGCAGACTTCCTCCCTTAAAGACAGGATTAGAATCCTGCACCCAATATGAATTGTTTTACTCGGTATCAGAGCAGAGGACGTCCTGGACTCTCTGGTCACCTGCGATTACGTGCAAGAACAAATAATCACCCAACAATCTGGGAGAAAGTGAATAAAATGTGAAGCTTAAAATGAAATTCTCTGCTGACCCTCGGCATATCAGAGTGCACCCCTGCACCAAAAGTGACTTTCAGTAAATCTCTATAATATACTGTGGGAACATGGCTCGTGAAAATGAGCTGAACTGGTATGTTCAGCTGACAATTTACAGCCATATTCGCCTTTATCACCGGGAAGGCTCGCTCCCCCGGCCGCTCACCGCTCTGCACTCCTCCGGCTCAGCCGCTTTTGTTTCAACATTCTGATTCATGACACAATCTCCAAAACGCAGACAGACAGACATGATGTCTTCAGGCACATTAAGAGGACTTGACAAAAAATATTAAATGCGTCACAAATGAGTGAAAGTGGGCGCTCTGTGATGTGCCGGTGTTGTTCCTGTCGTCTGACGCAATCACATCTGTAATTACAGAATAGAAGAGGATTCACGGAAAAAACATGTTCACCTTTAAAACAAAGTGTTGGATGTTTTCACACTTCAGCGTCTTTTACGTCCACGTGGATTTAAAAGGACAAAAAGACAACAATGCTGTCTTTTTCTCGCCATCTCCCGCATCATTTTTTGGAGGTTCTCTGAGCAGGAGCCTAACTCCCATTCAAAGTGCTGGCAAAGCAAACGGCGACAGAGAATACAGAGAATCTGGAGCTGCTGAGAAAAAAAAAACTATTGTGGGAAGAGAGAGTGTTTGCTGTGATTTGCACAACACCTGTTTCTGAACAACTCCGCTCGCTCACTACAAAACCTCTCTGAATGCGTATTAACGGTTCACGGCTCCGTCAAAGCCCTTGTTCACATGCAAATCCTGCTCTTGCTCCTCGTCGAAAGCCTCCGTCGACGTGTTGTCCTCGCCAGCGCACGCGACAACACACACACACGCTTCGGCGCGCGCACACACACACATTTTCTCAGGGACTTGTCACTGTGTTCGACACCAATGTCTCTCTCTCATCTTTTTGCTCCATCCATCTCTCATTCTTGTGTAGAGGAGGGATTAGGCCTGAGGAAAAAAAAAAGACTTATCTGTGCTGTCAGTACAGCGCACCAGAAAATACCAACAAACACACACTCACACACACACACGCGCCACTGCCGTACATGCACTTTTAAACCAACAAAGATGCAGACTAAAAAACAGCTTGTAGGTGCAACAAGCTACAGTAGTGATACAATTCATCGTCAGCTCGGATAACAACTCTGCTTAAAGGGATTAGGCCGCGTGTGAAATACTGTAACAATCCCGCCGAAAACATGCAGAGCAATTTTTTTTTTTTGAGAGCGCTCCAAATGGTGTGGGTTTTATATGCATGAGGGGAGCTGCTTTCAGAGGGGAAACTTTTTGAATGGCGTCTGACTGTGACAGTCAGGAAAAAGTGTGCGTGATGAATTGCAGAAGCAGTTGAAGGGTAAAGTGTAATGTTCTCTAATGAAAATGGATGTTTATGAGAAAAGAAAGACGTAAATGGGATATGTCATTCAGAGTGAATTGTTATTGTAGAAATTATTGGGTGATGATGATGAAACAGTCAGCAATTAGACTGTGGAGGTTTTATTCTCCATTAGTTCTCACTCTCAGCAGACGGACACATTTTTCATTTAGTATCAAATTCTAGTCGATTTTTTCCCCCCCTCTCCTGTTCTTGACATTTTCTGTAAGTTGTTCCAAGGTTGTCAGTGCCGGAGAGGGTCTGCTCACTCACGCCCTCTCAGCTTCCCTGTCTCCCAAGACCACGGAGCATTTACATGTCAGTGTCTGCACCGGGTGCATTCTGCAGAACAGCTGATTGTCGAGTGTCACTCGGGTCGTCGTGTACCGACGGGCCCCCGGTCCCTTAGTCTGACCCAGAGCGTTTGGGTTCGATGACCTGGAAGTGACACTCGGCAATCAGCTACGTCTTACAAACTGAGGCTGCGACAATCGCACACACACACACACGACGTAAAACACACACTTGCACGGAGCCGGCAGTGCGTCAGCGTGCCCACACTTAGCACACACACACCGCCTCGACTTTGTCTTCTTTTTTCCAAAAAATAAAAAAAAAAAAAAATCAATAAAGCCAACTTTCTCCCAGCTCTGCCTCCACACAGCAGCGTTTCCTGATGCCTTGCCGCTCGCTGCTGCTCCACGCTGAGAAGCCTCTTTGATGTAGACACACCCTGCCCAAGTGTCACCCACTAAATCCTTATTGTGAGAGTAAATCCCGACAAAAGCCACAGATATCCAACCCTCGACACTTCCCTTCAGAGCCTGGCAGCCCCCAACTAACATTCCTTGATCCTCCAGGAAAACACCCTCCTTGAAACACTCATACACACACACACACATTCACACATACATCTGTGGAACAAACACACTTGTATCTCTGCAGATACTCATGAAAATAATCTGAGCATTTGACTCCTGCTTGCAGTCTATTTGATAAACTCGAAACACGTCTCCTTTTTGAGAGAACTGTGCTCATGATTTTTTTATTCATAATCTCACATTGGAGAAAGTTGTGTCTCAATATAGACGTATACAGTATGATGTAAAGTTCAGACACATTAAATACTAATTGAACCATTCGATACATAAATTTGTGAATCTGTGAATACTACGAGCACGTAAAATTGTTGAGCACACTGATTGTTAAAAAGAGCTGCAAGGAATGTGAAATGTCACCCGGCAGACGTTTGAGTAAATGGCGTTGGAAAATAATTTTCACAATTCTGCAGCGGCATCTAAGTGCGGCTGATTTTGACTTTATGGCATCTGACGGAGGAAAGCGGAGCTGACAAAAGCCACAGAGAAGCCACAGAAAGAAAGTGGCTTTCCAGAAATAATTACTGTGAGTAAGGAAGGAGGGGGGAAAAAAGAAGGGATGGCAGCAGTTATCATAATCCCTCTTTTTAGTTCTCTCCCCCCTCCTCTCCCTGCTGTCCTCGGCATCAAAACTGCACTTTACAATACGCCTCTGGTGTGTTCTCCACTCCTCCCTCCTAACACTCCCAGAGAGAAGTGGAAACACGACTGTGAACAAACCTTATCTCACTGTGGAGAGACTGGAGCAGTAACTGATTCCAGCCGTCCCTCTGGTTTCGGTGGTGCTGAGCGGGGGGAGTGAAGATGTGTTGCGAGACCCGACGCTGGGGAACACCACTCAAAGAAGCTGCTGCATTGTTTCAGGTCGGGATATACGTCAAATTTGCGTGTTCAGAAAAGCATGAGAGGAAAAATGAGGAGAGGAAAGTTCCCCTCAGGAGGAGCAGACGGCAAAAGGACAAAAAAGTAAAACACACCACACCGTGGAACTGTCCCGCCAGCAGTGTGTGTACGGTGATGTGCAGCTCATTCACTGTACTGTGTACATCTGGTGTAAAAATTAAAAAAAAAAAGCTTATGCATGTTAGCAACCCAATGATTTCAATAATGTAGTTCCAGACAAAATCCAATACGCTCCACACACACAATTGAAAGAAGTCTGCGAACTGCCTGTGGGGAAAGCCTGAATGAACCAGCCTGAATGAACCAGAAATGCTTAAGTTGCAAAAAAACGAAGAAAAAAAATATGAAAACAAAACAAAAAACCCACACAAATTTACAAAACCCAACAAACAGAAGAAAAACTAATTTGCACAGAAAGCGTTTCTGTGAGTTGAAGTGCAGGATTTGTGAGCACTGATGCAAAAACAACTCTGATTTCTTCAGTATTTCTACGAGCGCGTCACTTCCATACCCACCTTTACATGTCCACACTTTTATGACACATTTATGGACACAATATCGCACACACACACACACACACACGCTTATTCACATGGCACATTCTGCAGCTTCCCATTCATCTCTACTGTACTCGTGCTGTCCACTCTGCACAGTGTCCACCTGCCTGCTGTGCAGCACACAACCCAGTTCAGTTAGTTAGGAAACACCTCAACAGTGAGTGAACGGAGACGAGCATGTATATACAGTACAGTACTCACGGTGGAGAGGAGTGCTGCTTTCTCTCAGTCCGCTCAGTCCTGCCTCTGGATGTCTCTCTCTCTCTCTCACTCTCTCTCTTCCTCTCTCTCTCTCTCTTTCTATCTGCCTATTTGTCTCTCTCTCTTCCTCTGTTTTTCGCTGCAATCGCTGCTCTGGACACACACACGCACGCCACGGCGAACGCACACTAAACTCTGTTATGCCGCTCTGCCAAACGAACTGCTCTGAGCGAGAGGCTGAGATGGAGAGAGAGAGAGAGAGAGAGAGAGAGAGAGGGAGGGAGAGGGAGAGTGAGAAAGAGAGATAGAGGAGGAGGAGGAGGAGGAGGAGGAGGGGAATTAGAGAGAGGAGAAGGAAGGCGAGCTATACGTGTACGTGTGTGTGTGTATGTGAAGGGATCTGCTTGGTGTGGGTTGAGCCGAGGAGCTACAGTAGGGGTGAAGCTGCTGTGCTGTGCCAGCCAGCGAGTGAGTGGAAACACAAACACACGCACACACACACACACACACTGCACTGTACACACTGTACACACACCACACTGTACACACCGCACTGTGCACGCCACATTGTAAATGTACATTCATGTGGATGCATCCATAAACGGCAGTGCTGCGAACACTGAGCGGAGTAATAACGGTAATGAAAGGCGAAGAGTCACGCACACACACACACACACACACACACACAGACACACACAGACACACACGCATGTCCCTGTCACGCACATCACAAAGCAAGCAGGGGCTTATGATGGAAAGAGAGAGAGATGAGGAGCAGGGCTGAGAGATGAGGCAAAGACCTCTGCTGTGTGTGTATGTGTGTGTGTGTGTGTGTGTGTGTGT
>JBCAUF010000062.1:22945946-22958369 GCA_038406115.1 Haemulon aurolineatum | reverse complement strand
TGAACAAAAGAGGGTAGAAAACAGGCTTGGATAGAAGGGACGTGAGGAAAAGGAAGAAAGGAAAGGAAAGGAAAGGACAGGAAAGGAAAGGAAAGGAAAGGAAAGGAAGGAGGCAGGAACTAAGAGGGTAGAGAGAGGAGGAGGACAGAGGGGAGCAGTGAGGGAGAGTAGAAGAGATGGGAGGATTAGGTGTGTGTCATCATGGAGTGATCACACACAGGCCTCATCCATCACAGACCCAACAGGAGGGAAGCCCCGCTGTCTGATTGTCCACTCCACTGCTACTGGTCGGGAGACACAAGGACACAAAGAGATACAGAGAGGAGGAGGGCGGCCCAGGGAAAAAAGCTGTTTTCGAATAGTTTCGAAACAGGAGCTTGTGCCGGGCTCCTGGGATGTCGCTCCGGGCCGGCAAATAGCCACGACTAACTGATGCAGTGTTCGTGCTGCAGTGAACTGTCCAGGCCCCTCTGCTGGGTCAAAACTAAACACGGAGAAGCAGCATTCAGTTTTTATGCACCACGTATGTGGAACAAAATGCTGCACAGCTCATGTGTTTATTTTAAATTAGATTCCGACACAGAGTGATTTTAAAAATACAAACACTTTAATGAGTTTCCATGAGGAGACATCATCAATGAAAAACAAAAGCTTTTCTCAGTAAAACAATTACTTGTGGGCAAGCTCAGAGAGAGCATATTACTGACTGTACAGTACATTTTGCTATATTTGTAATATATTAGTAGCTAGCACACTATAGTTAGGCACTTCTCCTAATATTCCAGTTTCCTCCATTCATCTGAATGAAAGGATGCGGCTGTGTGCACTGCAACATAGGAGTGGCAAAAAAGTAGAAACTGCTCCATAGTCAGCCTGAAACCAGACACTGTGATGATACTTACAAGCAACTTCAATGCATTGAAGGCATTATAAAACAGTATAAATTCCATTAAAGCTACAGTAGGTAAAGGTTTCTCCACCTGTTATCATTTTGTTGAAGATCTCTTCACGTCCTGATAGCCGTCAATAAATAAAGTTGTCTGAAAAGCAAAAATAAAATCTGGTGTCTGTTTCTGTCGCCGGATTGTGATATTTCATCTGGGCCTAATGAAATGATTCAGTCTGTATTGACCCGCCTACCTTTGTACACCCTGACTGTGCTCTCACTGGGACGTGGTGTCATCAACAATGCGTTCATGTGTTTTGGGGGCGTAGCTTTGGCAATCGGGCCGATGGGAGGGGCGGGATGAATCGGTCGCATATTTTCAAAGCGTTGCTTTCTCTTCCTACTTTCCCAAAGTTACCAACACTCCCTTTACTGTAATAAGGAGAATATTTTTGAGAGCAGTATGGGCCAGTAGTTATCTGTGTGTGTGTGTGTGAGAGAGAGAGAGAGAGACGGTCTGCTCTGTATGTCTAGGCTTGTAGCCAGTCCCTTAGAATCACATGGCGCCATCTACGCTCACAGAAATGCACACACACCTCCTCTTCTTCAGTAATAGGCTCAAGTGCCAGAGGCTGAAGTGCAGAGCAAACGAGCAAAGTGGTTTCCAGGACAACGCTGCTGACCTCTGCTCTGGCAGTTGCTGTCCGTGTCAGAGGCACTGGGGTCACATGACAGTGCACAAGTTCACATTTAAGGAAGACAGCGTGCTGGTAGACAGGCCAATATGCACAAATTAAAGTTCATTAAGATTGGTTTCAACGAGAAATGTGTGTTTGTTTACATAACGTAATGTCAGTGTGTGTGCTACGCTACCTCTTGTGTGTGTGTGTGTGTGTGTGTGTGTGTGTCTGTCTGTGTGCATGTGTGTGTGTGAGGAGTAGATGTAGATGAGTTTTCTCAGTGCTGTAGGGGAATGGGCTGCGGTTGGCTGGCCTGACTGCAGACCGCTCTGTGGAAAAGAATGACTTTTTAAATTACCCATACATCACTGTCACAGCTGCACAGACTAGGGCAGTAGTGCTGCGATCGCATGCACACACACACACACACACACACACACACACACACACCAATGCCCCTCTCTCTCTCTCTCTCTCTCTCTCTCTCTCTCTCTCTCTCTCTCATCAAGCTCAATCACGTGTTTACAGATATGCAAACATGCAGCTTTAGACTGCAAACCTGAACACACTCATCCATGCATGTGCAGAAAGCCAAAATTTGGGAACATGGAGACCCAAATCATGAAGCAGCTTCTCCGAAAAGATGTAAGTGATCGATTGGTGAACAAAACACACGTAAACACATGCATATCTGAACCATGAGGGTTTCACTGCAGAGCCATCAGCAGCTGGAGAGGCTTTCTCTCCACTCCTCTCGTTCCCTCTCTGCTTGGCATTCTCCTCCTCCTCCTCCTCCTCCTCCTCCTCCTCCTCATCTAACGAGCTGGATCTTAATTGCAGGTAATTAAACTGCTCATGGCTTACAAAGCACGAGAAGTGCTTGCACCATATGTGTCAGCAGTAAAACACCGAGACATTACACCGCTAAAGGCTAGCAGGGGTTACAGATGGTCGGCACTCAGATGGATGTGACTTCGTTATCTCTGTGGTCCCTCCTCTCACTCAACTCGTAAGTGGAATCTCAGGAGATGTGGGGCGTACTCCGATTGCCCACTCTGGGCATGCAAATACACGTACCCACGCGATCGACGCATGTTGTTATCGGGGCAGATTTGCTACAAGTGTTTGAGTAATTGCTCCAGTTGTGGGCAGCAGAGGGCGACAGAGGGTCAGGAAATGATGGAGGAGCAAAGCAGCCATGATGGAGCACCGGCTCAGTAATAATAATAAGAGATCAAAGTTTGTGTGTCTTGTTTTGTGATTGAGTTTTTGCCCAAACTGTTCCATACGGTACCTTTGATAAGGGACTGTAAAGAGTTCAACCTAGAACAGATGATTTCTTGGTGCTGAGAGGCTGCAGCATTCATCAGCTGACATACTGTAACCTACACTGTACATTTACTGCCAGATTAACAACACTCAACATATAACCTTTCCCTCTGCTCAGCTCGCATTCACTTTTCTGTCACTCACGCTCTCTCACTTACTCGACCACACACTCCCTGCACACAGCACACACTCGTGTGTTTTTTTCCTTTTACGACAGCGGTTTTTCATTACGACATGCTGTGTTTGAGAAAAGGCTGCAGGTGGTCTGCAGTTTTGAACTCCAACTGGTAGTATCTGATCAGTGTGCTAAGTATCTCAACAGAGAGGTAAGAAAAAAAACAAGGGATGTGTGGAATGGTTCTGTTGGCATCCACACCTTTAGACAATAAAAACTTGTGTGTGATGTGTGTGATGTGTAACTGAACTGGACCTCTTGGTGGGAATGAGGCTTCAGACCTGTCTCTGTTTGAGTCTCAGTCAGATCCAGTATCCATCTAATGCAGATGGTTGGGACTGTTTCCCGTAGTGTGAGCGTTACCTGTGATCTCCTCTCATAGATTAGCATGAGCCTTGAAACTGGCTCGCCTCAGGGCTGAGTCAGGGGAGAGGTACAACGCTCCCACTGTCAGGCTGCATGATGGACGGCTGTGGAGGAAGTGTAGTGTAACTGCAGGGATACATTTCCATAGATTAATGAAGAACCCCCTCAGGGTCTGAGACATGCGATGAGATGAGATGCAGTACCTCAAACTGGGATTGAGCTGATACGTGCTCTGTAAAAACCTGCTTTGCTCAGCATTGTTTGATGTGGATATGCTGTCTTTTGATCGATCATATTGATTGGCACTGAGCAATATTCTTCCAGTTTGATCAGGTACCATGATGTATGTGCCCAATGATGACTATGATTATGAGAGTGACTCTGTTTGGATTTTTGGATTTTTGATTTTTTTCCATTAAAGGTGTTGATATCTTCTTTATTTTTCTCCCAAACAAATTGCATAAAGACATTAAATCCAGCATGGAATTGATCCTATTAAACTGATATTTGATATTGTGTGCAATGTGCATACAAAACACCAACACAACATAATAATGTAAATACAGGGGAAAACTGTCTACAACGTTAAAATTATGTATGCACTTACCTTTTGAAAAGGTATTGCAGGAGAGGCAGTCCCATATGATGTGACACTTTAAGTGACTGAAACAAAGACTTAACAGTGCGTAACAAAAATCACTTCAATCATTTTTTGTTACAATGTGGAGCTCTTTCAAGTCTTCACTTCTCAGGTTCTATCAGTCAGGTGTACACGGTACATTACAACATATCTGACCAACATAAAGTAACCATGCTCTGTCTGCTTGATTCTCATGGATTTCATTAGAGGTCTGTATTGTCGCTTTAGTGTCAGGTCTTTTCCACATAAATAAAGGCTTTCATATCAATACCAGCCCATACAAATCCATATCAGTCTCATTAAAAATGCTCTTTGGCAATGGGCTGTGCTGGAACAGAGGATAAGCCTATTTATTTTGAGTACATAACATAATGTGAGTGTAATAACTATGATGGATTTCTCCCCTCTGTAGCTAGCAGTTATACTACATCTCCTTCCCCGTGTGACTCTTGAAGGAGATAGCAGAAACAATCTCAGATATCATAAAAGTACATTATTAATAAAATGCTCTGATGGCTATGGAATTGTATCATTTCAAAAAAACATCTCTAACATTTGCTTTCTGTCTTCATTCTCTGCATTTCTTTAATATTTTACATTCATTTGAACACTCAACATATACTTAGATACAAAGATTTGTCTATACACTGAACTGCTGGGGGACGACACACACTGAGCTTCCTCTCCTCCTCTTCCTCTCCACCTGTATCATGCATGACCTACTATGACTGTTGTTATTACTATAAGTATAATCTGCTGTATAAATTTCACGATTATCATTGTTACTGATGATTATACTATCATAACTGTTAACCATTTATTGTGACTGACATCTGTTGCACGTCTGTCCGTCCTGTAGAAGGATCCCTCCTCTGTGGCTCTTCCTGAGGTTTCTTACATCTTTTTCTCCTGTTAAAAGGTTTTTTGGTGGGCAAGTTTTTCCTCACTGAACCGAGGGTTTAAGGACAGAGGGTGTCGCTCACTGTACAGATTGTAAAGCCCTTGATTTGAATTGTCAAAAAAAAAGAGTAACAGAGACGACTCATTGGTTGGAGATTGGAAGAGAATTAGACGGTCCTGATGGCCTGAACCTCTGAACTGGTTCATGGAGTGGCATCGCCACCTGCTGGTCTATTGAAAGTATTGTTAGTTTGACTTGCTCCTGTTAGATATCCAGTTTGTTGTCCTGGTGTATGATCTTGATCTTGGTTTGGCATCATTGTTTGGTTTTTCACAAGAACTGGGTGAGAGGTAGTACTCGGCAGTCTCAAATAGTAGTAATAGTAGTACACCTGAGGTTAACGGGGTCTTATTTTTACACATCAATTTCTGCCTCTGCCTTGGTCAGCAAGAGAAGCAATCACACTGATTCCAAAGCTCAAAACAGCTTGGTGCAGTAGTAAGCAGACTATAGGAGGAAATGTCAAGCAGGCAGATAAACTGTGCATGACTGATGAGGCATTTAGAGCCTTTAAACCTAAACACACACAAAAGTTTACAATATCAACACAGATCAACACATAATGTCTTCCACATTTTCTGACATATCATCTGTGTTTCCCCTGAAGTTATAGTGACAGCTGACCAAGTGGACCTTGCATTTGGGATAATGTAAGTACACAAGTCAACAAAGTGTATATCATAGGTGTAGTTGGTTTTAGACATTTTAAGGCCAAAATTATAAACAATATCGTTAAATACAATATTCTATGTGTGCATTTGAGTTTCAGAGATATTCATTCATTCATTCATCTTCTACCGCTTATCCTGCACTGAGGTTGCAGATGTGCTGGAGCCTATCGCAGATGACTCTGGGCGAGGGGCGAGTTTCAGAGATATTGATGACTTTTTTGCTAAATACTTATTTCAGCATACTAACATACTCACAGTGTCAATGCTAGCATGTTCAATGTTCAAGACTCATTTATTTGTTAATATAAAATTGATAGCTCAAATCAAGCAATCCGATTGGTTGCTCACTTTAATCCAGTGTTATGCCAATTTAGCCACCTGGAATGCAGTACTGTCCAACTCTACAGTGGACAGAGAAAGCCTACCATTACTTTGTGTTGTATGAAGATTTGTAAACTAACCCCTGGTGTACTCCTACTCCCAGTGCAATGCTGTATGATTTGTTTGTATTGTAAATTTCTCTGTGTATTGCTATACTGTAGGTTGACAGGTAGTCATACTGTGGGCCAAGCACTATTGCAATGGCCTTAATGTTAGAGGTTAGACGGATTGCCTTCCACTTCTCTAGACTGTGTCTTATCTTTGTGAGGAAGGGAGTCATGTTAACACTTTATTATAGTGCAGTGATAAAAAAAAAAGTAGCATGGAAAAACACTGCATTGGCTGTTTGTCTCTATTAATTTCCATTATGTGACAAACAAGTACAGTTGCCTTTATGGCTAACGTGACATTTATGTATTTTATTTCTGTTCTGCATTAATGAATAGTGCACCATAGATTTGCTGTAGCTGGATCATGGTGTATTTACATCATTTTCATTTATAAATGTGCTGATACTGCATTACAATACCAAGTGAACATGTTGAGTTTGAATGGCACAGCTGTCACTTTGGATTAGAAGCAGCCTCATGGTTTTATGAGTGAATAAAACATTTATTTTGTTCTTTGTTGGAGCCAATCTTTTAACACCTATTTGCACATTAGTTCATTTTGAATTCAGCTATGAACACAAATTAAATGGACCATAGCTATAGCAAATCATTTTTTTTTTCAACATTTATTCATACTCCAATTAATAACAGAGAGACTTATGACTGGAGGGGAGAAAATGTGGGCAGCAGGGAAAGAGAGCTGCTGAACCATCATCACTAAAGTGCCAATTGATGGAGGCATTTACTGCAGAGTGCTTTGGTGGTTCTGCTCTTTGGCTGACTATACTGGGCAGCCACCAAGTTTGAACGTGCGTAACTGAGTGATTATGAAAAGTGTTGTTGAAAAGATTGTTTCAGTAGACCAGCATGCACAGTAGCACTAGGTAGACTGCAGGCTTCCTTGTGGGAAACAGACAGACATGAACAGGAACCCACACATACATACAGCACAAGTATAATGTAAATGTGCGATAAATGTGAGTCTTGGAGAATCATTTCAACTCCAAGTTGTTATGATTGTTGCTGATTGCAAAAAGTTAAATCATTTAGATATTTTATATATAAATGTTTAGATTCCTCGTCATTATATGTTTGTAATTACGACAGTAATGGCTGTTTTATCTTTAAAAAGTAATAAAACCAATTAAAAAAAAGCTTTACAGGCTGTGTTTTTTCAAAGTGTTTTTCTCTGAGGCCAGCATATTTTCAAAAGTTGTTTGTAGCAAGATATGCTGCGTATTTACACTCTGCTACTCATGCCAGCAGCGTGGTACTGAGTGTCTTTTTAGAGCTGGATGTTTGCCGTTTTTTGCTGGTCTTTGCTAGTCACTGTCACATTTTACACAACTGTCCAATCACAGTGGAGAAGGGGTAGGACAGATACATATATAAAACAAACGTTATCAAAGTAGGAAAATACATTATTGTGAGGAAAGAATTATCTCAATCATAATCTTTTAATCATCACATAGACAGATTCATAAACTTCCTCCACTCAGCTGAGCTCTTGAACCCCATGATGGTCACCTGACTTCACAGATATTTCAGGTCCATCCTGTCTCATGCTTCAGCCGTCCCTTCCAGAGTACCACCCAGTGTTAGGGCCACAGCCTCTGTTTTGTGCCAACATTTTACAATGCGAATTTGGCAATAACTTGCCATTACTTCTGCAGATAATCTGCCAGATAATCCCTCTGCACTCTGACCCTAACCAAAGCACAAAAACACTTTGCCTCCAAAGCTCTGTCAGAGGAGAGCCTAGTGTACAGCTGGAAAAAAAATGCTTTGGTGGACACAGCCCCTGAGGCTAAGATCTTCTTGGTTTGTGGTTGTTGCAGCTAATGTGATGTGTATGCTGCTGGATTTTTGGTGAGCTGCCTATTGTGAGGCGTCTGTGGACAGATTTTGTCACTGCAATAACTTCATTACCGTGCAAGATGCAGTCACGACACTTCACAGGCATGCAGTTGAGATAAAAATTATGGTTGATTTTGAAAATGGGCCAGATACGAGACGAAGACGAAAGAAAGAAACAAGGAGGCTGGAGGGATGCACTTTTCTCACAACCCTCGCAGCTCAGTCTGCACAGAGCCAAAGCTACCTAGCAACTCATAGGCCTACATTTTACTCATTCACCAGCCATAATACCCTCTGACCCATGAGTAGTTCAGTAGTCAAAGACCATATTCAAACAGTGAATTATCCATGCACATCTTGGACACACACTGTAAGGAGCGCTTGCGTCCAAACTAGTTTTTACCCAGTGTAACAATCACTCAGTGGTGTCTCCACAGTGGTCAATATCTTTTCATGTTGTGCCCCATCTCCAGCTGCTGGAGGTTCTAAGGGTTGAGAATTATTTCAAGCAATGGTTATCTCTTTTTCACACACACGTGCACACTATCACATTACTGTATTCAACTATAAAGGTATAAAACCTGTCCTATGTTCATGGGCAGATAAGGGCAGACCAATATCTCAGACTCATACACTCACATTGCACAATACAGCCTCATATTAGCCTCAGGGAAAACTTCTGTCATACCACTGTAGTTAGAGGAGAGGAACAATAAGGTCCACTTTTAGGACACTGAGGATTGTAGTGGCAAGATCTATATATGATTAAATTATAGGGGAAAACCCAACACAGCTGAAACAGAATTAACTAAAGTGTAAAGTGGATTTTCAGTTACAGCAAGGTCTAAGTCCTCAGTCATGCTGCTTTGCCTTGCCATCCTCAGCTTCATCGCCAGCTCTCCCTGTGCTGCTGCCCCGCCGCAGGACTTCTCTGAGCTGCAGTCAGTTTTCACTGGTTCCACCAGAAACAAGCTACTGCTCATCTCCTTTGACGGCTTCCGCTGGGACTATGACCGAGACGTTGAGACCCCTAACCTGGATAAGATGGCTCAAGATGGGGTGAAGGCAACCTTTGTTACTCCACCCTTCCTCACCATTACCAGCCCTTCTCACTTCACGATGCTAACAGGTAAAAACAGCAATGCTTTAAATTTTAAATGGCAATAATGGCAGTTCTCATACTTGGGCCAGGGCCCACGGCATGCGTTTGGTTTGGTTTGTGTGATTATGACATTGCATGCACTTATTGGTAATTTATCTATGTATTTTATTCCATTGACGTGTGATGTTTTCTCCCTCTTATTTGATAACTGAGCTCTACAACTTCAAGACACAAGGCCCCCTCATCACTGGTGTCTACTGTATGTTCTATGACACTTAGTTTACATACAGCAAAAGAACGTACTTATTTTATGTATCCATTTTAAAATAGCTGGTGGAAAAAATGGTTCATGAAAAAAAATTTCATGAACAATAGATTCCATTTTTGTTGATTTTTTAATTCCATCAGTTTATAACTCGTTTATAAACAATCAAAGGCAGCTCAAATTCAAATCATTATCACTTTAACAACTATTTAGAAATTAGGAGTCAACACACACAGGCTGGACATAGGAGCAATGGGCTGCACTGTCTGTGTGCTGGGGGAGCAATGGGGACCCCTTGACCTCTCATGGGATTTGAATTGGTGACCCTCTGGTTACAAGCCCAAATCCCTTCCTCTTGGCCATGGGCCACCTGACATTTTGTTTGTTAGGCTGTGATGCTAAATTTGGAAATTTCTTACACTGCTGGACTGCCATGATGGTTTGAAAGTAGGGGGGGGGGGCATCATATTTGCATTGTCTCAGTCATAAATGTAATTGTTTAATATTGTTCCTGCATTGTAATGGATGCTCTTTTTGAAAGTGAACAACACAAGAGTCTTATCTATCAATATCATATTAGACTGTACACTGTATTTCACTGAGTCAAACAGTTAAAAGGAGTAAAGTTAGTTTCTATACTTTTTCTTTCATCAGGTCGTTATATCGAGAATCATGGAGTAATCCACAACATTTGGTTCAACACTACCACTCAGGAGAAGAAGCAGTACTACATGACTCAGTTTGTTGATTCCTACTGGGACAATGGCAGTTTGCCTATCTGGATAACAGCACAGAGACAGGTTCCTCAGGATCCATTCATCTATTTTCTTAGTATCCAATTCTATGTGGGATCACAAATACAGCAATATTACTAAATTGATGAATAATTATTTTATATTCTTGCAGGGTCTAAAAACAGGGTCTCTGCATTTCCCTGGCACAGCAGCCACCTACAAAGGAGAAACAGTGATGGTCAAGCAAGTGGAACCTCGTTTCTATGACCATTCTAATGAGACAGACTGGAGGCTGAACATTGACAAGGTAGTAGGAGAGTGGCTCCACCAACAGGACTTGGACTTTGTCTCTTTGTATTTCGGAGAACCAGATTTGGCAGGTCACAGTTTTGGGCCAGACTCCCCAGAACGCAGAGAGATGGTCCGGCAAGTGGACCGTACTGTGGGCTACATCCGGGACAAGATCCAAGACCATGGTCTTACTGACCGGCTCAACATTATCATGACTGCTGACCACGGGATGACTATGGTTCTACGGGGAGGTCTCGTTCAGGAAATCGTCCTCTCTAAGATCCCTGGCTTCAGCTTCAAGGATATCCAGTTCCAGCTGTTGGATTATGGCCCTGTTGGGATGCTACTTCCTAAAGAGGGGATGCTGGAGAAGGTCTACCAGGCTCTGAAAGGAAGCCACCCTCATCTCCATGTGTACAAAAAGGAAGAGGTGCCAGCTAGACTGCACTACAGTAAGCATCCTCGACTCCTGCCCATCATCCTCATCGCTGACCCTGGATACATTGTCAATGGGGTGAGGGAATGTACAGTTTACATTTAGCCCATATTCAGTGAGTGGATTTTATGGAGCTCTGTATGTTTGAGAAAATTTGGAACCATAACTACCTAAAGTCTTTATGGATTATTTGAACCATCTGTGCATTGTGGTAGTATTAAGAACGATGCTGTGGCTGACAGCAATGTATATTACTAAATTCTAATACTAAATCGAGACAATACTAATACTAATACTAAATAGAGACAACGGGTTACCAAAGCCAGGCAGTAATTTACTCATCCTGAGTTAGCAGGGTTGAATATGGGTCAGATTTGCTTTGATTTGGGTATAAAAATTACGATTTCCAGCTTACATGCACTTGTGCAAAAGCTTACCTTCGCTCTATAGGACAGGTATACTTTACAGTCAGATGCTTTAAGTAACCTTAAACCACTGCATCTAATTTCAGAGGTTCTACACGATCATGTTGGCATCACTAGTCATTTCTTTACAATATTCTATCCAAAAAAGATAATGTAACAATGTTCGATCATGAAACTTCTTATTTCTGTGTCCATATAGTTGTTCCCTATGAATAGCAACAAAGGAGAGCACGGTTTCGATAATGAAGGCATGGACATGAAGTCCTTCTTCAGGGTGGTGGGTCCAGACTTCCAGAAAAACATGATAGTAGATCCCTTTGACATGGTTGATGTCTATCCACTGATGTGCCATCTTCTGGGGATAAACCCAGAGATCAACGATGGACACCTGGACAATACCAAACACATGCTGGTACCCAGGAAAAGCACAGGAGGAGACAATGGAAGTAAGCATACACATATATGCATTTGTAATTGTATTGACAATACCTTTCTATCATGAAACACAACTCAAAAAGCTAATTATGATGATTGTGAAAGTTCATGCTAGACCGTGTGACATTTACTTTGACAAAAGTATCCTGGTGTTGGGCACCTTGGTATCTCACCTGATCGTGCGCCCCATATACTGAGACTGAGTCCTTTTGCTGTGTGTCTTCCCTCCTCTCCCCCTTTTATGCTTCACTGTTCTATGGAGCAATGAAGTGAGGGGAGCAAATGCATCCCCATTATTCAATTAGGTTGAGCAAAGTTATGTTGTTGCTTTTAAATAAATGTATCATTATGCAGTCCCTGCAATCAGTGCCAGTCACAGTCCACACAGGAGTCTGACAAATTACAAATACGAATACGGATTATTTATCCCCAAGGGGAAATTCATTTGCCTGTTAGCTCATCTATTTGTAGAAGAATTATAAAGTTTGATGGCAAAGGTGAGAAGCATGTTATTTTTTTCAAGTGCAATAGACCTTATGTACTGCAGCCATATTGACATGAAATAGTGTAAACACAGGTGTTACCAATGATACTAATTAAAACTATAGTCTGTAGTGTTGGAAAACTAGCAAGAGAGCTAGCAAGATTTGAAAGTAGCACCTCCTCGAAGCTCCTCCCC
>JBCAUF010000062.1:22790450-22818861 GCA_038406115.1 Haemulon aurolineatum | reverse complement strand
GCCAAAAAGGGTTCTCCTATGAGGACAAGCCGAAGAACCTTAGATGGTTCTACTTAGAACTTTAATTTCTAAGAGTGTAGAACACTAGTCTACTGTACAGGTGTTGTTAGCACACACTAGATTGTTAATATACAACAAGCAGTGTCTAGCGGAGCCATCTTTTTGTTTGCGTGCAGCTTTAGTCACAGTTTCAGGCTAATAAAGAGTAAGAGCATGTGCACTCTGAGCTCAGAGTTTGCAGCCTATTTCAAATTTAAAAAAACTAAATTAAAAGTTAAAAAAAAAAGTCAAATAAGCTAGCTGACTGGTTGCTAGTGAGTTGAACACTTGTTTAGCTTACCTTAGCATAAAGCAAAGGGGAAACAGCCTACACCTATTAACACCCATGAAGCTCTGCAGTTTGTCCATTTGTGTTAAATGAACAGCATTCTGTGTTCATCAGTGAGCTTTGGAGGTGATGGGAGGTTCATTTGTGAGCTTCAGACAAAGCCAGGCTAGCTGTCTGTGCTTCCCTCCCTCCAGTCTTTATGTTAAGCTAGGCTAACCACATCCTGACTCCAGGTCTGTGCTGACCTGACACTGACATGACACTGACATCAGTCTGTGCATGGCACTCTGACAAACTAAACTCCATCCTCTCCTCTCGTGGCCAGACGTGTCTCCTTGTTTTGCTGTTTTGCGGCTGACAAATGATGACAGTATTTCCCACAGTGCTTAAAGGCAGCACATGTTTCATTGTGTATTCAAGATGTGGCGCTTCGGACCGCAACAGTTTGAACAAACCCCCTTCTGTTTGAACACAGGAGCTTTGTGAGGATACATACATGAATCTCGGAGGGATAAGGATTTGTTGAAGTGTTTCCACGGCTGCGAACACATGTGTGTGAGGCAGCTCTGTGCTGCTTTCATTCTCACTCCTCTCAGCTCTCGCTGCAAGACACAGCTTGCCATTGTTGACTATCACTGGAGGTTGTTTTTATGACATACTTTAGTTCGCGGGTATTCTGATCATGTACTTTCATGTAGGAGCACAGGGAAACGCATGCACACACACACACACACACACACACACACACACACGTGCCAATGCAATCCAATAGACAATCACAATCTTTAGTAGTGAGTAAACTCAGAACCCCATCATTAATAATTCCATCTGTGAGTCGGAGCATCCATATGGATATGAACCCTGCCAGCTTTATGCAAGTGCACATGATGAACTTGGTGTTTATAACTTTTTATATTTACACACTTTGTAGTTCCATCACAACCTTCAGCTGAATTCTACTTAAAAGGGATTTGTGTAATTCTGATGGGGTGGGCAGCAGGACCTCTCTGGGTCTATGTACAGTTCCCCACGCTTGATTAGCGGTGACTCGGACAGTGAGGGATGACAGTGGTCGTTCCCATGGCCACGCCGTGTTACTCTTTCCAATAACAATGGAGGAGGTTGGTGTTTATGGAGAGATTTATGGAGCTGCAAAAGAAGTGGCTCCTTCTTCCGCTGTTTGCTCCTTGTCCGTCTCTGCACAGCGTATCCTCGGCTTTGAGCTCGTGGGAATGTTGCGTCCGATGGGCTTGCTCACGCACGGCACATGGAGGCTGATAGTGGCCGCTCATGTCCAAACTTATTGTGTGAGAAGTATGATATCCTGACTTGTGCATCTGGTTTGAGACCAGCCCAAAAAAAACATCCACTTCCCAGAATGCAACTCAGTATTACCTTTCACTAGACTGCCTGCCTGGTAATCCCCACACTTTGCCTCCACTTATCCAAAATCAAAGCCGAGGTATCCCTGATGACATCAATCTGACATCATTTGGTTATTTTTCCAGCTTTGACAAAGATCCTCCAGAACATGACACGCCAGCTTTCACAGGCTCTGTCACACTGCACATGACAAATAATAATCACGGAAAAAACTATCAAAGTAATTTGCGGGCCAGTACAACGATTTATTTATGGGACAACACATTGTGTTTGTGTTGCTCATATGCTCAGAGAACATATAGTGATGCTTATATGCACACCATCCACAAAGTCCCTTAAAAACCAAAGAGAGATTCTGATGAAGAGATTTACTCAACATTTTGGTAAATCAGCCTTTTCGCTTCCTTTTCAGCAGTGAAACGAGGATTGAGATTACATGTGTGTTTGTTAAGCACAGAGCGTCGGTACATGGTGAGGTGCTGGAACCACTTTGTGAAGAACAGCAGCCAAGCACAGTAACTGTGTGCAGCTTCCTGGAGTCTTTTCATCACTCCGAGGTTGTCAGAGACCAGATCTGTGCTCACTGACCGGATCTGAACACATGCACTATAGCCGGACATGCTGCACGGAGGTACTGACTGTTGTGTTAATCATGTCAGCCATTGTTAAGTTTAGTCTTAATCCTGAGATTTTTCTTTTTTTTTTAATTAATTGTAGGCGACTAAACCTCAGGACATTTGAGTTCTGTGTTCGTCAAAGAAATTCATGATCAGGTTCTAGTTTTGTTCAATAAAAATGCAAACTGAAAGGGTCATCAGTATGTTTGTCACTATATAAATATTGATTATTACTGTTTGAATAAAACAAATAAAACATTGGAAGTTGTTCACTCGGAAACTGTCCATGACTAACTCTGAAATCAGTCTTTATGCTAAGCTAGGCTAACCAGGCTTGACTCCAGCTGTGCACTCGACACACAGACATGGAGAGGAGATTAACTGTCATCCATCTTCTCGCCTCACTTTCGAAAACAATGGCAGAAACTCTGCTCGGGCCTGATGATAACTGAACGCTGCATTGTGTGGCTCTGAGGAAAAATGCAACACCTCCACAAACTGAACAAATTGGATGTTTTGGACTCAGCAGTGGAACAAGTTAAAGACCTGAAAGAGCTTGTTACAGCAGGCAAGGCAGAAACACAGCTGCTGAAAATGACTGTTTCCACTCCAGAGTCCAGATTTAAAGGCACAATATGCAGTATTTTCCGAACAAACAATGCACTGTGCACACTCCAAACAGAGATAATCCCTCTCTGTCGTCACTTATGACCCACTGAGTGTGTGGCGGTGTCTGTGTCTTCAGAGACCCCGCCCTCTGCTTGTATTTTCAAAATCTCATAATGCAGTTCCTTCCAGCTGGGTTGTGCAAAGGTGTCAGTGTGTTTACTTATGTCCTGGAATGTAACTGTCATGAAACTATCAGAAGATAACATTTTATTTCTCTAATTCACTGCTTAGTTCTCATCTCCCTATGTCCATTTACCCCTTAGCTTGCTCAACATCCACAGCTCTCTCTCTCTCTCTCTCTCTCTCTGTCTCCCACACAGCATGCATTTAAGACACAGAGCGATGAGAAGAAGAGAAGAATTCACTGTAAGAAATCACCCTGGGTTGAAGCTGCAGCCCATGAGGGATGATGCCAACTGCAGAGGGAATACAAAGACAATTCAGGAGAGAAAATTAAATCAGTCTTCTACAAACACTGGACCAAAAATGAATTATGCACACTATTTTTCCATGTGCATGTCTGCAAGAAGAGAATATATTTTGAAGTGATATTGTTTTTTGTGAGAACATCCCAACTAACTATAAAAGCTGAACATTCCAGGCTGGAATTGAAATACTAAATGACTTTAAATTTGCATCATTGTGTGAATGAAGAGAGGGAATTCATGATTCTCTTATCTCAAGATAACATGACCCTCAAAGGAATGATCTCCACATTTATTTTCCAATGGCCATAATGGCAGGATAACAGGCTCCCACTCTTTGTCGTCTATCTGAGTGAGTTTTGTCATGGAGTCATTCCACCTATAGCCTGGAGACAGGGAGGAGTCTCAGACGTGAACCAAGCCAAGAACACACAAAGTATATTACCTCGAGCGTCGTTTGTTATGCTTGAATGCTAGCAGGACTCAGCAGTACAAAAATTCTCACCAACTTTGAGGTTTGTCGTCACTGGCTGTGCCATAAACCTTCAAAATGTTTTGCAGATCAAAACTAGACACAGAGTCTGAAGAAGTGATCCCAGCATTCAGAGCGACATGATTTGGTGACTTATCACAAAAGTTCCTCTGTTCAAAGTTGATAATGTAACTAGCCATGAGAGGATTCAAAGTTGGAATCATATGACAGAGTAGATCATATGAGGAAACAAACTACTGTTTTCAATAAGCACAGCTTTTGACTGTGACTCATCCACGTCTGACTCATGTGGAAAAGCTTCTGCTTAGAAAATGATTTGGGGTAAGACAGGGATCAGATAATTTTTCTATTGATGTCAAGTGAGCCGCATTAGAGCAGACGTGACGAGCATTTCACCACAGCCGAACAATTAGGATGGGTTTTTCTTTTTTTTTTAACAGCTCAGTGTGCAGAGGTAAACTACAGCATGTGCAAAACAAGCTCATTGGATGGGAGCACATATACTACTTATAATTTAACACTTATGACACTTAAACAGTTGCATGATATGATATGCGAGATACAAACACAGCTGCTTTTCATTTGAATGGCAGTCATGTGATTTGAATCAGTGCATTCACTCTAAGGATGTTACTCTGTCCTCAGAGGTTCTCAGCTCCACCTGCAGTGCTGTGAAATGGTCTTCGGTCGACCTGTTCTCATTCCCGAGGCGTCAAATACCGCAGCTTGGTCCGCGGCCTTCAATGTCCTCTTGCATGAGTATGAGAAGTACCACGCTTTCAGGTGTTTAAAGCCCTTCACATCAATTAGAATATAATTAATAGATTATTAGACGTTTGGGTTTGACTTGAGTAAGTAAAACAAATGAAGGACCTCAGTGCTCAAGGGTTTAAGGGTATAAGGTGACAAATGTTGATATTTGATTGCCAGCAGCTATTCATAATTCACATTTGAGGTGAAGATGAGGAGAGTGGCACCTCAGTGGGTTTATACGATCAGTAAGAACCCAACAAAGCCACGTCAGAGAGAGAGAGAAATAGCAAAGGCTAAACCTTTTTTATTTTTTCAAACTGATGACATATGTCTGACCGTCACGCATCAACAAACAAGCCGATGTTGTGGCCTGGATGTCAGCACCACTTGTCCGGGCCCGGCCTCAAATTTCTCCAAAAACCAAACAGGAACACAATCTCCTAAAGGCCCTTTCCTTCTCACAATCAAACAAGTATGTGATAGTTGCTATTTTTAGACAGCTCGCTTCTTCTGTTTCTCCATGAGCCCTCTGATACCTCCCTCTCTGCCTCCTTTATCCTCTCTCCCCTGCTCCTCCTCTCTGTCTCTCTCTCTCCCTTCCTCCCCGTTTTGTCAAGAGACTCTCAACAATGACCTGACCGTGCAGCCTGACGTGCACACCACCACCCCTACCCGCTGACCAAGGCCAAGAACGCTCCACCAAAAAGCTCTGCTTCCAGCTGAAACAATGTTACACACAATCTGGCCTGTAAACTGAGCTGGGAACGCTGCTCCCTCGCATGTCCATATATGGCCCTGGATCGACCTGTGAGAGAAGAATGGGCCCACTCTTGATGAATTAACATGCAAAACATTACTGGGAGTCCGATCGCTCCCAGGCCGTTGGTGAAATGTGTACTTTACAGTGTTGCAGGCCTGGTTTAAATCTTTAGAAACCAGATGAACCAGAGGGCAAACGGTTCAGAATACCTCATTTGTAAGTCATGTGGATAGAGCTGTTATCGCAGTAATACTGTATGAGATGGCACTTTGACAAGGTGCTATTGAAATGCATGTGAGCGTGGAGGCAACAGGTGCTTCGGTTGGCGTCGGTGGAAAATGCAGCACAGAAGAGCAGGATGAGCAAAATCATTTCTGACAGATTGTTTGTGAGACATTCTTTCCACAGTCCAAGATCCTGAGTCCCTTGAAGATCAGGGGAAGGAGAAGAAAGAGAGAAGCTGTGGTAGACCGGAGGAAAAGGACAGATTTGAATTGGTGTTTCAGGCATTTCACCCCCTGTGAAATGGTGGAGGGGGCATAATGACTACTTGCAGGCCAGTTGGCTGGTGAGCTTATTGTTAACTATTTGTGAAATCTTTTCAGTAATAACTCTTAGCAAAGGATCACATGGATTAACTATCAACTATGATACAATTATCATAATCAACATTATCATGTGGGCGCTGTTAGGATTTCCCCCTGCCTGACCTGAGTGATAAAATGTTTGCGGGGGACAGAAGCAACATTCAGATCAAATATTTCAACAAACTGCAGTGCCCCACTGTTTGATCATTATCATCATTATGTTTTCATGCAGACAGTGGACCTTTGTAAGAGCATCACGGAGTAACATATAAAATAGCATATAAGATAATGGCACGGGAAAAAATGGAAAATGCATGTGTCCACACACACGAATCCTACACATTTGATCACATACATTTAAGTACTGGGTGGACGTTCTCTCTGGGTTATTTTTTCTTATAAGGTCAGCACTATCATGACGGTTCAACTTTTGGCTATCGCTGCAAATTCATGTGCCAAAGAAGTAATAACAATTTGGACACTCAACCATTCAAGTGCAATACTCTGTCAAGTGCAATATCCCAACAGTTAATTTAAGTAGCCCGTTACATTCTGTTTTACTTAACTTGAAAGTTATTTTATATATTGAAAGTTATTTTACATATTTTATATTTTTAGCTAATAGTTTATTGTTTAGTGTTAAGAGTTTTATTGTTTAATTAAGGGTTCTCGTTTTGTATTTTTCCACTGTAACCTTGCTACTGGAGATTCAATTTCCTGGAGGGAGCCATCCCAAAGGGATCAATAAAGAGAAGTCTAAGTCTAAGTCTAAGTCAAAGTTGTACTCTACGAGAAAACTCAGATTAGCTCGGCCTCTGTCAGTGGATCTGCTGATTGGGGTGACTTCATTTATTAGATTCATTCGATTTTGAGGTGGATAAACAAAAGAGCTCCCCTAGTGAACAGACATGCCTCCTGACAGTGCTTACCAAAGTTGCACTCAACACTGACTGCTGATTGCAGTGATCTGGTTGAAATAAGGTGGTTTTGAAATCTGAAACTCTGATGTTTTTGCACTTTAAATTATTAACTCCAAGAACTCATTCTCAAAATATATAGAGTATATAATATATATAGGCTAGTGTTTCAGATTTACTTGATAAATACATTTGATTGCAAACCTTTTTTGAATTATATATTTCAATTTCAATTAGATGACTTGATTAATCATGAGGACAAATCTAACTGTGACAGAACATCAGTATGTGATGACCATGGGAATAAGAACAGATTGCTGACATAAGCAAATAAGAAAGACAAATAGTCAAATGAGAGATAGAGGAAAATGAAGGAGTGCTGGTCAGGGAGTAGGGAGGGTGTGTTAGGGCGGGGCGGGGTGAGGAGGACACGATGTGGAGTGAATTATCCCGGTGGGTGGAGGAGCAGGGGGAGAGGGAGGAACAGGGCTGTGACTGGTTCCACATGAGGAGGAGGCAGGAGGAGGTTAGCATGGAGAGCTGAGGATGCCTGTGCAATGAATCAGCTGTCTAAATATGGTCCCTGCTCCTCATTGCAACACACCCATCCACTCCCCGTACAAAGTGGACGGACATCTCCTCCCATTCCCGTTGATCTCTCACTCCTACTTTTCCTCCTCACAGTGACGGAGGAGATTTGTCAGGTCAATCTGTCACATATTGTCACCACAGACAGTAGCTATTTCTCTCAGCCTGCTGTCTCTATTATGTATATCTGGTAGCAGCATGCACATAGACACACTCAGGGTCAGCAGCACTAAACAAACAGCAGTCACCTGGGCTTCAATCACGCTCCACGCTAGCTTCAAATGTGCAAAGTTGATCATCGGACCACGCTAAAGGCATGGCTGTTCATGGCTGTTCCAAATGGCCACACTTGGAGGCCTTCACAGCGCTGCACCCGCTGGTACACGTTGTGGACGTAGCCTCCAACCCCACCTACTTTCACTCCTCCAGAGGCCTTCACACTCAGTGCGTAAAGTGACAGGGTCCACAGGACAGACTGTCTGTCTAGTGAGAGCAATAGCTTCCAGATTTGTAGCCTCTAGTTGTTGATTTCTAGTTAACTTAAACGGCCTGAAATTACTTTTACAATCTCTAACGAAGTGTTGCCCAGCACACTCTCTAAAGCAGCAATCTCAGATAAAGTCTACAGTTCTACCTGTTAAAAATCTAATTTGTTCATGCTAAAGGCTACAAATGAGTTAAATCTCTTTTTTTTTTTTTTGCATATCATTTCTCGTTGAGAACTGTAAGTGGAGTGTGTTGCTTCATCTGCTGCCTATGACTTTGAAGTTTGATTGCTTAAATAGTGATGGCTAATTCTGTGGATTGATTAAAGCCACATTGATTTGAGACCTTTTGAGACAGTGGAATAAGCTGATAACACATTGTCATACTTTAACTTTATAAACCTCAGCAGACAGTGAGCAACAGTGGCATTTATTTGCAGTGATTAACCCCACTCCTTTAGATTTTTTTTCAAAATTGATTAATGGAGAATAGATTCATGGGCCAGAAAACAACAACAGTGAGATGAAAGACTTCTTCAGTAGAGCTGAGTGGAACTAACCCTAACATTACATACATTCATTTTTTCCATTGGTAATATAGAAAAAAAATCAACACTCCACACACACACACACACACACACACACACACACACACACCAGACATACTCCCAGAGGAAGACAGCTGTTCATGCTAACAGGGAGACAGTCACTTCCAACTGGTGTGTTGACAGAGCTGCCGCTGATGAGTTTCCACTTACACATCGTACAGTAGCCTGAGCTAGTCCAGCATACCACTGACATTATGGGCTATTGTTCACAATGCTGACGTTACCCCAGGTGGTTTTGATGTATGTTTGACAGGTATTTGTTTTTTTACTGTTTGTAATGAATACAATTTAACGTAATCTGATTTATGTCATTCCAAAAATGTATTAAAATGCATATATATACAGATATATTTATCATATCTGAGGTCGATGACATTGTTTCTTCATAAGACAACAAGATTAACAAAGACATAAATCCCACCAGTGTAAGCTTTGTTAGAGCCAACCTTGTGAAGGGGGCCCAGGAGGGAGGAGAGCGAAGACCAGCAGGTCGACAGCCACTCATAAAGCAGAGATTAAACACCCTCTGCCTCAGTACAAAGCCCCTGTGCTGCGTCCTCCCCATGTGAGCTGGCCCTCCGTGACAGTAAACACCACTCAGCAACGGTGTGCTTTTATCATCAGCAGAGCGGTACAAGTCAGGGGGCATCTGAGTCTAAACTCTGCATTTTGCGCCTCACACAAACTGAAAAGCAAGAGACGCTTTGGAAAAATGTCTGGAGGAGATTTAAGAGTTGTATCTGTTGCGAGGCTGGATGTGTCACAAATCTACAAATAGACTCATATTAGGTCATAAACCCCAAGTGGGTTAGAATATTACCCAGGGACCGCTGTAAGGGAATGTTGATGTTGATTTCATATTGAAATGTCAACTCTGCACTTGAGGAGATCCATGCTGTGGGACTGAATATTTATTCAATAGTTATTCATGTGCAGTCTCTAATAATACCAGCTGAATAAAAAACATGTAAACTAATCCTAGTTTTGCTTGTGGCTGCAGGGGCGTTGCACAAATGTCTGGACCCTGTACTCAGGCTCTCCCTGGGCCCCTCCCCAAATTCACGGCTATTCATTCTCATATCCACTCCCCCAACAGTGTTGGCCAAAAACAAAAACAAAACATGGTAAGCATTCACCTCGACTGCGGCTAAGGTGAAGGGTGGACTTATAAATCATTTTTATTCAGCTTGCTAATTTGTTGACATGGACATGATGGCCTCTGAGGGGACAGTGTGAGGGCAGATTGATGCTGAGGAGGGAGCTAGGATGGAGAATGGAGCTCGTTAAGGAGAATGATGACATTAGGGAAAACTGTTAAAGGACATGTTGTACTTTATCAATTGACACGAACATACAGTGCATGTGGAAACTATGATTGTGATTTGGGGCTGTACAAATAAAAATTCATGTAAAGCATCGTAGCTAGCATTAGCTCAACATACTGTATCTGATCACATTTATGTCAATATTCATTTAAAAACATAAATGTATGACATTGTAAACTTTTTTAGTGATTACTACTCAAATTAAGCAGTCATATGGAGTGAGATGAACATTGTAGCGCAAACTTGTCCATGCTTTCTGGTGGACAACCTACTGTATGTGGATACTAATATGTATGTAAGGAGGCATATGTATACTGTATATCTGGGATGAACAATAATATAACTGATAATATTAACTTACAGTACCTTGGCTGTCATTCTGTGCATGTAATAAAAACAGATTCCCAGCTGTGTGAAGTTTGTCTTTCCATTACTCTGAGTGCAAATATAGACCACTACTACTACTACTACTACCACTATGACTGCAGAGGTCTTGGTACTTCCACCCTGTTTATTGTGATTGTGAACGGTGTTGATGTGATTGTACATGGAGGCATAAGTCAACAGAACTAATGAGTCCTATCAGAGGCCAAGTATTTATGTGCTGACACACTGTCAAGGTAGCCAAATAAACAGTGTTACAGTTCACTGGGGGTGTTGGTCGACTTTTTTTCTGTCTACTGCTGATTTAGAAAGAATCTGCCCTTGAAGGGCAACAGAGGAGCACAGAAAATTGAAAACAGAACAACACATTGTGGTTTGCTGTTTTAATGAAGATGAATCTGACGTTATGTCATAGTTGGCAACCGTAAACAAAGCCAGTGTTTTGAGTTAGTGAGGGAGCCAGAGATAGGCATTTCAGGGGGAGTTTCTCTTGCCACGGGGCCCAAGCACTTGGCTAACACTAGCAAAATCCCAACCCATTTTCTTCTTCAATGTGTGGTATTTCAAGTAGAT
Source organism: Haemulon aurolineatum (assembly GCA_038406115.1). Lineage (NCBI taxonomy): Eukaryota > Metazoa > Chordata > Actinopteri > Lutjaniformes > Haemulidae > Haemulon > Haemulon aurolineatum. The sequence continues at coordinate 22,807,966 of JBCAUF010000062.1, read as the reverse complement.
TGTCCTGGAAACTTGCAACCCCCACTTCAAGACTTTATTAGATACTAATTAAAGTGTTGATTTATGATCCCCCTCAGATTGAGAAACAGTTCAGTCATCGAATTCCTTCAGATGTGATGATGGAGATTAGCTGTTTTTTTTTCGCTGAGAGCTTTGCCCTGCTCATCTGTGGATCATTACATTTAAAATCTTGTGCTGGTATGCCAGGACAACGAAGCCAAATACATTGCATAAGCATGTCATGATAGCATTAATGCACAACCAGTCACAGTCAGACAGTCTGGGGTTGCCTAAGATGGAGCACTCATTTGACTTGAGCCCAGCTGTTGGAGAAAGACTGAGAGAAACAGAGAGAGGGAGGTCGGCCCAAGCCATGATGTCTGAGTCAAGGGTGGAAACTCTGAATGTTCTCGCGCCACTGTGCAAAAAGCTGCAAGCTATTACACATCACACTGCAGCCTCACACAGGCTAAAAAAAGAAACAGGGCTCCCCTCAACTCCTTTCAAAGAAAAAAAAAAAACTCCCTCTCAGTCTTTTCAAATGAAACATCTGCCCTTCAGTGCTCTCTTCTCTCCTGTCCTTTCCTCACGCTACCACTCCACTGCCTTAAACAGGACCTTGAGCATGCTTGTGGTATTTTCCATCTTTGTTTAAAAAAAGCAAAAGAGTGAAATGACTTTCCGAATGGATTCCGTATGACTTGGGCAGCCAGCACGCTTGGCTCACATGTGAGGGCTTGTAGCCTTTAGTCTTATACATAGTGTGCTGTTGAAGGAAAATATCTGGAAGCCACCTGTGGTGGATACTGAGTACTGAACCACTGTACAGTAGATCTGGGGTGGGGCAGGGGTGGTGTAGAACAACATCTGGGAAGCTAACAATCACAGACCTACACCCATGATCATTGCCTCTGTATGTCAAAAATAATGATTTGTGCATGTATGTGCGATCAAGAAGCTTGATGTTATTTGCATTTAAGTGCTATTTCATAAGAGGTATTTTATGAATACCTGGAAAATATAGCACATAGCTTCAGGAAAATGACTGGAAGGTGTGTTTTCCGATAAATAAGTGTGAGTAATGTGTCTGGTAATTGTTTCCATTGGTGTGGATGTGCATCTGCGGACTTTTTTGACAAACTCTATTGGGTTATGTATTTGGTTTTTCAGCACAAAAACCTGATTTGCAATATATTACATATTGGTTGCTGTTCATACTGTACACTTCATAGCTACATGTCTGATCAGTCATAATTGTAAACTTGTATTTTACATATTGGAACATAGTTTAGTTTAAATGACGATTAATAATTTGAATGAATTCTGTGCATTCATTGTCTATGATTTGATCATGATATGTTGTGGCCAGGGCAGTTTAACACCGGAAAGTGGGAGTTATGTCCCCAAACTGTGTGGGGTCAGGCTTATACAAAAACACAGTTCAGGGTTATGCTATGTTTAGGGGTATATTTTTCCACCTAAAGTGTATAAGCATCAAAGCTGCAGCACATAGACCATAAATATATTAAATGTAATTGTTCAACTTGGGTGATAATGTATGTAGCATGAAAAGAAGTAAGAGTACTTTTCTTGGGAAAAGCATGTGAGTTTCTGAGTGGCATGCTTTTGATCCTGGTGCTTTAGTGATGAGAGATAGCACAGCCTGCCACTTGAGCACTTGCCAGCCTTTGAGGTAATCTTTAACCACTCCTTGAGATACCCTTCACCTCAGCAAATTCATGAACATCTTTGGCAAACCGACATGTTTTAACCCACAGCAGAATCATTCTCAGCAGGTCTGGCGGTTAAGCGATGTGGCAGTGACATGACTTTCATTCACTTCCAAGGACCCAAACATTTGTTTGGTTCACCAGTGAGCCACACCCATCCCTGAACCAGTAAGGTGTCACGTACTGTACATACACAACCTTACACCTCAACAGACAAACCACAACCACACACGAATATGTGTATTTATGCACACAAACACTCTCCCACCTGGTAAATCATGACTTTAAAGTTGCGTCTCTTCAGCAGCTCAGCCTCGTTGCCCTCCAGTTTCTTGATCTGGCCCCCTTGCTTCTCCAGGGTGGCCCGCACCGTCTTGACGTTGACGCTCACCTTGCGCACCTTCTCCATCATCTTATTGACGCTGTTGGACGTGGTGCTGTGGCTCTTGGCCAGCTTGGTCAGCTCGCCCTGGATGCCGGTCACCGAGCGCTCCATCTCCTGCTGCCTGGCCTCCAGCCCGCTCTGGGTCTGCTGGATCTGGTCCACCGCCCCGATGATCTTGTCGAGCAAAGACAGGACCATGACCCCGTTCACCTGTTGGTCCACCTTCGCAGCCTCGTCCTTGTCCTCGGCGGCGTCCCCCTCCGTGCCCATGGTGGACAGCTCTTTCTTGGCCGCGGCGAGGGCATCATCTTCATCATCTGAGGGTGGGAGGTTCACCTCGTCGTCTGAGATCTCAGTGAGGGTTTGAGGCTCTAGCTGGGCACTTGTGGATTCCAGTGCTTCCATGGCTGCCATGTCAGTGGATTTTTAGTTTACAGTCAGCTAGTCAACGTTTCTTCACCACTGGTTTGTCTTGATTCCTTTTTTCGACTGTTTGCTCTCTCACCTGCTTCTCCCTCTCTCGTCTCTTCTCGTTTCCCTTCTACTTCTAAACTCACTTATCTCTCCCCAGCGTGCATGCACTCTGTCTCTCTTTCTCTCCGTCTGTCTGTCTGTCCTGTCTACTTCAGATCCCTGGAATCAGGCCAGTGTGCAGCAGGGGAAGCCAGGCGATGCTGTTACCACATGAGCGTTGGGATGTGAATGCCACACCAGGCAGAGAAACCCTCCAGTCAAGCTACAGCCAGCAGGGTTTTTTTTTTCTGTCCAGCCTCCACCCCCCACCACCTCCTCCTCCCCTTTTTTTCCACTGGACTCTCCCCCTCTCCTCAAACCCCTCCCTCGTCTCCTCCCTGAACACACGCGCAAATCCGTAAGACTCCACCTTCCAGGGGGCAGGTCCTGCCCCTCCATGATTCAAGGACACACCCCTCTGGTCTAGCCTTGTCCCATCAGCATGGTTGGAATAGTTAGAGCAGGGCGCACTGATCTCCCTGTATACAAGCTCAGGCACAGCAGGAGGAATGTCAGGCAGGATTTGTCCCTGTTTCCACTCCTGTCTCCCCTCGATACAGAGCATGTTCAGTTCATTGGAGGCAGGGGCTGGATTTATTGTGGATGAAAGACACCAGGAAGGAAGGGGGCATAAAGGAGCTAAGATTGGAAACAAAGTGATCTTTTGATGAAGTCTAGGAGCCGCAGGATTTTGAATGAGTGGGAGTTTTCTCTCTGTCTGATGTGGCTGAACTGAATGTTGCACTTCCATAAAGGTCGGTGACAGATAAAAGACAGGTTTTAAAAGAATGGTCAAAATCAAAGACGCAGAGATGGAAATATCCTAACTATTAGTCTCAACTATTGGTCTAGCTCCTGAAACACTGGATCCTACATTGAACATAATGCAACTCAGTGGCATCTCTTGTTAGGCCATGCCTGCCTGGGAAATTCCCACAGTTTGTCACAGAGACTTTCTGTGAACATTTTAATATTTTAGAGTCCATTCAGAGACAAACCAGAGTCCAAGAAGACATCACAACTGTTTCCACAGGCTGAGCAGCATTCTTAATGTTGAGTAAATGGAAAACAAGATGATGTAGAATGAATAGAGGTTTGTATCTATCAGCACGACCGCTGTGGACTATGAGCCACACAGCAGCAGCAGCATTTAACAACATCAAGAATCTGTGTGCATAATTACAAACATGTATACATACATCACATGTACTCACCCAGAAATGAAAGCACAAACAGTACCTCTCTTGCAGAGCATACTTTATAAAGCAGGAGTGACATTTTCCCAAGCTGCACAGGGAGTGGATTTGTGAATGAGGACTGCATCTCCTCAGTACAACTACTTTGCACAATAAGTGTGCTATTACTTATTATACTGAGTACAGTGAGACAAGATGTACACACCCACTCCACAGGGATTTTGACTCCCACAAGTTTATGGCACAGTCTGAATAGTATAATGGTATCACAGTGAATGCTAAGCTGCAATCAACGGAAACATTCCTTCAGCTAAAGGTATGTGCAGATTGTGAAGCCCTCCAAGGCAAACTGTGTTTTGTGAATATGGGCAATATAAATAAAATTTGATTTGATTTGATATGTAATGGGACTGATCTGCTGTCAAACCTGCAGTAAAATGTATTGAGCTCATCAGGCAGGTTGGAATCAGAATCTGTGATGACAGATTTGTTTTATAGTTTGTGACTGATTGCACTCCCCTCTCAGACGTCTGCTATCATTAGAGTTGATTTCATTTTTTTTTTTTTATTGTCACCAGATGTGAAAGCTACACTTTCCTCCTCCATAATTATTTCATGGTTTTACTATGGTTTATTGTTGCTATATACTGTTGTTAATTAGATAGAATATATGCATTGTGAACAGATATTATGCAAGACGTGACCGCAACAGTAAAAGAGTCCAGATCATCAATTGCATCTTAAAATTCAGAGTCAAAATAGACGGAGACACCACAGCAGCCTCTGGAGAGTAGAGTCGTCAGCCCTGACTGGAAGCACGCTTATTGATTGCGACTGAGAGCACGTTTTTTGCTGCGTGATTTAGCCTGTAGTTGGACAGCTATTACATCTAAACCACGGCATTGATTTAAAAAGGACAGTCAATAGTTGAAAAGTGCACAGCCCCTCTACAGTACCTATTAGTAGCCAGGCCCCGGAGTTGAGATATAAGATAAAAGATATAATTGCCCTGAGCCCAACGTAGCTCGCCAAAAGAGTGAGCTTCTGATCACTCTTTTCCCCATTAAGTTCCGATGCATGTGGGGGGTCTTGAGGGGTCCTAGGGCCGGCTTCCTCTGCATTCACTTACCGGTACATGATTTGAAAAAGGAGTCAATTTTCTGTTGCCTCTTCCTTTTTGGCATCTCTGCCTCCTTCTTATCTCTCTTCTCTTTCTTCTCTTGAACAATGTTTTTCACTGTCAGCCATCGGTGAGTGACAGAAGCTCCGACTGGCACGTAAGTCACACAACTGACGTAACTTTGGGTGAATATCCGCTCAGTTTGACCAATGACTTTTCATGCAGCGCAAGGGGGCTGAGGTGTGTTCTGTTTTGTATGTTGGTGCACTGCGCGGGCGGGCAAACGGGTTTACCTTTGGAAAATATGGGAGGGGGGGTGGGGGTGGGGGTTAAGTCATCTTGCTGTAAAAGTGGGGGTGTCGAAACTCCCCCATCTTCCACGGGTGCGACCCCCATGAACCAGGGCCATGGTCCAGACAGAGACATATTTTTCAATCTCTCATTATAATCCATAAGAAGCTGTTTACCAAATAGCATCTTCCAGTCACTACCTTCATGTTTTACTCCATATGCACCACAGTGGCATGCTCTACTTTCCTCTGAACAACAAGCAAGCAGAAGACAATCACAAATGCACTAATGAACACAAATTATGAAAACCACATGATACTCTGAAACGAGGCAGAAAGCTATCTTTGAGAAGCCGCTTCTCGTATAAGTCTGTAGCGGTAATTTATGTACATTATGGGAGTTCCATGGTTAGAAAATTGCTCACTGGCAGCCAGCCAGTGTCCTGGTTTAAACCCTGCACCATGTGGAACTGAGAGGGGGTGAAACTCTGCTGTGGCTGTTTGTAAGAGGAAAATTTCTACAGGACCTTGTAAGCACTGACTCAAAACTTGGCCAGTTGTGGACTATTCCACCACATCTGGTAGACCTTATTGTCAGGACATTTAGAGGAGTGGTAGCATTTTACACAAGGTGCTACCAATACAAAATTAGGAATCATAAGCATCTTCCAGTGCATGATAATCACTTTGTAGAATAGAGCCACACTATTCTGCAAACCTTCGCATACTTCCTTGCCATGGATCTGCCTATGCCCACCTGATCTCACTCACTCCTACTCAATGGCTGACTCTATATTTCCCACTCATTCCTTGTTCTGATTGGTCTACATTTGTGGATAGTGGCATTCAAAGATTGAAAAGGAAACATTAGTTATCCTTCCTACATTCTTCATTGATGTGCCATGGTGAATCTCAGCCTCCCGGGGACCAGTGCTATAGAAAGATTTAACAAGTGGTCCTTGTCAGAGCTTGTGAACATTGCCATGGCTGAAAGGAAGTGAAATCTAAACCATGGTGTTCTCCATCCACGATGCCAAACCCACCACCCACGGGAATAAGGCTACAAATACAGAAAATATACATGACCCACAGGAAAAGTGCAAGGAGGAGTATACTCAGATCACAGTCAGCTCCTCACTAGCACTCGTGGAACCCAGCTATCTTCTACATCTGTTACCAGAGTGTGAGATGGCATTCCTGAACTCACTCAAGCTGACATTAAACAGCTAATTGAAACAGTAAAATGGTAAAGCAGCAACAAGACATATTGCAACACCTCAGGGGGTGATATGAAGCTTCCAGCCCAGATAATCAGTTGACCAGTCAGATAACTGTTAGGTCCAGCAGCAGTCAAGACCTGGCTCATCTTGGTCTGAGCTCATTACACCAGTGCTGGCCCCTTTATTGGCCAGCTTTTCAGGTTAGAGCAGATTTTAAGGTGCTTTTACTAACTTTCAAAATCCGTGCCCACACGGTCTCTATGCTCCCAGGGGAGTGGTTGTCTTTGTGTCCTGAAGGTGAAAAAGAAGATGGTTGGTGAGTGAGCAGGCCTTTTCCTACCGGGCACCGACACTCCAACATCCTGTGAGACATCAGCCAGACCGTTTCGGTTCAGGTTTTTAAAGCAATGCTGTTATATGTGTTATACAGCACTTTGATGTAAAGTGCTTTATAAATAAATGTAGCATTATCATCATCATCATCATGATCATCATCATAATAATAATAATAAACGAAAAGGTGTATTTGTTCATTTAAAATGTCAAATTATCCATGTTAAAGTCACTCAAGCTTGTTGCTTGTTGCCACCATATATTCTGGTTCAGAAGCTTATTGTTTACTGCTTTGTGGCTATTGAGTGAGTGGTTATAGAAAATATTTCTCTCGGGAGTGGATAGAGACCAAAACAGAGGAAAAGGAGGCACTTGGATCTATAACCTGTGACTCTTTTTCCTTTGTCCTTTTGATATATAATTGTGTACAGTGTGGCTTGCATGTTCAGTAAATTGTTACTGTATGTCATGGCTAGTGATCATTAAAGACCAAGAAATCAAATAAAATCAAATAAAATGTTATTTCTATAGCCCAAATTCACAAAACACAGTTAGCCTCATAGAGCTTTACAATCTGTGCAGGGACCAACACCCTCTGACCTTAGATCCTCAGTTTGACTGAGAAAAAACTTAACCCAATAACCGTTTTAACAGGAAAAAAGGTAGAAGAAAACTCAGGAAGAGTCACAGAGGAGGGATCCCTCTCCCAGGACAGATGTGCATTTCCCAGGACAGATGTGCAATAGATGTTGGTAAGGACAGATAAACAGAAACACACTGTGCAATTATAATAAATGGTTAACAGTATAGAATACACCTACTGATATAATAATAATAAAACACCAATAATGATTATTATATTTATAATAATAATAGTAGCGGCTGTCAAAGCTTGAATTATGTCAAAACCACCGGTTGAGATTTCCAAAATAAAAGCTATGCTTAATCTATGCTTGATTTTGACCAATATAAAGCATCATGCCGAATGCTTGATAATTTAGCCAAACGTATTTGAAACACGTTGGTATCATCGCTAATTCGGAAGTCAATTTTGAAAAGAAAAACATGTCCGTCATAATACACCATGCTCTTATTTTGAAGTATTTCATTTCGGAGGACTGTATCTGACTTGACTCACCATCCTGGAACACAGCATCCTTCATCCAGAGGGGGTTGACGGCCAGAGAGAGCTGGCTGTCTGCAGGTTACACAGGTGAGTAAATAGATCTTATAAAAATGTTTAATGTCAAATTATGTAATTTCAGTGTTTCAGACTGTTTGTCATTGAGGGGATTCTGAACCACCGTCCTATGAATCATAATGTCTTCATGTGTGAATTGTTAGGACGAAGATGCTTATTTCTCAGACGCCTAATGTTCGCAATGATGATATATTTTTACATAAATGACTGCATGTTTGTGCCATGATCTGAGCAGTACCCGCGCTCACGTCACTACCTAACGTTATACGACAGCTTACAGCCGAGATAAACTCCATCATATTCAGGTATTTGGCCTTTAATAGACGCACAATGCTAATGTGTGACGGAAAAGCATACACATGGTCGCAATTACCGTTTGATATCACGAATTGAGTGTTTTGTGTGGTTTTTTTTTGGAAAAACCGCATCGCGCGCTCGTTGTGTGAGAGCAGGTGACAGATGCTCGCGCTGAGCGGAAGGCCGCACAGCAGCGTCACGGCAGCATCATGGCGTCCTTGAGCAGTGAAGGGCAGAGCTAGAGCTGCGGCACAGAGGATGCTGCGACGGCCCGGATGCTCACTATGCAGCCCGCGGCTCTTACACGAAGCTTGGTGTCGTACAGAAATATGTTTTTTAAACGGTTTTAATAATTTAGGCTACGTCATTACGTTGTCTATGCCTATGAGCTGTTACTATTGCTTGTTCAGCCTCGGCCAAAAGCGCAATTCCCTCCGTATTAAGCTTTAGCATCCTCTCATTGGCTATGAAGTACATATGATTGATAAATGGATAGGCCCATCAAATTACACCGTTATGTAATGAGAATGTTGCTCATCCTCCATGACAATTACCAGTATGAAAATGTCAAATATTTCATGTATGGCTTGTGAGAGGACGGTGAGCCCTCACTCAGTGGTTTCACTTAGGGGCCGTCAATAAATGACAATTTGAATAACACTTACAGTAAAACAATGACTATGTCACCACCTTTGTGCTGACCTGCCCATATTAAAATGTTGTACTAAAGTGGTCCCATGTAGCACTCATCTATGTGTATTATTGCAACATGAGGAAAACGATTTCTTCAAGTTGTTGTTGCTGCTGTTTGGATGATGATGGATGGATGATGAAGATTGAGGACTGTGTCCCTTCTGTCCTAGGTGCACCTTTTCTCCTAACTGAGTTGGAGCGCGGTCGCCATCATGGGGGAACTGTTCAGGAGTGAGGAGATGACCCTGGCGCAGCTCTTCCTGCAGTCAGAGGCAGCCTACTGCTGTGTCAGCGAGCTGGGAGAGCTAGGCATGGTCCAGTTTAGAGATGTAAGTACAAATGCTCTTGTGCTTTCATGATCTCACTGACTAAGCGAGTGAAGGAGAGGACATGTGGTGTTACTCCAGAAAAAATTAATTCATATGTAAAGGTTTCCAGTGAATTTCATGGTTATCACCAAATATCCATAATCGTTGTGTCTGAATTATTTCCCCTCTTTTTTCCATCCACAGCTGAATCCAGATGTAAATGTGTTCCAGCGCAAGTTTGTGAATGAAGTGAGGAGATGTGAGGAAATGGACAGGAAACTTAGTGAGTAATGAGACAAATGAACACTGACTCCCCTCCAAAAGCATAATAGAATATAGACTGTATCTTCATTATCTGCCTGTAAAAAAATAAGTAACAAAAAATCTGACTTGATCTCCATTGGTTAACTATTAAAGCATGCATTATTTCTACTCAACAGGGTTTGTGGAGAAAGAGATCAAGAAAGCTAATATTCCAACTGTGGACACTGGAGAGAATCCAGAGGTGCCTTTTCCCAGAGACATGATCGATCTGGAGGTACTCACCCTGCAGTCTGTGATCATTATCGCTCATCATTATTATTTTGAAACATGACCGGAAAAGAGAGGGAATCACTGATGATGAATGATGAAATTACAAGCTAGACTGTCTTACTCCACAAAAGTCTTACTCAGCATCACCTCCAGTATGAGAAGAAGTATGAAGACAGACCAAATTCTCCTCTAGTGGCTCTAAAAGAGAATAGGTAAAGCTTGGAACTGCTCCCCATAGTGTCCAAATAGGGCCTACATTTTGTAAAAGAACTTCAGTGGATTTACGAGAGAATTAAAGAATGACCGTTTTGAAGGAAAGAGATTTTATGTGATTTGAAGTCAAAGACTTTGATGGGTTCAAAGTTTCATGTGCTTTTATGTGTGTATATATATATATATATATATATATATATACATGCCCTCTGAGAGATGTTTATACAAAAAAATAGTGTCCTATAAATAAATCCAAGGCAGTGACTGTCTCGATTGTGACTGGCAGGCCACCTTTGAGAAGTTGGAGAATGAACTGAAGGAGATCAACACCAACCAGGAAGCACTGAAGAAGAACTTCTTGGAGCTGACGGAGCTCAAACACATTCTCCGTCGAACACAGCAGTTCTTTGATGAGGTTTGCTCGTTTCATCCTCTCAGACATACCATAAACACACACACACACACACACACACACACACACAACCAGAGGCATAGCAATTTATGTGCTTCCATAAATCAAGTAAACAAATTAACCTTCCTATTGTCTCTGCAGATGGAGGATCCCAACCTGCTGGAGGAATCATCAGCCCTGATGGAGGGCAGTGAGGGGGGCCGCGGGGCCCCACTCAGACTGGGGTAAAGCACCGCACATGACATATTACACATGAATACACATGTTGGTGGGCAGAAGGATTTGTGGGGACTGAACACATCATTCAAGCAGACTTAAAAAAATTCAGTTTTGTGAAATCTCGTGCTTCTAACTGGTTGGTTCAGTATTCACATTTATATATTTACGCTGGATTTATTTTTTTAATTTTTTGTTTTTTATTTTTTTCTTGCAACATAAAGTAAAAAGTTCAATGTTGCCATAATAGCTGGTAGCTTTTCGAGTAGGCTAATTAGCTACATGCTGACCAAGGATAATTATGCCAGGGAGTGATCATTCAAAGTTGCCATTGTCATTTTTTTGTCAAGTTCTTTTTGCCCCTCCAAGGACTGTGGTCTGTTTTCCTTTGTGTTCCCTCCTCTGAGCTCTTGTGTGTTTTCTCTGTGCAGGTTTGTGGCCGGAGTCATCAGCAGGGAGAGGATTCCAACCTTTGAGAGGATGCTGTGGAGGGTGTGTCGCGGCAACGTCTTCTTAAGGAAGGCAGAGATCGAGGATCCTCTGGAGGACCCCACCACGGTCAGCACACATAACATACCATCATAATACAACAGAGACATATTAATGACAACAAGCGCAAAGAAGCATTCATAAGTGATCATACTCATTAATAACATAAAGTAATTGACATTTTTACATAATACTGTAGAAACAGAAACGTAGTTCATCTGTGAGTGTAGGTATTGTAACAACTTCTTCTCTTTACAGGGAGACCAAGTCCACAAATCAGTGTTCATCATCTTCTTCCAAGGTGACCAGCTGAAGAACAGGGTGAAGAAGATCTGTGAGGGGTGGGTGTTTCAAAGATTTATATCTAAGTTAAATATTGCACTGTTCTTTGTGTTTACAAAAATGTGGACGCCACAGTTCATAGACAGAAACCAAGGTCGAGTTTAGGCATGTGTCATTATGCTGATGTTTGGTATCATTTTGATATGATACCATGATACATTTAGGTTTTCCAGTTAAAAATGGGTATGTTTACATATATGTGATTGAGTGGTTAGGAGTGTTTAAGGGAAATGATGTGGGAGTTAACAAAGGAGCCAGCCTGGACTCAGTTTTGCCATTGGTCAACATTTGGAGCAATGATAAAACTATGGAGATCATAACTTTTTATGGAAACACATTTTATATTTTGAGAGAGAGGTTGGGACTTGAATGAATAATGTGTCATAATCGTGTCTTCAGAGTTATCTTGACTCGGGCTCACTAACTATTTATTAGCAAAAGGAAAATTCAAGGTTTGCGGAACATTAGGTTATTTCCTCGACTTCAATGTTCAATATTTGAGCAACATGTATGTGAGCTTGACCAAACGAGAACTGTGCAGGAAGAAAACAGGATGGAGACAAGCAGAAAGTCCAACGTGTGTTAGATGCTGTGTGTTGACTCACTTGGTGGTGTGTGTATCCCTCCAGGTTCCGTGCCTCCCTTTACCCGTGCCCAGAGACCCCACAGGAGAGGAAGGAGATGCTGGCTGGAGTCAACAGCCGCATCGACGACCTCCAGATGGTAGGTTTGTCAATATCATCAATATCATGGATTTTTACCCCCCATTGCTAGCATTACACACACATTCAATAAGCTGGAAAAGGAAAAGAGAGTAAAGTCAGAGTCAGTTTCCACTGAGGCCTGACCTTGAAGTAAAGCCTGCCGATTGTTTATGCCATATTAGCATTAGCAGTACAGTTCTTTTTTATTATTAATTTGAGAATTCTTTCAAAGGCTCTTTGTACTCTTTGTTACGCTGCTGCTCACTAAACAACAAGACATTTATCAGAAACAGGATGTCTGTATTCAGGCTGCTGCTCAGTTTTCCTTCATAAAATTTATTTCCAATCAAATTTCAAAAGCCCACATAGTGTAGGTGGGTGTTTTCGTGTGCATTAGTTCTTATCTGTAAAAGACCTTTGTCCTGTCTCATAGTGTTGTGGTTCCCCGAAGTTTGCCCTTATTAAGCCTGGAAAAAAAAACCTGGTTCTGCTTGAGAGGTCTGCTCCAGTCTGAGCCTGCCAACCACATACAATGAATGACACTCCACCACAATGGAGCATTTTACTCTAGCTTACATAGAAAATCTAATTCTGTGCAAAAACAAAAACGTTGTTGACATCACAAATACTGTTTTCAAGGGGTTAAGCTTACATTATGTTCATGTCCCAAAACCCGGACAGTAAGCAACAAATACACCACACACAGATGGAGCACAACAGAAAGAAGGGGAAGAAATAACTTTAATTGAGATATTCAAAGCAGCAGTCTCTGAGCGACACCTCACCTCAGGTCAGCCTATAGCACTGTCAAGGGTCAGCACCATGCAAACATCCAGTGCTGACGGGACCAGAATCTACAGTCTGAAACAGATCACTCTGCGCTGCTGCTGTAGGTGCTGAACCAAACGGAGGACCACCGTCAGCGGGTGCTGCAGGCCGCCTCCAAGACCATGAGGGTGTGGTTCATCAAGGTGAGGAAGATGAAGGCCATCTACCACACGCTCAACCTCTGCAACATCGACGTCACGCAGAAGTGTCTGATCGCCGAGGTGTGGTGCCCCGTCTCAGACCTGGACTCCATCCAGTTCGCTCTGCGCAGAGGGACGGTAAGGCTTTTTTGTTCATTTGGTTGGTTGGTAGTGTATTTACACTAATCACATAATTATATAATATTTTAGTTTGTGTAGTGTAGAACAAAACGACCGTACCGTACCAGCGTCAACATGAGGTTTTGGGGGGCCGTCTGTCCGTTGTCTGTTCTTACCCCGACAACCTGGGCATCATTCTCTGACTCATAAGTGAGCACTTTATTTGACAGGAGAGGAGCGGCTCGACAGTGCCGTCCATCCTCAACAGGATGCAGACCAAGCAGACTCCACCCACCTTCAACAAGACCAACAAGTTCACGTCAGGGTTCCAGAACATCGTGGACGCCTACGGCATCGGGAACTACCGAGAGATCAATCCAGGTGAGACAGGAGTTCATTTGTCTATATCTGAATTAATTACCCAACGTATTCTTTCACATTTAAATTGATGGTCACTGAAATACAGCTGCTCAGTGTTAAAAGAGTGGGTTTAACTCTGTGCTCTTTTTTGTATCTGTTGTTTTGTTGTATTGGAATTGTATTGTAACTCATTAGACGGTGGTCAGAGAGTCAGGTGGTCTCCTGCTGCTCCCCCCAGGTTCTGTTCTAGAACAGCCATGTTGTTTTCATTCTCCAATTATTCAGACTGTCCTCCATTTTGCCTTCTTCTGAACTGCTGTCAAGCTTCGATCAATAATTCAACCTCTTACCTCAAGTGCATAATCCTGTTATTTCCTGTGTCAAGTTCCATTGACAATAGCTGTTAATAAAAGTTAATAATAACTATTAACAACTGTTATTAAAATGATAAACTAGAATTGTGCGCAAGTGATCAGTGAATGAAGGTTTGTGTTCCAAAGAGGAAGGGAGAACAGCAGAATGGTGAGTATGACATGCATAGTATTCCACCTCAGCATTTTTGCCCCAGCCTTTCCATTCTGCTGGTCAGCGTCTTGAAGAAAGCCTTGAGGTGTTTGAATTTGTTGCCGTCAATCTAAGTTGCTTGACAAGGAAAATATTTCCCCCACAGGCTGGTCACCCCATAAAGGCAACATCTCATTTCCCCTCCCATAAGTTATGTAGACAAAAAGACCTCACATGTAATAAATTAGAATTCGTTCAGCACATTGCAGCTGGTGACCGTGATCTGATCTGGAGTCTGATTGTGCGATGTCGCCTCTTACAGCCCCGTACACCATCATCACTTTCCCCTTCCTGTTTGCGGTGATGTTTGGTGACATGGGTCATGGCGTGCTGATGACCTGTGCTGCCCTCTACCTGGTCATCCGAGAGAGTCGCCTCCTCGCCCAGAAGAGTGACAACGAGGTGCAGTGAGACATAACGGAGTCATACAGGAGCTAAAGGCTTTACAAGCTCGCCATACGCATCAGAACCACACAACATGGGATATTTCTAACTCATTGTGTGTCTCTGCAGATGTTCAACATGGTGTTTGCTGGTCGCTACATCATCCTGCTGATGGGGGTCTTCTCCATCTACACCGGCATCATTTACAATGACTGCTTCTCCAAGTCACTCAACATGTTCGGCTCTGGATGGAGCGTCAGGCCCATGTTTAGCCCAAAGGGAGGCGCAAACTGGTCGTAAGTCAGCCGCAGACCCTGCTTGGAGTGATGCTGTCTGAGATGCTCCTCATCCATTGTTTTTTTGAACAAAAATACGCCCACCAGCACCTCCGAAGCTTCACGCTTTAATCAACACATCAGTTTGTTTTCCTGCGCACAAACAGAAATCTGAAAACAAAACAAAACAAAAGTCTGTGGTTTGGGGAAATGATAGGCTCCTGCTGAACCACAGTCATGTGCAGTGACATCCTGAGGTCCATTTGCCACAGTGAGGTTATACAAAGACTTGTATCAAAACCTGCGCTCACTCACCTTAACATAAACCTCTGCTACACTCTTAGAAATTAAAGGTCTGGAGAACCATATACGGTTCTTCGGCTTGTCCTCATAGGAGAACCCTTTTTGGCTCCAGGGAGAACCTTTTATAAGGTTTAAAGGGTTCTCTGGATCAAAATGGTTCTTACTGGAACCATTAGTGTTAGTGTTTGTGTTAAAAGGGGTTTTTCAGAAGCAAATGGTTCCAGGTAGAACCTCAGTCCCTGTAGAAGAACCCTTATTTTTAGAGTGTATGGACAGAGACACTGGAGACAGTTTTGTCTGTTCAGGCGTCCAACTGAGCTCTGAATGGGAGGTGATGTTAGAGCAGAACCTCTATGGTACAAACCTCCAAAATATTAACAATACATTCAAAGTATGAAGAAAAAGCTCAGACTCAGCACATTTGTGAAGCTGGAACCATGAAATGTGTTTGTGAGAAAAACCACTAGGATCAAAATAGCTGATTTGTGTTGTAGAATGTATTGCTGTTCTCTCTAAATAATAGAGCATGTCAACAACCTGCCACATTTTGATACAGTCATTCATTTCCTGCTGCTCTGTCCCAGGCTTGAGACACTTGAAGGGAATGCGGTTCTACAGTTAGACCCAGCGATTCCTGGTGTGTTCGGCGGGCCCTATCCTCTGGGAATTGACCCGGTAAAACATGTGCACTCACTACACGACAACAAAAAGAATAGCTGTGAATAGAATACCTCTGACTAACACTGAATGTATCTACCAAGAAGAAAACAGTCCCCAACACATACACTTCCTCTGTTTCGACTGCAAACTCAAAAAAGACAGAAAAGGAGCAGCTACACATTATATATACATACTGTTTTCTAATTCCTGTATATATTTCTTTTTTATTCTATGTCAACCATGCCTTGATATTGTGTTTACTGTCTTTTTTTATTGGGTACACCTTTTGTTGACTGCTGTAACAAGTGAATTTCCCCATTGTGGGATTAATAAAGTATTATCTTATCTTATCTTATCTTATTTCTGTTGTCTGATCTCTGCAGATCTGGAATGTTGCCACCAACAAGCTGACCTTCCTGAACTCGTTCAAGATGAAGATGTCTGTGATCCTGGGCGTCATCCACATGCTGTTTGGAGTGTCTCTGAGTCTCTTCAACCACCTGTAAGTGCTGCACTCCACACCATTGGCGTAGCCACGGGTGTGCCAGGGTGTGCCAGTGCCACCCAGAGAGCCAGCTGGCACACCCAAAAAATTGAATGCATTTTTTATACATAAAGCTTTTCCTAACATGTTTGACTCACCAGTCGATCAATTTGTAAAAATTACCACCAGGCGATGCGTTGCGACACCTGCACTGGGCATGTTAACTCGATCAATCAATAAAAAATATAACTGCGCCGTCAGCGGGGCGTGTTAAGTCCGGACGGGACGACGCGCGCGAGTCTGAACACGCTCGGATCCAGTGCACCGAGTGCGGCTCACGGTCCGTTTATATGAATGCGGTCGGACCTCGCGGCGCTCCAACTGCTCGGTGTGCGCCCTTTTTATATACAGTCTATGTGTGCGCCACAAGTTTGAGCTCATGTAAACGTTACGTGCCACGCGTCCTTCTCCGGTCAGTTGTCATGGAAACATGCTGCGCTGACAGCGGTGCGATCGTTATGACCGTACATCCATGTTTTGTTTTGATGCAGAGACAAAACAAACGTGTGTAAACGTGAAAAGTACGATCTAAAAAAATGAAACAATGGATCATTTTCGTGAAAACAAGAGTGAATGAATGAGAACAACAGTTCTCTGATGACTGCATTACTTTCTGTTTGTGTTGAGCCAGATTTAACATTTTAACTCTGTTCTTCATGTTTCTGCTGCTCTTTACATTCTGTCAGTGTGAGAAGTTGATGCTCAGTGGAGTTTTAATACTAGAAAGTTTGATGTGAAACAGGTTTTTAAATAAAGTAGCCCAGTGAATTTAGAAGCACACAGGTTTTGTTTTTTTGTTTTTTAACGTGGTATCGAATAAGTATCGAGAATCGTGGAAATTTACTGGTATTGGTATCACCTACTGAAATTCTGGTATCGTGACAACCCTACTGCCAAGTTTGCTGACTGGCATGTGGCCTCTACAGTGGGCAGGTCTGCACCCATCACGAGTGATTCTGATTTGATGTCCTTGTGGATTATGATCCTTGACAGACAGCTGATCGAACTGAACAACCCTTTTAGAATGACTCTGTTGACAGAGCGGCATTACATGCACACAGTAAAAAAAAAAAAAGTTATATTTATTGAGAATAAATTTGGCACACCCAGTGTTTGCTGGTGCACACCCAGTGTCTTTTTTC